>JARHVA010003177.1:1585000-1807500 GCA_037957365.1 Torreya grandis
AGGAACTTGATAACATAAATTGTTCTACTATTTTTAGTGGCCACTAATTTAGTCCACCTTGTGTAATAGTTTATGGTAATGACTACAAATTTTTTCCCTACTAAGTAGTTGAGATTTATTATTCCTACAAAGTCAATTCCTCATTGTGAAAATGGATTTGCTTCTATTATTGGTTTTAAATTCATAGTTGCCTTTACCTCTTTGATCGAATACTTGACATTGGTGGCATGTTCATACATGATCATGTGCATCCTTGAATATAGTTGGATAATAATAACAATCTATCAATATATTATGTTTTATGGTGCACCCTTAATGGTGATCACTTCCCAATATATCATGGAAGTTATCCATGATCATGGTGGCTTCAGCTCTAGAAACACACCTCAAACAAATTCCTTCATAGTTTTTATATAAAGGACTCCTCTTTTGATAATAAAGTGGGATGATCTCAACCAAAGGGATATTTTATATTCTCTTTTAAGGTGTTAGGGACATACTCCATGTATAAAATAATTAATAATGTCCTTGTACCAATCTCCTCCAGGAACTTGATTTGCTTTGACCTACAAAATAGTAATGCAAGGATCAATGTTTGTAATGAGATGGATAAGACCTTGAATTATTACTAACTTAGTATATTTTATCTGTAAGTCATATTATTGAAGTTTGGTCATCCACTTCCCTCTTCTTTCCCCAAGTTTTTTCTATCCCAACATCAATTTTATAGCTAAAGTAGACATTATGGCATATGTCTTATTTCTCAGGATGTAGTGTGCAAATTTTTTGACAACCTTCACTAGAGCATAGGATTGATTATCTAGAATAGGGTAATTCATATATGCATTATTAACATTATTAATAATGAAGGATATGGGGTGATCTTTGTCATCTTATTTTTGTGTGAAGATAACAATAATAGTATGATCAGAAGCAAAAGAGTATAGATAGAAATATTTATTAAGGACTTATCAGGATAGGGGATTGAATAATAACATCCTTGATGTATTAAAAGGCCTTATTTTATTCAATAGTCCATTATATCTTGGTATCTTTATTTAGTATGGTGTTGAGCGGTCTCATAATGTCTACAAAACCAAAAATAAACTTTCTTACAAAGTCAATTTTATCAAGGAAAAATTTCAACTCTTTTTTTCTATTTGGAAATTATACCTTTGAAATTACATTGATCCTATCAAGGTCGATGGTCATACCTTATTGAGTGATCACATGTCCTAAGATTTTACCTTTAGTCATACAAAAGATGATTTTCTTAGGGTTCAAAGAAATGCCATACCTTCTATAGTTCTTCAGTACTTGATCAAAATGTATTATGTGATCTTCCCTATTCTTATAAAATACTATTAGATCATCCATGTAATTAATAATGCATTTACCTATCAATCCATGGAATACATAGTTCATTGCTCATTAGAAAGTATCTCCTGTGTTGATTAGTTTGAATATCATTCATGTGTAGGCAAATGATCCCCATTTAGTGGTGAAGGCAGTCTTAATTTTATCATTATTGCTTACCGAGACTTGGTTTTAGCCTAAAAATGCATCTTGGAATGACATAATTCTAGATCCACTTTCTAATTGTATGACTTCATCCAATGATGGCAAGGGGTAATTATCCTTCTCAAAATATCTATTCAAATTTTTGAAATCAATACAAAGTCTAATTTACCCATTTTTATTTTAAATAGGTATGAGGTTGGTAACCTATGTCAAGTGTTGTATAGGAAATATTATCCGTACATCATGAAATTTATTTGCTTATTTGTAAATCAATAGTTCCAACACTAGATTTACTAGTCTCTATCTTTGCTTGAAAGGTTTATAGGCTTCATTTAGTGGAATAGTGTGAGTGATCACACTATTGTCAAATATATTTAGATAATCATATGACCATGTAATAACATCCTTGAACTTGGTTAAGAGGGAAAAAAATTTCTTCACTTATTTATTAGTAAAAACTAGATCAATGTTGAGATTTTGTTCATCCCCAAGACCTCCCAAGTTGACTTGCTTATAGTCTTTCCCACTTACCTTGAGTTACTTAGTTTCATTTCCTTGCTTATCTATGTTGAACATACTTTCCAAGGATTAGATTCTATTTAAGTTGGATTAATCCATCTTCATTATCCTTCAAATATTGTATATGACTTTCATCTTATTCATCAATGCCATGATGTTTGAATACACCAGTATTGCATAGAAAGTTAATTTTCTATTAGTCATCATAAAAAAATTGGAAGTGATTAATGTTGTCTAGTATAGAGGGGCATGAAATTATCTCCATAATGAATTCTTGCAATTTCAAGGCCTCTAGAGCCACCAAGTTTTCTACTGTTAAATCTAGAGCATCTACCAACTAGTTCTATTCCCTAGGCAAGGAAATAATATCGAATGAGTTAAAGTATTCAATTAAATCCCTAGATATAAATTTATACTTTCTTAAACAAGAAAGTCACTAACTCACAATAACTATATACTAGTAGTTATTTAACCTTATGTTTAATTACAAATTGGAGTCCTAAAATGAGAGCTTTGTATTCTACTAAAATGTTAGTGCAAGAGAATTGTAATCTATAAGAAGCTAAATATTACCTTCCTTTAGGATTTGATAAAACAATTCTGATTTCCAAGACTTGTTTAACTCATGAAAAATCAAAATTTAATTTGAAAGGACTTCTAGTTTGTTTTTCCATCTTGTCACTTGTGATAAAATCATTGGTTTCCAGAGTATATACACCTAGGTTAGAGGATTGATAGTTTACCTTTACATTCTTGACATTGTATTTTGTGATCATATATTTCATCTTGGGTTCCTAGTCAATCCTAATCTAATTGGGTTTCCCTCTCCAAGGCAACCACATGTGATAACAATCCATGGACATGTATCCATTAAAGGATTTAATCTAGTCATGACTAAGTAGTAACCCATATGCTTTAGGTATGTCAATGACCTTAATGTCAAAGAATTTTTGTATCCGAGGATCATGAGATAGCTGAATATGGCTGTTCAACAATTAACCTATTACCTTTACTCTTGAATTATCAAACTATACCACCACCTTCTCAGATTTAACTAGGTTTAGCCCTAATTTTTCACAAATTCCTAGAGGTATAATATTAGCTCAAGCACTAGAATCAAGTAAGAAATTCTGAATATTTTTACAAAAAATTCTAATAATTAATGGGAATGGTGGAACCTAATAATTAATCTTATACATTACTACATTGACATGAAATTGCTTAGTGTTTCTAGAACTAGGTTTTCAATTAAGTGATTTCAAAAGCAAATCACATTTTTAAATGATCTATGTAAGCTCATGCAATGTTATGTTTGTCTTGATCTTCTTAATGTCTTCCACTATGTTGTATCTACCCTTTGATGTTATGCAGAGAGCCTTTGTTTTTGGTTGAATCTCCTTACATTTGGGGTGTGGAGGATTATTGTATCTTTGGTTATCAGGGAGTGCATCTAGTTGATTAGGTAGAGTGGAGGTTGTCAAGGGTGGGTTCTGATGTTTGATTCTCAGGGCATAGTTTCTTTACTATTATTGCTAGAAAGCATGTCTTTACTCAAAATTATCTTCAAGTTCATTCTCATCTTGGATGGGTAAGTCATAAGTCTCAACCATGAGGACTAATTCAGGTGTTATATAAGCATATTTGGAGTTATTAGAGCCTTTAACATTGTTTTGATCATTGGGATTCATATAGAATCCATCCATCTAGATCTAGATGGCTTTGAATGTATTTAAAAAGTCAACATAGTCTATTTGTCCATGTTTATCGGTATTGTGCACTTGACACTAGTTGGGCAAGGCCATCTCAAAAATATTTTTCTTGGGTAGTTTACTCAAAGAGGGTTCACTATTATTGTTAGGCTTATTGAAAGATCTATTGTATCTTTAGAAGTTATAGTTTTCATTAGAGCTATTAGAAGTGTTACCCATCTACTTTTTGAGAACCAATTAGTCATTAGAGAGCTTTTGGATAGTTTTTTATATTGAGTCTAACTTTCCCTTTGGGGTTATAGGTTATTGATTTGGGTGGTATCTTAGACATTGGTGTTATTTATAGGCATCATTGTTTGATTATTTTAGGTATGTAGCTTGACAATTACTTGGTTGAATAATATAAGATATTGTTTAGGTGTGACATGACTCAAAGGTAACTAGTAACTAGTTTAATGTAGGATGGTTTTGATTTATGTTAGGGATGATATTTAGAGTAGGCATAGTTAGATCAAAGTTTGGTATAACAAAGGTAGTATGCCCTTGTAGGTATATTTGTTCATCAATATGTATAACCTCAACATAGGCTAAAGGAAACGTGTTAATACCCATGGATCTCCTTAAGAAGATGACTATCATTGGGTCTAAATATTTGTTGGATATTTTTAAGGTTAAATCATCTATAGGCTTATATGGTGGGGATGTTAGGGTGTACACATTTTGGAACCTAGCATTGAACATTATGATTAGCTCTTTCATGTCCATTCTGAGGGTGGTAAACTATTGGTATACAACTCCTAGACTAACTACCCTTTTGTGATGAACCTCCTATAGCAATTTACCTCTTACAATAGATTTAATCAAAATATGCCAAAATAAAATAATCTTACCAATAACAGAAACACAGAAAGCTTATATTGATCGCAGGCCTCTTCGAGGGGGCAACCTCCTTTGAGCAAGCTCAATACAATGAATTCATGGATGCCTTTATTCGTCCTTAACACTTACTTATATACTAACTCTATTCTAACAACTACTACTTCCCCTTGTATGTGGGATAATTCGAATAAGCTCTAAGGGACGACTTACAAAGCATATGCATCCATAACAATTAAGCACGGGTTCCTAACATCCCCTCCATCTTAAAAAAAGCTTTGCCCTCAAAGCTTCAAATGTGGGAATTGTTGTTGAATCTGGAAGAGTGGTTCCCATGTTGCATCTTCTGGTTGCGTGCCGTGCCATTGGATTAAGACCTCTGTGATGGAGCCAGATCGAAGTTGGCGGGTGCGCCTGTCCAAGATTGCTTCGAGCTCGAGAAGGATGGAGCCTTCGTTATCAAGTGCTGGTAAAGCTATTTGGACTCGGATGTTGGATCCAAGAACTTGTTTCAAACATGAGACATGAAAGATGGGATGAACTTGGGAGGAAGGTGGAAGCTCTAACTTGTAAGCAACTGACCCAATCTTTTGGAGAACCTTATATGGCCAATAAAACTTTGGAGCAAGCTTTTGGAATCCTTTTTGTTTTAGTGATGATTGCTTGTATGGCTGTAGATGAAGAAAGACCATATCACCAGGTTGAAAGGTATGCTCAGAGTGATGTTGATCAGCCTACTGCTTCATTCAGTTTTGGGCCATGTGGAGATTGTTTCGTAAGGTGCGGAGAATCTGATCCCAGTTTCGGAGAGTAGTGTCAACTGCCTGAACTGGTGAGCTACCAGGATGATATGGAAGAAGTGGTGGCGGTGCTTGACCATAAACTGCCTCATAGGGAGTCATTTTGGTGGAAGTGTGGTATGAGGTATTGTACCACCATTCAGCTAGGGGAAGCCACTTGGCCCATTGATGTTGTTGTTCTGAAGTAAAATAATGAAGGAAGGTCTCCAAGCATTTTTTGATGATTTCTGTCTGGCCATCTGTTTGTGGGTGGTACCCAGAGCTCATTTTCAACTGTGTGCCTATGCGATGAAATAGTTCCATCCAAAAATGGCTAGTGAAAGTGGCATCACGATCTGAGACAATTGAAGAAGGAATGCCATGAAGACGGAATATCTGATCCAAGAAAACCTGTGCAACTGTGGACATGGTGTATGGGTGGCTGAGTGCACAAAAATGACTATATTTGGAGAGGCAATCGACAACAACTAGGATCACTGTCTTTCCCCCAGATTTAGAGAGGCCCTCAATGAAATCCATGGAAATATCTGTCCAGATCCTAGTAGGAATGGGCAAGGGCGTGAGCAAACCAGGAGTCAATGTGGTTTCACCTTTGTGTCGTTGGCAGGTTTCACATTCAGCCACCATCTGTTTAATTATGGTTTTCATGCCTTTCCAAAAGAAGTGTCGACGTGCCCGCTCATAGGTTTTGAGAAACGCTGAGTGCCCTGCTGAGGGGGAAGCATGAATTTCATAGAAGATAGCCTGATGTAGGTCTAAAATTTGGGGAAGCACCAAATGACCTTTGTATTATAGAGAAGCACCATCCCATGAATAATGTGGTATGGCAGAGGGGTCAGTGGCCAATTGATGAATGATGTGGCATACGGATGGATCATTTACATACCCTTGTTGGATAGATTCCAACCATTTAGGAATGGGCATGGAGATGGCAGAGAGGGAAGGGTGGTCCTCGAAGGTTCTTGAGAGAGCATCAGCCACAACATTGTCTTTTCCCTTTTTATAGGTGATCTCATAGTCATAGCCCATGAGTTTGCTAACCCACTTCTGCTGAGCTGGGGATGAGACCCACTGTTCTAATAAATATTTCAAACTCTGATGATCAGTTTTGATGCAAAAATGGTTTCCCAGTAAGTAGGGTCTCCATTTTTGTACTGCATGTAAAATTGCCATCATTTCCTTTTCATATGTAGACAAAGCTAAATTGTGGCCAGAAAGGGCTTTGCTGGTGAAGGCAATTGGTCGGCCCTCTTGGAGAAGAACAACACCCAAGCCAATGCCACTGGCATCACTTTCGATGGTGAAAGTTTTGCTAAAATTTGGTAGTGCCAAAACTGGTGTACTACACATAGCCTGTTTGAGTTGGATGAATGCCTGATCAGCTGTTGCACCCCAGGTGAAAGCATCCTTCTTCAATAAGGAAGTCAAAGAAGCCGCGATCTTTCCATAATCTTTGATGAACTTGCGATAGTATCCTGTCAGGCCTAAGAAACCATGAAGGCTCTTGAGGGTGGTTGGTTGAGACCAATTCTGCATAGCACTAATTTTTTCTGGGTCCACGTGAACCCCATTGGCTGAAACAATGTGCCCCAAATAGTCAATTTCCTCTTGAGCGAATGAACACTTGGATTGCTTGGCACATAATTGATTGTCAGTTAACAACTGTAATGCCTTGTCAAGATGTTGGAGATGCTCGGCCCATGTGCGGCTATAAATCAAAATGTCATCAAAGAAAACTAAAATAAATTGACGGAGAAAAGGCCGAAAGATTTTATTCATGAGTGCTTGAAAAGTGGAAGGGGCATTTGTAAGGCCAAATGGCATGACAAGGAACTCATAGTGACCCTCATGTGTATGGAAGGTTGTCTTGGGAATGTCATCAGGATGCACTCAAATTTGATGATAGCCAGAACGCAGATCCAACTTGGAGAAGAATTTGGCCCCATGGAGCTCATCAAGAAGCTCATCGATGATAGGAATTGGGAATTTATGCTTGATAGTGAGGTGGTTAAGGGCTCGAAAGTCAATGCAAAGGTGCCACGACCCATATTTTTTGTGGACAAGAAGCACTGGGGAGGAATATGGGCTGGTGCTGGGGCAGATAATGCCAGACTTGAGGAGTTCCCAGACTAAGTTCTCAATTTCCATCTTTTGCAGATGGGGGTAACGATATGGCCAAATGTTGGGTGGAATGCTTCCTGAAAGGAGAGGAATGCGGTGATCTTCAAGGTGTGAAGGGGGTAGCCCTACTAGTTCTAAAAAAATGGTTGCATGCTTGTCGAGTATGGCTTGTAAGTCTGTAGGGTGGTTAGAAGCAACAAAGGGCTAGAGTTGAATGGAATGCAGTTGTGCAATGACCCCATGTGAGCCTTTTTTCAAAAGTTTTCATGCGATGAGAAGTGATGATGCTAGCAGATCCTGGTAATAACCCTTTTAAGGTGTGCTTTTGACCATTATCTGTGAACTGCATCCAAAGCTCAGAGAAGTCCCATAAAATAGGTCCTAATGTGTGAAGCCATTGTGCCCCTAAAACCACATCACACCCACCTAAGGGTAGGGCAAACATATTAGAGCAAAAATTATAATCGCCGATTGTAAGATGCACATTTCGACACTTCCCTTTACATGGCAATGTGCCCCCATTAGCAATCATGACTTCAAATCTAGAACAAGGGTATATAAAGTAGTCTGCTGCCTTAGCAATGCGAGGATCAATGAAATTGTGAGTACTGCCCGAGTCAATGAGGATTGTGAGAGGGATCTTTTTGAAGCACCCTTTGACCTTCATGGTTTGGGGAGTAGTGACACCTGCTAGTGCATGTACTGAGATCTCAGGTTGAGTCTCTTGAACCATTGGGTCCTCTTCAGTGCCGGGTTCATCTTGAGCATCTTGAAATTCTAGAATATCAATCTCGCTGTCTTATTCTGGTGGTGACTCCACATCTAGCAAGTAAAGTTTTTGTTGGATGCACCTGTGACCCTTAACCCATTTGTCATCACAATTTTAACATAATCCTTTTTCTTTACGAGCCCACATCTCTGCCTCAGTCAGGTGCTTGATTGGTGTGGTTATGGTTGGCCACTGATTCACTGTGTTCTTGGATGGTAAAAAGGTGGGAGGTCAACGCTGTGTGGAGAGTTTATCGTCGCTAACTTAGCCAGACCCAAAGCATCCATCATATTTTTAGGTCAAAACATTTTTACCTCTGAGCAGATCGGCTCTCTAAGGCCACTAACAAAGCAAATTTTGAAGAAGTCATATGACAACCCTTCAGTGTGATTAGCGAGTTTTTCAAATTCAAGTTGATATTCCCGAATAGTTCCTGTTTGACAGAGTTTGGTGAGGGTGCCTGTGAAATCCTCGAATGCTGAGGGACCAAACCTACCCAAAATTAAGGATGCAAAAGTTGACCAATCAGGTTCATCATTGGTCTTGAGATACCAACGGTACCACTGAAGTGCTTCTTGTTCTAAATGAAAGGAAGCAATTGGGACTTTGTTTACAGAATAAGTATTGTGGAGGTTGAAGAATTGTTCAGCTCGATATATCCATCCTATAGGATCTGTACCATTGAACCATGGAAAGTCTAGCTTAGGTCCACGGGAGGAGTTGGAAGTAAAGGAGTGACGGTCTGAAGAAGACTCCTCCTTCTGCATTCAGTTGAGCAAGATGTTATTCTGTTGATTCAAGCCACGCATCATATCGGTTAACTCTGTAACCTGAGATTTCAATGTGGTGATTTCTTCCTCCATGATTTTTGTGCCTGCACAAGTGGTGACCATAACCAGTTTGGACATCTTTTTTTTTTTTTTTTTGTGGCTTTTTTTTTTGCTGCTGTTTTTTTTTTTGTGGCTTTTTTTTTTTTTAATAAATTTTTATAAGCGGCTATTTTAGGAATGGATTGTCTGCAACTATGTGGTTCGAAATATCATCAACTGTGGGTATGCTGTTGTTTTCTCTCTGAACCTGATAAGTTGGATATGGACCCCAGGTTTGTTTGGCTGCCTAAAGGATTTTAAAATTCTCTCTAGCCACCAAAGCTGTCTGAGCGAGTACCGCTCTCCAAAAATTCTGGCCACGGGTTTACCTCTTAATGACAGCTTTTGGTTTACCTCACGGGTGGGATCTAGTCAATCAGGATGGGGTCATTACCCTTTTCGCTGGCAGGTCCTCTCAATGGGCCAGCTACTTTGGGGTTCCTATGGTACTCCTCACAATGAGTTTTAGGGCTTATGCCCAAGCACTTCCCACAGTTAAGTGGATAGGTATTTACCCAATTTAAAATGATGGAAGCTGCAATGAAAAATTTCTTGCCAAAAAATGGCGCAGCTCCTGGAAAGCCCTGCTTTGAAAAAAAAATTGCTCCAAATCTACCCACAAAGCCAAGAAAGCGCTCTGATACCAAATGTGATGAACCTCCTACAGCAATTTACCTCTTACAACAGATTTAATCAAAATATGCCAAAATAAAATAATCTTACCAATAAAAAAAACACAAAAAGCTTATATTGATCGCAGGCCTCTTCGAGGGGGCAACCTCCTTTGAGCAAGCTCAATACAATGAATTCGTGGATGCCTTTATTCAGACTTAACACTTACTTATATACTAACTCTATTCTAACAACTACTACTTCCCCTTGTATGTGGGATAATTCGAATAAGCTCTAAGGGACGACTTACAAAGCATATGCATCCATAGCAATTAAGCAAGGGTTCCGAACACCTTCTAAATTGGGTAATAAAGGTATCATTAAACTGACCCCATCCCATGATGGAATATTTGGGTAAGTTAAGGAACCAATCATAAGTTATGTCCCTAAAGGTGAAGGGAAAAAGGAAACATGCCACATTCTTATGAACCATGTTGATCATCTATAAATATGACTTAAATGACTTCACGTACTCTTTGATGGTCACTCTCATAGTGGGGGTAAAGAGAGGTAGGTACTTTTCTATATTATTAGGCAAATCATGCATGGGCCCAAGGACATTGATAAATGAGCCAGCTAAACATGTCATGAATAGCATGAGAGGTTATAAATATTGGTTAGATGGGGAATTTTTCTAGGTATTATACTTCTTACATCTACCTCTATCCACTCTCACTTTCCTATGGGTTTTTAAGGATGCTAAAGGGATCCTAGGTTTAGATCAAGCCCTGATTCTAATCCTAGGCAACTCTAGCGTGTAGGATGGGTACTAAGAGAAAAATATCTATAAATATGACCTCATAAGTGCTAAATATCACAAAGATTAGCCAATATCTATAAGAAAACTATAGATCTAGGATCTTTATCTTGATCTTTGAAGATCTAAGCATAGAAACCTTAGAATTTTTGAAACTTGTATAAATATTTTTTATCCTTATATGTTAGCCTACAAAGATTAGTCCTAAGCCAACAAATCGAAATGTTTATATGCCTTATTTAACAACCCAAGAATGTTTACACAACTTTAAGCACATATCTATGTAAAGGTTCACTTAAATCTAAGAAAATTATAGCAATTAAGACATCAATTGCCTAGATCTAGTACCAAAAATGTATTATAAGTTAATCTTTACACAAATGTCCAAATTATTTAAAAAATTTATACCAAACTTTGTAAAGATGATCCAAATAACCTTTAATATGTGTAAATAATAGGGTATTTCACCTATTTTTCTATGAATTTAAGCAAATATCCATATTATTTCACCAAATTTACATAAATCAAGACTAACATTGATGAAATATTTCAAAAAATGCAAAGATTCATGTAAATAATGTAGATATTTAGTGTTCTTTAACAATATTACTATACTTTGAAACATTAAACATGTATATAATAAATTACAATATAATACTCAAAGCTAAATAAATACAGTTAAAGCTTTAGAGGAAGACAAAAATTCATATATCTAACAACATACTTCACATAAAATTTCTCAATCATTTTAAATTGAAAGGAACATTTAGACGCAAATGAGAAGAAAACAGAGCAAGCATACTATCAAATTTGTCAACCTAGCATTAAGCTCAAACTAGTAGATGCATATATGAAATGTAATTGACAAATTAATTTGTAGAAAAGAAACTATTATTTATCTAAGAATGTGAGAATTTAGAAATCATAGAACACACACAAAAGAACCCTATAGATAGTCTCAAATTCTTTGGCTCTTTGTATTAATTCTAATAGCAACCATTTTTTATTTTACAAATGAGGGGAATACCCCTATTTATAGGATTTAGAATGCCTATGACAAGTCTAAGTGGGCCCAAAAATTATGCCCCAATATAGAAAGGTGGATTAAACTACCAAATTACAATGGAATATTCCTAATTCAAAATTATAAAGCATAATTGTACATTCCTTATGGTCCTAAAGGGGGTTGTTGGCTACCTTTCTATTATTGTTATCTGTTCTTCTTCTAAGCTTCTTCTTTAGTCCATACCTCTACACATACATGGTAGTCTTGGTCTATGTGATATAAGGTTAGGATCATGGTCTTAAATAAGTTTGGTATCTCCTTGATGATCTTGTCATGCTCTATGAGTATTAGCCTTAGTGTTTCCTCAACTGTATCTACCTTATCTATCCTTTGATTGGCAAACATCAAAATGTGTATTACTTATAAAATATTTTTTACACAAGCCACATCCCACTATAATTGAGAAACAATAACTTTCATTTATGCTCTAAACTCTTGTTCATCAATGAGGGTGTTGTCAGGCTTGGTCACCATAGTGATCATGATGTCCTTTAACAACAAGGCAATATTGATTTCAATTTTTTCAAAGGATGTATTTACATCCTTGAGCTGATCGAACCATCTATTCAAAATCCTCCTCCTATTCATATGGATTATTTATTAAGGAATGATGTCTTCAAGTGGTAGAACCTGGAGGTCAGGAGACTTATTAATTCTTATCACTATTTCCATGTTTGACAACTTAGTGTCATAATGTGCAAGACATTAGTCAAGTTAAATGACCATTTTGTCTTGTTTGATCCCATTTTCCTACCTCATTTTCATTAATTTGTATAATATTAAAACATTAATGACAACATTAACTATTGAAATTAAAGTGCCCTCTATCATAGTGGGTAGTGCTTACTCTTTTAGCCTTTTTAGTTCCTAATACATCCCATTCATCAAGGCAATAGTAAAATATACCTATTCTTATACCAAGGATATAGGATCCTTTGCATACTCTTGTACCTCTCTGGGGCCAACATTCCTTTTTTTGGTCAAGATGAAGAGGGGCTCTTCACTTCCATAAATCACATAGTGCTTGATTGTGGATGTTCCACTTATCTTCTAAATACCTTTTTCATAGTGCTAGTGTTAGCATCAAGCCTCATGCTAATTTGGGTTACATCTTGGCTTACTTGAGACCTCTCTTGCCTTATTATTTACATCATGTCCCTCACCCAATTTGGGTTGGTTTTAGATGATGGTTATGTGAGAGGTTGTTGTAATGGGAGTATCTGGATAGAAGAGGAGGTAACCAAGGCTATCACAGGGATGAACAAATTGGTAACATCTAATTTCCTAATTGGATCAAATAAAGACCTAAAAAGTCCCATGTTAAGGATGAATGAGGTAATGTTGAAGGCCAAATCATTTTGGTAGTTGCAATGAGGTTGAGTGTCTTGTGGAATGGAGATATATTTGATATGGGCCATAATGGCTTGGTGGATGAAAGGGAGCCAAGGGTGAGTGATGCACTAGAGGTGGCTACCTAGGAAAAAGTATAACCCTTAGCTAGGATAGCACTAGTGCTTTGGGAGATTGATGGAGGTGGAATGTTAGTAGTGGCATGTGATATGAAGTGGGGAATGGTACTTCTAAAGGAGGTGGTGGTAGGGGATGTGAACATGAGAGTGGTAGTATTAGTAAAAGCAAGAGTAGTTGTAAATATACTAATAAATAAGAAGGAAGGAAAGGGTGTAGTATATACTGAAGGAGTTTGGGAAGTTGATGGAGGGGGTACTATATGTAATAAAAAATACATCATGTCTATAAATAAATCTTGGATTGGAGAAGATAGAGCATACCTACACTTTTGATTGGGAATACATTAGTTAAATTGGGGAATGACCAATATGGGGATCTACTAGACCTAATTATGGCATCACTTATCACAATAAACCATGCTAGGAAGGGTTCCAAAGCCTACAATCTCACAAAATCACATAACAACCCTAGAAGAGTCATAGGTTTAATGTTCACTTTATTCTAATAAAAATAATGTAAATATAATCTAGTGCTCACAAAAGCTTGTGGCATAAAGTGGGGGTCAAAAAAAAAACTAATCTAAACATGCATAAAAGACTTAAACTCACGTTAATGTATATATAACTCTAATGCATGGGAGATAAGAATAATTACATTATCTATCTACTCTTACAAAGGAGAAATAATGTTAGGAATACTTACCTTGAAGATGAACCCACAGAGCTTCAATATCTCCCTTGTCCAAGGTGATTCACAAGAGATTGTTGTGGTATGTAAGGATAACAAAGATAAATCAGCTCTAGGATACACAACCCATATATGCATCTAAAAGACTTCTCCACAAGATAAGATTTGTATCCCCAAAGAAAGTATGGAACCCTAAGCTTTATTCCTCAAGTAGAATGGTACATAAGAAGATGTTCATTCACACTTAATCTTATTCACTTTATTTTTTCAAATGGTTGGAAATGAACTTGTATATATAGGTGGATCTTACCCTAAATCATCTTGAATATGTTGGCTATACAAGGTCGACCCAATCGACCCTGTATGTTTTTGGGAGATAATTCATAAGGTCCTAAGTTAGGTCAACTGAAGGATAAAAAAACTCCTAATGAAAAATAACCATAAATAGTATAGGATCCACCTAATTTACCCTATACTATAATCAGAGGTTGAAAACTATATAGGGTCAACATAGTTGACCTAGTATAGTCACCTAATGAAAGGGGGTCAAGGCAAGAGAAAGGAGGATAAAGCATGACAAATGACTGTAATTGGTAAGATTGAGAAGAATAATCTTAAGGTAAATGGTTTTAGGATATGAGTGTGTAGATGGTAAGTGGTAAAAGGGAAAAATATCTTATGAAACACCAATGGTATTGACACCCCTTTCTTGGTGCACCCCTTAAGGTTTTCACTTAGAGAGATTGAGATTCGATGGGTTATTGCAAGATATAAAGTGTCAGTAAGTGATAAAAGTTTGAAAATATTATGTGTATACATATGCCCTACTCAAAGCTCATCATGTGTCATGTAAGTGCAACACAAGATAGTGCTTGGGAAAATAAAACATGATAACACATAATGCTAATGTGAAGTAAAGTAAAATAAGTAAGAAATAAAATAAATAATATAAAAGAAAGGATAGAATTGAAAAACACATACCTTTACGTACCTCAGTGTTGTAGATAAATAAGTAGACTGTAATAGAAAATTAAGGTGTCTATTGTGAAGAACACTAGGCAAACATATAGAAGTTAGTGCAAAAAATAGCCAAAAATTAAAATTTTTGGAATATAGACATATAATAGTGAAAAGAATTCTCTACGTCATCATGAATCCAATGTATTTTATGGTTTAAAAAATGGATGAATAGAAACAAAGATATAGGGAAAGAAGGAATCTACAGGAAAATAATTGAAGAAGTTGAATTTTGAAAAGTGTTTTAAATAGGGGGAAAGAGAAGTTATTATGTTATTTTGACTTGTGAAAGAGAGAAATAGGAGCTCTGGAGACCAAATGAGCTAGGATGGTGAGGAGACAATAGGATAGATGAGGAGGGGCTCCAGGAGTGGTAACGTGTGCACTACATGTATAAAACTATGAATTTTTAAGCTAGTTTTTGAATAATTTAATGAATTAATTATATTTTTATAAAAATGTCTTTTTTAGCATTTTTAGATGTCAAAATGAAGTAAAATTAGATTTTATAGGTAGGAAAAACTAATTAAGCAAATGGGTTTGAAGTAATTAGGAATAAAATTGTAAAAAGGCACTTTTAAAAAAAAATGTAAGGGTCAACATTAAAAAATAACTAGGTCAACCCAGTCGACCCAGTATGCTAAAAATAAGCAAAATCCACATTGTTGACCTAGTAGGTATGTGTCGACCCTATACATTTTATATACTGCTAACCTAGTATAGTTTTGCAAACTGATCCAAAAAGTTCAAAATGATAACATAGTAGTAGGGACGGGAAAATAATATGGTTGACGTAGATTTTAAGTCAAACATCCTAAAAATAGGGAAATTTTGGTCAAACTAGGCTAACCAAAGAAATAAAATGGTATGAAAGTGTGTGCAAAAGGTTGAAAGAAGGCTAGAATGGCCCAAAAATGACCAAGGATAAAAGGACTGAATAGGCTACAAATTGGTAAAAATGAATGAAATTAAATCAATTTAGGCTTATTTTTTATTAAAATTGTAAAAAGAATGTATTTTGACTATACATGACATGAAGGATCTAATACATATTTTAATGTTTATTGGTTATAAGGATGACCTATGTTCTAAATATTGGTAAACATGTCTTGGCTACCATATCTACTGGAGCATTTGACCATAGGAGATAGAGCTAGGCTAGTGGTTATAGGCCTAGGAGGGATATCTAACATATGTAGGATTCCTTTGAGCATAGATCTATTAGTCATGTTTCTTGGATGTTAGGAATAATTGAATAACACCTTTAGATAGGAGGTGTATGGGGATGTGATACAGGTATTTATCACTCTAGAGGATGTGCATATCATCCTAAGGCTACTGATAGCAAGAGCACCAATAACTAAAAGCATACTAGACAACCTGGAGTAGAGGAGAGCCTTAGCTATCTGCGCTATAGGATCAAATATGATATTAGTAGGTAAGTGAGTTAGTATGTTTAATGTATATGCACCATAAATTCTAAATATATGGAAGGTTATGATAGGACTTATGACATAACAAGTGCTATTTCATACGTTGGATGGTAAGGTACCATTATTTGTGGTAACCTTGAGTAGGATGATCCTAGAGGAGGGCATAATATATGATCTTAGCTCTACCATCTAGGTCTAACTCATACATGATTTGTATAACATGTTGGTTAAAGGGTATAAGTTGATAGGACTAATCATATTATTGATGGCTTAGATCTATGAGAGGTTTCCCATGTATTAACTAGTTGGGTTTCCCCATGTGGTTGATGATAGGTCACCTCAATTGTGGATATGGAGAGAGGACCAAATAGTATGGGCCATGCCCCATGTGATAGTGTTATAGATGGTGAGACATGTAGACATAGTGTGGTAGCCATATGGACACATAATAACTACATGGCTAAGATTGTACATAGTTACACTAGCTATAGTGAGGATAGAGGTTATAAGACACTATAATTGGTGGAGGGAGCCACATCTAGTGGCACAAGTGAGAGGATAGATGTGATTACCTCATCTAATGGCATTGATATTGATGTCTAAGAAGTGTGCTCAACATGTGAGAGAGATGTGTGGGAGGAGGGGACTAGGGCCACTAGTGATGAGGTTGATGCTCAAACCATGTCATGAGAGACCATGGACTAGGCAAACATGATAGGGAATAAATAAGGTGGAGAGGGATGTAGATATAGTGGCACTAAAGATACTACCACCAACTCCACAAAGAGATGAGCTATGACCACCAAGGACATAATGTTGATGGAGGTAAGAGGAGTTAGAGAGAGTGGAGACTATCACCATCCATGATAACCTAATAGGTGAACCAAAGGAGAGATGAATGATAGAGTGGCCACTTAGTTACAAGATAAGGTAGACATGAGCCATGACAACTAGATTTGAGATGAGGAGGTGAATTATAGAGGAGGTGATGGGAGGCCATGTAGATGGAGAGACTGTGTTAGGTGGTCACACAGATGGTGAGACCATAGTGGCTGAGACAGAGATAGGTAATAAATATGATTAAATTATTTCTTAAGTTTTAATTTTGAAATAGATACTAAAGGTAGATAGATATTTTGAGATATAATAGTGATCTAATATCTATTTGGGTATGATTTTGTAGGAGTAGATAAGTATGAGGAAGAGAGATGAGGTCCCTTGTGAGGGGATCACTCCATGACATCCTATATGAGACTCTATAACCATATGACCCTACTACATTAGAGGACCCCAATGTACTATCTACCCCAACTTAGGTGAGCTAGTTCAGATTAACAGGGGAGGTAACTAAGAAAATATGAGCACAGAGAGAGAGAGAAGATACAAACACCAACATATATGGTTGTAGGTAATATATGATCATGGTAGGCCCTATAAAATGAGAGAGATAAACATATGGCTATAGTGATGTAGATGACATAGGCACATACAATGACCTATACCTAGTTGGTGCAGCTAGTGCACCTATAGGGATAGGTAGAGGGACCTATATCTTGAAAAACCTCCTTAAAACATACTATTTAGTAGAGTCAAATTGAGGCTTCAATAGGAAACATGGATTTTCCATGAGATAGATAAGATGGAGGCCATCCATAGAGCTAGAACATTGTATATGGTTGTATTGTTTTATCAAAATTCATGAGATGTATCTATATGATGTATCATTTTGGCATATTGATGTTTATTGTGTATGTTGCCATAATAATGGTTGTGGTTGTGGATGATTTGGATATATTTATTTTTATTACATGTATTCAACTATTATTTTATATCCTATATGAAATATATGAGATGTGGTTTTGTTTCTAGCATTATGTAGAACACATGCATGGTTAAAAAGAAACATGCAAAAAGACTTGGTAAAACATAACCAATCTAAAATTTACTACACACTATTTTAATTTGGGAAATGTGTAATAACAATAAAATTAATAAGTATAAATAACCAAGGGATGGTGAAAAAAGGAATTTATTTTTAAACCAAATTAAAACAAGTAAAATCATACTAAATCATGTTGGGAAGTATGAAGAAAATGTAATAAAATGGAAGGTATTTAAAAGAGCACAAATGGTATAAAATAAAATGAATTAATTCAATCAATTATACTAAATAATGTTGGGAAGTATAAGAGAAAAATAAAATTGGCAAAAGATTGGTCTCAAATTTATCACACTAATTCAAGCTAGGAAGTATGAAAAATTCAAGAAATGGTTGTATTCTTACATGTACTAGGAAAATAAGAAGATAAAAAAATTGAAAGATAAATGAAGTAATCATAAAACACACTAAATCAAGCTAAGAATAATGTTAATAATGTGTAACTTTATAATCAATCACATCTTTTCTCATATTTGATACATGTAATTTTGTTTGCGACTTGTATTACTGGAAAAATTTGTGAGGAATGATGGGTCCTATCCATGGTCTTATATTGTAACTCATAAAGAGTACACCATCAGGGTGAAATAAGAAATAAAAATTAGGTAATAAAATATGTGGTTAATAGGAAGAAAAAGGTGGTAATTTTTTAGGATGGTCATGTCCTATCTGTGATCTTATAATGCAACTCACAAATGAAATACCAAGGAGAGTGATTAGTAGATAAAACAATATTTCTCAAGAGGAAATATGAGGGATATAGGGAATGAAAAAGGGAGTGTAAAAAGCAAGACTTAGGCATCTTATAAGAAGACCTTATGAAACAAGAGGCACACTAAGGAGATGAAAAGACATTAAGTGACTAGTGACCATCAATGTACAAAGAAAACCTATTCTTGATAGACACAAAGCTTTGTAGGGAGATAAACATGCTACTAAGATCAACTCATGAAGGTATATTGGTACAAGAAAAGTAAAATATACATACCTTCCCATGATATGTTCCCCATTCTTTAGGACCCCTTACAAGGCTATCAATCTAGTGTGAAGATTGGGTACTTATGTGAGGAATTAGGTAGCACTAAAATATTTTTTCATTCTCCTTTTCTAGTCTACTATATTTCCATACCCCAAAGGACCTCAGCTCTATCATGAGGCCAACTATGGATTTTGAGATTCAAATTTAAGGAGTTGTGATTTAAATCACATCTTTTAGTGTGATTTGGCTTTTAAGAATATTTTTTCCTTTTATATCATTGCCTTCTATTTTAAATGATTTTGGCTTTTAAGTTTTTATGGTTTTTGAATATTCCTCCTCCATATAGATTTATAATGACCAAAAATGAGAGATTTAGTGAAACAAATGAATGAGATTTAGGCTAAGGCTAAAGAAAGCTAAGTAACCAAACATAAAGACTAACTAGGACACTTAGGCTTAACAATGAGCTAGTATGTGATCTCAAGTCTCAACCGTGTATATGCTTAGTTTATGAAAAAGGAAGAATGGGAAAAATGAGATCCAAATTGGACCAATAAAAGTAAAGTATAATGAGGTACATTATTTTATAATTTATCACATGGTATAGGGATACAATAACCAAAGAGAATATGTTTTATATAACCAAATCACAATGACAATTATCTATGAAAAAATAGAGATAAGAAATCAAAAAATCATGGAGGCATAAGAAGAGAGTTTTGAGAAAAATTCAAGAAATAAAGAGATGGAAATGATAAATAAAGATAATCATATGTAAAGATAAATGACAATATAATAAATATATAGTATAAAAGGTAAGATCACTATATAAGAAAATATGAATTTGACACAACATCAAGTGATATAATTGATAGATAAAAATAAAAGTGGAACACAGATTCAATAAAAATGTAAATGTAAAGGCACCATGTATGTGCTCATAAATAATAATAAATATAACCACACACATTATTCAATACATTAGATAAATATCTATGAAGTTGGATATAAACTATTGCTAACATCTCATCAATCTCTAATGAAAATTGGGAAAAGACTTCTCTTCTAATTTTCTCAACTGAAAAAGTAGGAATGCTAGATGGATCATGTTAAGGAAAATAAGGTAAATAATTCTCAAGATAATGATTGGGAGTGGGATCTATAGGAAATGTAGGAATCTCCCATGGAGAAAGATCCACAAGTGAGGGACTCACTAGTGTAGAAGAATCCATAGGTGAGGGAAGGTCCACAAGTGAAGGAATCATGGGTGGAGGCACAAAAGGTGATGAAGGGACCATATGAGGGGATGGAACCACTAGAGGTGGAGCCATGGGATAAAAAGGAGGAGCCTTTTTATGGTAATGACCTATGTTGGGAACATAAGAAGGTCTAGGAATAGCTAGAAGGTGAAATTTAAGGTGTTTTTAAAAGATGCAATAAAAATCGGTGTGATGGGTACTACATTGGTGCCATAAATAGCACACCTCATCATAATTACGTATATATTCAAGTATAACCTTTAGGTGAGGAATGGTTTTATTTGAGGTAGGAGAAGAAGGATGTAAAGAATCAATATATTGTCACAACTTAAAACAATGGGTAGAAGAATGGTTATCTGTACCATGAAAACAATAGATATGCTTCTGAGTGGTCTTAACATAAAGACTCATATAAGGAGGTATAACAGGAGTGGAATAAGCCATAGAGGAATCATCAACATATTTTGTAGAAAATAGAGTCATTTAAGGTAAGTGAATAAAAGCATCACCAAGGGAAGTTGGTGATGGAGGAGGAATGAATCTAGGATCAACAGAAGGAGTAATGGGATGAGAAATAGGGGTAGGCTCAGTAACATTAAGAGTGGGAACATGCTCAACTATAATAGGAACAATAATGGGCTCAACTATAGTGAGAGAAAGAATGGGATCTAATATAGTCTCTACTGAGGGAAGAGAAGGATTTATATAAGGTATAAGGAGGGTCACATTAATCTTAGGAGTAAACTACGGTGATTAGGGAACTTATCAAAATGGTAAGGATTGGTCATAGAATGATCCACGAGCATAATCCTACGAGGATCATCAAAAACTAGAAGTGTTTACACCATCTCTACCCTATGATAAAGAGGAAAAAAACTAAAATTAGGAACTATAAATGAAGGAAGATGGGAAGATACACCAAAATAAGAATGATAACAACTAGTCTCAAAATCATGGGTAAAGAAGAATGATAATAACTAGTCTCAAAATCATGGGCTTGTACAAGATCACCTAAGAATGGATCATCTAGGAAATAACCATCATCATAATTTTAGGTATGAAGATCCATGATGCAAGTAGGGATGGCCTTATCATCTATATAACTGTGGTGAATATAATGTCAAGTTTTAGTTAAGACTATGAGAATATCATCATAAGGAGGCTTGCAAGAACAAGGTTATAAGGACGCAGGAAGATATAAGATAAAGTGAGGCAAGAGATTGGAAATTTTAATATTTAGGTTAATATCATTGGGATTATCATCATCAAAATATAAGAGGTTAGGAGGAATGTTTCCAATGAGTTTGGGATACCCATTGTAACCTTGGTTTGAATTAATAGGAAAATTAAGATGCTAAGACTCATATAATGGAATGTTAGGCAAAGGTTCAATAGTGGGAATCTTCAGGACACCATGGTCTTAGAATTATTCAAAATTCTAACAGTTAGTGTCACCTTGAATCCTATAAATATATCCATTATGAGGGAATATAATGTATTGGCAGGTGGAAGAAGCAACAACTCTCATACAATGAGTCCACAACCTACCAAGCTAAATGCTGTAATAAAAGGGAAAGTTAATGATCATCACCTTCACACAAATAGTGATAGGTGGGATAGTAATGGGAAGCCACACATAACCTAGAAGAGGCATTTTAATTCTATCATATCCTTGGTAGGTACTACATGTATACTTTAGATTGTATTTTGAATATCTAAGCGTCTTAATGAAGTCGATAGAGGTAATGTAGGTTCTAGAACCTTCATTAATCAATGCATGTTTAACTTAGATATTACCTATTTGAACATGAGGATGATCCACATGAAGTATATTCTCATTAGGAGTCATAGAAGTTATGGGAAATTTTAAGTAAAAATAAGTGTCTATAGTTTCATTAAGATGGATAGACATATCTTCACATTTTTGTAATATACTATTCTTAGATCAAGATAAGGCTACCTCTCATCCTACTAGGGGAGGATGAGGGACATTAATCTTGAATAATAGTTTCATAAGATGATTTATATGATGTGGAGAAGTCCTCATAAGCTCAAGGAATGGAATTTAGGATGACAGATTTTTGAGTTTCATGATGGGATCCCACTCATCATAACCCATAAGAAGGTTGTTAGATATAGGTGCATAATAATAAGGAGGTCCTCAAAGAGGAAGAGCCAAAGTAAATTTGAATTTATGTTGGTAAGAAGAATAAGGTTTATAACAATGTTGTAAATAATGTTAGGATGATGAAGTATCTAGTTCAAGTTGATTTAGAGAATTGGTAGAAGAAATATTAGTATAAATTTGAGTATCATTAGTGTTAGAAGATGACAGAAGAGTGGTAAAAATAGAAGAGGAAGTGTTATACAAAGGATAATTTGAAATTGAATTGTCAAAAGTAATAAGGTCATTTTTCCCCTACTAATTTAAATGAGTTGGAGAATAATCCTAAATATTAAAATATATTCTAGATGGAGGAGTGTACATAGGTTGAGAATCTATAAAAGTAACTACCCTTTGCATATTATTCATGTTAACCACTTTATCTTTGGAATTGGGTTCAACATAACTTTATAAATTATTACTGGAAGGGGTGGCTTTGCCTTGATTGTCTTGAATAGGTTGATGATTAGGAAGTGGGTCTTCATAGATAACCAAATGATCATTGGCTTGGTTTAAAGCTTGAGTTTTATCACATGATTTATAATCACTAAAATTAATTTCATAAGCTTGTTTATAGTTTTGAATGATATAATCATGATCAAAATTAGGACCAAGAAAAAATTCCATACGTAAATTATGAATTTGTCTACATGTCTCATGAGAATGACCCCAACTAGCATGAAATCAACAAAACTTGTTAAGATCATACCATGATTTCATAAGATGGGTAGGGTCAATATGTCATAATTAATAATTCATAATTCATCTAATAATAGTGGTTTATGAACATTAATGTTGTTTGGTGAAGATAAGTGAGTGTTGGTATATTATTGAGAAGGTGGAGTTGGTTCTAATGAAGGGTTAGGAATGATAACTTGAACATTATGAATAGTGTCATAAGAATTTATAAGGCCATCATTTATAAGATTGTAATTTTTATTCTTAAGTAAGACACATGGACCCAGAAAAGGCTGGGGTGGCTTGAATTGACACATAAGGAAATCTTATCATTTAGCTTGGTCAATAGCATCATCCAATATATGTGGAGAGAGAGTGCATACCTGATATTGAAGTTTAGGAAAAAGGGCATTGGTAAAGAGATGGAAAATATTATCATTAGCCATGTTATTTTCACATTTATTTGATAAAGTTTTCCACCTTTTAACATAGGCTTGATCAGTTTAATTTTTGAGTTGTTTGTAATTTATGAAGTGGGCCAAAGTGTTTTTAAGAAGATCACTAGTTTGGAATTATTGAACTAAAGCATTCACTAAATCCTCCAAAGTAGTGATGGAATGAGTTATAAGTTGGTTATATCAATCCAAAGCATCATGTATGAGATTTTTGGCTTAAGAGTTTGGTAGCAAAAAATGTGTTCAATTTGACCCAATCCTAATAAAGATTTACAAATTTTTTAATATGAAGGGTGGGATTGATTCATCCATTATAAGTAATTGTAGATGTGATACCTCCAATATCAATGTTAGAAATTTGTGCAGTGAAAGGTTCATTTTGAAGATGCTTAATGGTTTTTTTTAACCAAAGGAGGTTAAACAATGAGATTTCCTTGAGAATATCAAAGAGGAGGAGGGGGAACATTCTAGTTATGTGTGCCCCAAGCCATTGGTTGAAGATGATATTGAAGATGAATAAATTAGTTTTGCATTCTCATCATTTGATTTGTGTTATTATCTTGAAAGGTATTCATTTGATTGAGTGTTTTTAGCAATAGTTAATGTGTTTTATTGGAATTATTAGAATCATTAGAGGTGGTATTAGTGTCTTGGGTACCACCATTGGTGTTAATAGTATCTTGAGAGGAATTATGAGAATGTGAGGCACTAGCGGTAAAATTTACTTGTGTATAAAAATATGGACTAGTGAATGTTTGAGAAGAAGCACTAGTATCATGATTACCTTGGGTATAAAATGATGAACTAGTGGAAGGATTAAGGATAGTGGATCTTAAGAATGGCCCACTAGGTGTATAACCTACCATGTTAGTCTATATACTAGGCATGAAGGTGGAATACATTAGAGAAGAAGAAGTCATGATATGAGAAGCGGTCATAATCAAAAGAAGAGATTGAGAATCAAAGAAAGTGGTAACCGCAAATCCTATTGAGAATGTAGGAGTAGGTGAATGAGGTTATTCAACTTGACCACTAATCATAAGATTTTAAATGGAAGAAGGATATTTTCCTTGACGTTGAGGAAATTCATAGATGAATAATAGAATCTATGGGGTATTGTTTGATTTGGGTTTGTCTTATAATCATAAGGGAGGATTATGATACAAATAAGTATTAGGATGGGTCCCATAGTTAATTGTACAAGTGGAAATATGAACATTACTAGCATTCAAGAGAGGATCCCTAATCTATCTATGGGAGACCCTATGATGGTTGGTAAAATTAATCATCTCTAATGACTATAACTAACTATTGTCATCAAGTAGAAAGTTCATGATAAAGGGAAAGAAAGAGAGATGAGAAATCAAGAAAATAGGGAATGATAGAAATAGTACAAGGTTGATTGGGTCAACCTAGCACAAAAATAAGGTTTGTAAATAATACAAGGTCAATTGGGTCGATCTAGTACAACAAACATACATTAAAAAAGAAGAAATAAGGACTAAAAATAATACGAGGTCAACTAGGTTGATCCATTACAATGAATAAAGGCTAGAAAAAGGTATAAGGTCAACTCAGTCAACCTAGTACAATAGAGAGGGAAATTAAGAACCCTATAATAGATTTGTGGACTGAAACAAGATAAATTTTATAAGCAATTTGAAAATAAATGACAAAAAGGAAACAAAAATTAATTAGATTAATGATGGCTAATCTAATTGAAGCACACAACATAAAACCTTACATCAATGCTAGCTAATGCAGGTTTTTACAATACCGAATATAATTGAGCAAAGATCAAGCAAACAAATGAGAAAGTAAATAGCTAATCAATTGGTCAACCTAAATGGTTATTTTATTATTAAGATATGTTTTAAAATGTGATGGGAAGTTGGTTGTAAGTAAAGAACTAGAATGGAAATCTAAGGATGGTTTCAGGTAGTTTAGGTTGAAAGATACTATAGTGGAAATGATATAGGCTTGGTATTGTGGCCTACCCCCTCATTTCACACACCACATAAATAAGGGTGTTGAGTGATTAGCCATAATATAATATTAACCATGATTTATACTTGACTAGAGTATCAAGTTGGCTTCCCCCTTGGTGATGAAATCCAAGTAAGTTGGCCTTGGGTAGACAAATGTTAAAATGCTTGTTTAGATTTTGTGATTTGGGCATGTGTGCATAAAATATAAGATATTGAAACTAAATTATTAATTAAAAATAACCTAATTAAGATATTTGATTGATTCTAAGCATGCAATAAATAAGAAATTAAATCATGAACTCATTACTAACATATAAGGTTAATTATAACTTTGAAACAAGGTAAAATGTTGATATAGTTAACAGTGTATGCACAAAATATAGAACAAGGTTGATAGGATCAAACCTATACTATGAAGGCAAGGTCTAAAAATGAACAGGGTCATCAAAGTCAACCTATTTATCTAGACAACACACAAGACATAGAACTCGATTGGCAGGGTCGATCTAGTTGAGTATGTAAGGTCAATTTTAAAGACTACAAATTGTGAAAAGAAAGACTGCAAAGAAAGAGACAAAGAGATAAAAGGGAACCTTGGTGGATTAGAGATGTAGAGAATGAATATTGATGTTTAATAACCTTGATATATGGTTGTAAATTATGGTAATTAGGTTGATTGGGTCGATCAAGATTTACATAAACTTATTGTTGAGTGCATGAAATGTATAGGGTTAACTAGGTCAACGTAGTATGCTGAACTTGATGTCTAAAAAATTATAGGGTTCATTGGGTTGACCTAATAATCTATACTGGATGTCTAAAAAGCTAAAAACATGTATTGGCTCAACTGGGTCAATCCATTAGGCTTTACCTAAAAACTTGTCCATAGAAGTTACATAATGGGTCAATAGAGTCAATCTATAATGGAAAATATATGATAAAATTAATGATAAAAGAATGAAATAAGGTAAAAAAATATTATAAGGGTTAGTCCACATCAGGTTCACCAGAATGTATGAAATTATAAATGCATCATGTCTATAAATCAATCTTATCTTGGAGAAGATAAAACATACCTGCACTTATGGTTGGGAATACATTTGTTAAGTAGGGGAATGACCAATATAGAGATCTAATAGACCTAATTAGGTGATCACTTATCATAATACATCATGCTAGGAAGGGTTCTAAATCCTATATTCTAACACAATCATGAAACAACCCTAAAATATTCCTAGGTTTAATGTTCACTCTATTCTAATAATAAGAAAGTAAATGTAATCTAATACTCACCAAAGCTTGTGGCATAAAGTGGGTGTTAGAAATTAAAAAAACTAAACTAAACATTCATAGAATACATATACTAACATCAATGTATAAAAAATTATAATGCATGGGAGAGAAGCATAACTACAGTATCAATCTACTCTTATAAAGTAGAAATAAAGTTAGGAATACTTACCTTGAAGACAAACCCACCGAGCCTCAATCTCTCCCTTGGCCAAGGTACATCACAAGAGATTGTTACGGTATGTAAGGATAACAAACACATATCAGCTCTAGGCTATGCAACCTATATATGCATCCAAAAGACTTCTCCACAAGATAATATATGTATCTTAAAATAAGGTATGGAACCCTAAGATTTATTCCTCAAGTAGAATGGTCACTCAACATATGTTTATTCTCATTTATTATTATTCACTTCTATTCTTACAAATGGCTGAAAATGAACTTGTATATATAGTTGGATCTTTCCCTATATCCTTCTGAATATATTGCCTATACAGGGTTGACCCAATCAACCCTATATGTTTTTGGGAGATAATTCACTAGGTCTTAAGCGAGGTAGGCTAAAGGTATAACAAAGCTCCCAATGAAAAATACCCATAAATAGTATAGGGTTGACTTAATTGACCCTGTAAAATAACTAAAGGTTGAAAACTAGATAGGGTCAACCTAGTCAACCTATTATAGTCAATTGGTGAAAGAGAGTCAATGCAAGAGCAAGGAGGATAAAACATGGAAAATGTCTAGAATATCTTAGACTAAGAAGAATAAGTTTAGGGTAAATGGTTTTAAGAGATGAGTGTGTAGATGGAAAGTGGAAAAAGGGATAACAATTTTATGAAGCACTAATGGTCTACCCATCCCTTTTTCCATGTACCCCTTAAGGCATGAACTTAGAGAGATTGAGTCTCAATGGGTTCTTACAATATACAAAGTGTCAATAAGTGATAAAAGTTTGAAAATATTATGTGTATACAAGTACTACCCCTCTCATTATAACCTTGGGAGACTTCTTCCTTATGTATAATTTCTCAATAGTTCTCTTAGCTAGTGTTTGTAGTTCCTCCATTGAGAAATCAATTCCTTATGGGGATCCTTCAAGCTCAATAACATCAAGTTTAAATTAGTACAAGTTTTCTATGGTAGATTCCTCATAAGATGTAGAGACAAGTATAGGACCTTGAGAGGGGCCAGACTAGCCAATAGTTTTTCCTAGTTTAGAGCTTGGAGGCATGTCTTGTATACTCATAATATCTTGCAATGGAAACTTGGAGGGTCTATTACTAATGAGAAGAAAAGTGTCATATTTCTCTTCCTCTTTCTTGGCCTCATTATCTGCATCAAATAGACTTTCATGGGTTGGTGGTGGTTGAGGCCTTATGATGTTCTCCTTCCTTCTCTCCTTATCAAGCCTCATTTTGAGATCTATATATTTCTGTAAAACATCTTTGATGACCAATACATCATTCATTACATCTAGGTATGTCCACTCATAGACCTCTTTTTCATACTTGTATTCTAATGACACATCCTTTTGGAACTTAAACAAGTGCCTAGTAATGACATTTTTTGGGTTTCATTCCCTGAAACCATCTTTAGGCAATGGGTATGAGTACATATGCCTTGCATCTACTTTAATGTATTAACATTTCATCATATTAATCCTCTCTAGCTTATAAGGCATTTTTTGGGGGGACTATCTTATTTTTCTTATTAAATATGTTGTCAACTCCATGAATTAGTTGATAAGCCATCTCCTCCTCTACTAACTTTATTATCACATATCTTGGTAACTTGAGTGGAGCTACCATTAGCACTTCCACTTAAATGATTATGAAATTAGGGTAGAGCCAGAAGCTACCCATTTCTCTCAATATCACTCTAAATTTTGGAGGGACCCTTGACATCTTACACTTGGTGATAGATTTTAAATAGGTGGATAAATGTTTTCTACAATTACCTTGATATTCCATTTGAAGTGGTGGATGTGCAATCTAGATAATGATTGTGGTACACATTCTAACCTCTTAAGGGACCATGTATTTGGACCTAATTACGTAGTTACATAGATTACATACAGTATATAGCTCATCATATAGAATTAAGTCCCATTCTTTTAAATGGCATTCATAATCGTGACTATATTTTTGCTAATAATATCCCCAAGTGGGGGGGGGGCTTACTGATCCTCTAAGATTATTTGAAAGAGAATAATATTCTTTTTGTTTGCATAACCAATATGTGCATTACTAAACACTCTATTAAGGAAATCCATGTCAATCCTTACCCATTTATTTAGTTTCTAGATATGTAGGTCCCCTGTATCATTCATGGAGATAACTCCATTCAATTCAGTTACTCATGATGCTAGGACTTTATCTAGAGAGTGCACCTCATACCTATTGTTGATGATGCTTTGGTTATATTCTATCTGTGGTAAAGGTAAGTCATAGTATTTCTTGAAAATGGGTGTGACTATGAAATCAATCAAGATCCCTTGGTTTATGGATTCGATCAATCCATCTTCATATTTTGACATCTTGAAAATGCCATATACTAGGTCAATGCATGAAACGACCTCTAGTTTTGTTACAGTTTTATGGAGGCTAATAAATTGAATTAAAAGGATGTTTAAAGTGATTTGAATTATGAAGGGCATGGTTTTAGAATCATCAAGATCCCGAGCTCTATCAACATTATAATTGACACTACTATAGTGTATGTCCTTTGTGTTTATGGTTATGGGAATGAATTCTATGTCTTTGAACATGAATGAATTGCATTATTAGAAAATACAATCATCATCTCTAAATTCAATGCCCTTACCCAAGGTAGAGGATCTTGAGTATGCCATTTTTTTAGTGTTTTGGGTAGCAACTAATGTCTTCTTATACTTGTATACAAATTTATAACTCTAATAATGGCAATCAAGTGCAATATCTAAAGAGCTCAATCTTGGTTGATTTGAGAATGTAAATAGTAGAGAGAGAAAATGCTTATGGTTTCAGATGAAAATTTAGGTATCAATAGTTGAGTTAGGTAGCCTTTTTTATATTGAACTGATTAATGAAATGTTTGATGGTGATTCTAGTTCATGCCATATTAATAGTGAGATCATCTCTTTTGTATTCAAAACACTTGAACTATTATTTTTAGCATTTAATTTCTTTTAGAATTCAAATTTAGCTTTGATTTGCATTTGATTCACCATCAATTTTAGATTTGAAGCTAAAGGTTACCACCTTTGAAATTTGTCATGCCACCTCTAATCCATCTAGGCATTTGTAGGGCCTAAATATGACCTTAAATATGGACATGTGGCACTTTTTTATTCCTCTCAAGCCCTTAGGATGCAACTTAGTGTGATGAGTCATTAATACTATGCCATGTGGCATCTCTTTATTTATGGTGAGCTATTTGGTGGGACCCTCTAATTTCATTTAGTTGGGGAGTGCCATGTGTCCCTCTTAGAGTAAATCAGATCTTTTTCTTGGCCAAGTGGCTTTATCAAAGGTAATTATGGCTTTACTTCAATATGTGTTACCTCTTTAAGGCTTTCAGATATTTGTCTTCAACTTTTTGTTAATCATGTGGCTCAGGAGGAGATATGCATCACTCTTAAAGATGATCTATTCAATTTCAAGATGCATCTTCATGGTAATGACAAGTGGTATCATCACATAGGTTTAAGGTGGACATGAAACATTTTGGAGGCATTTTTGTTGATACTAAGTCATAGTTCTATAGGAATGACATATGAAATCATATTATGGGTATAGTGGGGACACACATCACTTTGGTAGGCCTTCAAAGGAGTTCTAGTGGATCCTTAGATATAAGTAGCATGAGCATGACAAGTGTCATCATTACATAGGTCTAAATGAAACATGTGAGAATAAATTTTGAATGAATCTGAAGGGAACATGTGGCACTTTAGAAGACTAATCAAGTTTGGATGGTCATACTTGAGACATATGGTAGTATCTCATGGGCTTCATGATTATATTGGGATGTGTAGAGACTCAAATTTAATGGGCTTGCTCATAATAAACCATATCTTAACATGTAGACTATGGATTTGAACTCTAATGGCTAACTCCCTCATGAGCTTTCAGGATGATTCCATGTGGTGCATAGGTTTTGTAAATTTATTTCAAGTGTGTTACACAGGGTTATGAATTGTCAAGGTATCATAGACATTGGTGAGGTGGACACCTATCATTTTTATATTATATTTTTCAATTTGACATGTCATGAGGTGTCACAAACCACCATTTTAACTTTGATGTCCTGCAATACCAAGCGAGAAGTTAAGTTAAACTTTGAAAAATGTCAAATGCCCATCACTAGTAAATTAAACAAGTATAATGCAAAACTACATAAGTAAATGTTTTAAACAAAAGGTAAGGTTAGTCTAGTGATATTCAACAAGTCTTATGGCTCTTATGCTAATTTTAAAACTAGGGAGAATCTTTTTGGTGAATGCATGTCTACACATTTTTATAAATCATTCATGGTTAATAATCCATTGTTTGAATGAAACTTGAAGAAAAATTGCAATAACTTGAATATTTTTAGTGTTAATAAGTATTTGAAAATTAACAATTAACCATAAATTTTTAGGAATTATTAAATATAATTTCTATAGAATAAATGACTTAGCAAGCTTGGCATTTTAGGCATTTTGTAAAATTTAAGAAAGGAGGGTACCCATTATAGAAATAGGGGTAGTTGAGCATCAACACCTATAAATATAATTAAGGAACTGTAATTATTATCCCATCACTCATATACAACTATGAGTAAGGGATGAGCCACTGGAACAAGCCTTGGTCAACCTACATGACCTAGATGTGCAACATCTACTCGAGCATAGTGTTGTGCACCAAGTCTCTTTTTTTTATGGAACAACATGATCTACTCAGTTTCCACTCATGAATATGTAACATCATTTGAAACCATGAACATTCATAAGGACAATCTAGTGTTATGATTCAAAAATGACAAAATAAACATAATAAAAATCAAATAAATGGATAAAATATTATAGCTCAAGGGTTGGATTCAATGGGAATATGGTCATAATTTGTGGGAATAGGGTCAGATTTAGTGGGAAGAAATGAATATTTGGTATATATTAGGAAAATTTCAATGGTCAAAAGAAATATTCATTGGTTTGGGGGAATATTTAGATATGAGGGTCTAAATTAGTCCAAAAAACACATATTTTCAAATAAAACAACTTTTAATTTTTTTGAAATTTAACATAGATTGAAAAATATAACCATAAAATGTGCATAATTGCGCTGAGACATAACTAAAAACCATGTAAGCACTCACATATTCAAACCATAAAAAAATAACATCTCTTCTCAACACCATGGTTGCCAAGGTTAGAGCACAAAATCATAGAAATTATAAAGTACAAATGATTTCTAAAAATAGAGATTAAAATTAATTTATATACTCTTAAGATGTTTCTATATTCACTATAAAACACCTATATAGAGATAATTTTGGTATCCAATTGACCCATTTCTCCTATGAAGAGACATCTGAAAAGTATTTTTCACAAAGTTTCACATTTGTTAGATATCAAGAGCCATTTTTATGTAATATCAAGGGAGTATTGCACTTTTTATGCAATTTTATTCTTCTTCTTATCATTTTCATATAATATTTAAAACTTACCACTTAGTATGGACACTTTTAATACATAGTTCCCTTGAAAAGGGTACACATCAAATTGATTGCTTGTATTGAATTATCTTACTACTAGATTTATATTTCACATGGGGGAATGGTACCTTCATATTCATTTCTTGATTATTATTTATTATACTCTATATCAATGAGGGTGTCATAATGTTATTAAAACTAAAAATATTTCTCACTTCCACTCAAAACATGATACCCACTTGAGATTTAACATTTATTCTATTTACATCATGCCACTGGGGAGAATCACACCCTTGACATTATACTCAAGTTTATCAAGCATATATAGAGTTTAAAATAATGAATACCTTTGGATTTTACATCAGCTCGATATGATGAGGCACATGGCTTATGATTCTTATACATCATCAAGATGGGAGGATGTGCATACATATGATACATTGTATGCTATTCCCAATTGTATATGACATGACAATGATATGCCACTAAATTATCTTATCACTCATAGTAGGGTAAAGTATTTTTTCTCACTTTCACTCCATTAATATTGTCTTATACTATTAAATACATTATGATAATTTATGATGGTTACATATGTGTTTTACTGACTTTTTCCTGATATTAAAAAAATGGTTATGTTATGTGATGACATATGATGCATTTTAATCTTCTTTTGAGATGAGTAATTTATGGGAATATATTTACTATTCCCTCACCTTAAAAATGGATATAGATTTAGATTTTTTATGTAGATTTTTCAAGATGAAACAAATCAAACAAAAAGCTTAAGTAAAAACGTTGAGTGAATTAAAAAACATTTATAAAAATGAGAGCACAACAAAATGGTCCAATATCTACTTCTCTGATAAAAAATTTGATTGTTCTATCAGATCTCTTTGAGAATCACTTTTAATTTCTAAGATATGTCTAAAAATTTCTAATAGAATATTCAAAGTGAATAGAGTAGGATTGTGTTTTTACCATATATCACAACATGGTTTGAGTACCACTAGATGTATTCATTCTTATGCTATTTTTATTTCTATTTTAAAAATTATTATGTTTTATGTTGAGCTTATATGGCATTCATTACTTGTGGGTATATAGTTATTTCTAACTTGTGTACCATCAATAATCAAAGTGTAGAATGTTTATGAACAATCAAAGTGTGGATATATACATGTAAGTGTTTCATCTTTACTCGTTAGGTAAGTAAAATTATGTGCTTAAATTATGTATTATTTTACTTTGACACACAAATGAACTCAATCACATATGCACATGAAAGTAGGTGTTATGATAAAAATGTGATTTCAGTTAATCTACCTATTCAACTACTATGAAGGTCAAAATGGAATTGTATCTATTTAATACTAAGGACTTACTGAAGGTAAGTTCAGTACTCAGGTGCATAAGAGATTATTTTAAAATTTAAACTTTTAAAGTTTACAAATTGATCCAAAAACTTAACTAGTTATGAGTAATTCAAAATATCAATAAATCAAATATAAACATCCTCTAATCAAAATAAGACTTAGGTAAGATCATAAGTTAAGAGAAAATAAATGAAATAAATAAATAATCTCTACTAATCACTTTAATTTATTTATTTTTACTCACATAACTCTCTCTCTCTCTCTCTCTCTCTCTCTCTCTCTCTCTCTCTCTCTCTCTCTCTCTCTCTCTCTCTCTCTCCTCTCTCTCTCTCTCTCTCTCTCTCTCTCTCTCTCTCTCTCTCTCTCTCTCTCTCTCTCTCTTTGTGTGTGTGTGTGTGTGCACGTGCGTGCATGCGCATGTGTGTGTGCACGTGCACGTGTGTGCACACGTGCGTATGAATGCGTGCACGCTTGTGCACATGCACACATATGCATAAAATAATTTATCTATGTTTTTGAACTTATCTAATATAATAAAGCTTATGTAAATAGGCCATGTCTTGGAAGGTTAAAAACACTGTTATTTATTATTTATATATCTCAATAATCTATGTTTTGTTATCAATTTATCCTCTTGTATCTTCCCAACTACTGACTACAAAAAAGAATGAAACAAAAGAAATAATTAAAGTATAACACAAAAAATAAAACAAAGATATAAGAAATAAAATAGAGATAAAGCAATGAAATAATATTACCACAAAAAGAATTATAAATAATTTTATGCTAGTTATATGAGAGAAAACAAAAATTATGTAAAATTGAAATAATCTAAAGTAATAGAAACTATATAAAATACAACATTAAACTTAAATTAAAACTTATTATAACAAATGAAATAGAAGATAAAATATAAATAAAACTAAAATAAGTACAAAAAATAGAAAATTCAACTCCAAATATATGATTTTTTAATTGGAAAACATAAGGTAGTTATGAGACAAAATTTTTGTAACTTGTAAAACCTAATAATCTATTAAAATAAATGTGAAGAACTATTTTATTTTGGGTGAAGAGAAAAAGAGTTCACATATATGATTCTACTATTATATAACCATCAAATGAATAAATAAAATGTTTTGAATATTTAAGTATCCAATTTTTAAATATGTGTTTCATATCACCACCTGTGATCCCTCGTTAGGATAGAAAGGACTAATCCTAGGTGGCAATCCAAAACATAGAGCAGAAAACTAGATACACACTTATTACAAAAGTTTTTAATATTTATTTTAATGGATTATAAAAGCATAAAATCATTAAACCATTAAATCAATCAATTTACTAGCCATTTATAGACAATTGGTTTTTAAATGAATAATGAAAACTAGATATACATAACTATACAAGTAGGAAAATTTACTAAAAAAGAATGTGTTACCTCATATTCATGCAAATAATACTCGATCTCATAGATATTTAGACAAAAGATAAATGTAAAATGAAAACTTAAAGGGATATCTTATACTTATATGACTTTCATGTCAAATAATGTCCTTCAAGTCCTTATAAAGACTTCAATTTATAAATCCATTTTACTTTCAAGTTATAATCAACTTTTTAGTTAACTTAGAATAAAGTTAGTTATACTTTATTAAAAATTAACTATTTTATAACTTTAAGATTTTAATGATAAGTTCATAGAGTGAACCTATAAAATAATTGAGAAACTTATTTATTTAAAAAATATAAAAACACAATATCTAGCTAATGGGTGAGTGCCCACTTACAATGTAATTAATAAATAACACAAATCATCATACAAGTCAATCAATGCATATGACTAAATGTAATTAAAATTACTATGTCAACTTGTCAATTTTTTACCATATGCCTAGAATTTTACATGGTTACTCTATAATAAGATAAAATATTGATATAAGTCAATGGAATATCATTCTATTTGATGAACGGAGATAAAATTATGCCAACATAAAATTTTAAAATTAACTAATTTTGATCACAAACAATAAGGCAAAAAATGAAAGTAAATTCTAAGCATAATCAAACTTAATATTAACGAACTATAATATAAATTTATTATTTTCATTAATATGACCATGAACATTACAAGTATCATTATATCAAAAACCATTTAAAAATAAACTAGTCATTGCAACAATGAAATCCATTATAAATATTGAGCGTCAAAAAAACTAAAAATTAACACAATCAAAGTGAAAGTATATGAAAGTTAAACACTATAATATCAAGTATGAAACATAAATAAAATAAGAAACATCTAATTTAATTCTCTTCATTATTTACCAAATAAATAAAATTAAATCCCTTCTCTATAAAGTATTATGTATACTCCAAAGGTGTTATAGGCATCTCAATCTTTGTCACACCACCTGATTCATATTTAACTTCTAGTTTGATGTTCTTCATGAAGTGAGTTACCATTAGAGGGGATGAAGAGATATTATAATGTTTACAACTTTATGAGGAAACATTGGTTAGATACAAATTATGCGTAAGGGATCTAAGGCTCAAAAAATAAATTTTATTTGGCATAAGATCAACATGTGTAATTAATTAATTGGCTACAAGCTAAATTTAGTGGGAGGTGAATAATGTATGAATATAAGAGATCACAAATCACTCTATGAATGCTCATTAATCTCAATTACCATGATATTACAAGGAACTACAAGGCACAATATTTAAAACATTCTAGAATGTAGGGTCACTAGCATAAAAATGAATATAAACTTGCACACCATAGATAAAATGACACGTAAAATCACTATAAACCCTTCAATCCTAAAGGTTATACCTCAATAATTATCCTTAACAAGCAGCAAATTATCCTTTTTCTAATTCTATCTACTTGATATATTGTTCCTACTAGAGTTAAAAGAAAGTCTTCTTCAATATTACGTATATACTTACAAAATAATAAGATGGAATCATCTTAGATATGGAAATAAAAAAACAATAATATTTGTTTTGTGATAGAGTAAACAAAATTGAATATTAAAATATTATACATGCCAAGAATATATTCTTATTTTAAACACTTATAATTAAAATACATTTTCATACTCATTCAATGAACAAATTTGAAATGCCATTTCAAAATGTAAAAACTTATACTATTGAAACTCATTATGACCATTGTAAGAATATTTATCCACTGAAAAGAGAAAAATGTAATTTTGAGGTTTCAAATTTATATATATATATGTTATATGAAATATGTTTGATCTCAAAACCTAATTTTTTAAAGTGAAATTATTCAGAGGATAATTTTGGAAAATCAAATATCAATAACATATACTAAATAAAATCCTTGAAATTTTGAAGAAATAAAACTACTTTTATCTTGTATAAAAATGTAATAATAGAATCTTAAAACCTTATAATATTTATTTCCATATAACTTTTAAAAGAGTGTCTTTCAAATAATCGTATAAGCTATGAAACTATTTCACCATTTTCAAATAAAACTTGGACATCAATTTTGAAACATCATGTATAGAAAAAAATTATATATTTGAAAAGACAAACCCAAAACAACTACAACCTAAAATCCATTTTTCTTGAAAACTTAATCACTTGTCTAATCCATCATATGGTTCAAACATATAAGGGAAAGAAATAAACTAACATGTATTTAAAAAATAAGCTCTAATACTTTTCAACATTATCTATACATATTTCATATCCAAAAATCAATACCAAAACTATGTATATCAAACTAATTATACTTCTAAAGGATTTACATATACATTAAAACCTTATGTTTTTTTGTGAAAATAAAGTGAGAAGACTGGTAGAATACAAACTATATATAGATTGAATCCTAATTTCATTCAAAATATTGGAAAAATGCCAAGAATATTTTGAGTTTAAATCAAAACAAACTTGTAATCACCTTCAAAATGTATTTTAAGCTTAAAATATAAATGAAATAATATTTGAAACTATTTTTAAGTTATTAGTGTTCTCTATAAAACCTTGTCATATATTTAATAACCATGCCAAATCCACACACACACACACACACACACACACACACACACACACACACACACAAACATGGGAAAAAGTGTGGGTTTGTAAGGGATCTCATAGCCTATTATAATAGAAAATTATACACCAGTTAAGATCCAACCAAAAAAAAGCTAACAACAACCTACAACCTAGAGGCAACCAAAAAACCAACTAACATCAGTGATAGTTCAACACAATATCACTCCAAGTTCATTACAACCACATAATTAAATATCAAAATGATCAAAATATATAAATCCTCCTATAGCTGGTATTAATACTTGGAACCTTTGATATCATATTTATGCTCCTTCTCTATTGCTTCAACATTTTTCTTATTGCATCTTGTTTATTTTTGTGGTCCACCATTTTTTCCATCACTAGATCTTTTCTTGATGTTGTCCTAAAATTTATTAGTATTTAGTGCTTTAGTATTCCTTTTTTTCTATGCATCCTTTTTATACTTCTATTGTGTGACCTGTAACTTCTTGGATTGAAATTCATATTTCCTAATAATTTATTTTAGGTAGGGATTCAAAACATTAGTGGGCTTATTCATAGTTTCAAGATTTTTAAATTTATCTTTATTGTGAATATTCAAAAATTCTACTTTAACCTTCTCAACTTAAGACACAAAGTCCTTCAAAAGGTTCTTCTAAAGGATAATGTTCTCCATTAGCTTACCTAATATGATCTTAACCTATTCAACATTGACATTAGGGTGGTCTTCATCCATTTGGTTCACATTTATCTTTGGAATAAGTGATGTAGCCTTTTTATCTAGAGTATTATCGAATTCCAAATCTCATTAACCAAAGGCATATCACCATCATCCCAATTCTGCTTCTTACTTCCCCCAACAACATTACCCCTTCCCCTATTATTTTATATCTTGTAAGAAACCTAGACTATATTTTCATATTTATCACCCTCATCTTTGCCCCCTCAATTTAGGAATGTCTCCCTAGGGTTCTAAATTAATTCTCGACCCTTCCTAGTTTCTAACCATTATAACCCTTAGATCAATGATGGGTTAGCTTTCTTGAATAATCAGGTGAATTTTGGGTTGGTGGAATTTATTTCAGATTTACCCAATTTAAAAAAAAGGACAAAAATTTCAAAATACCTTAGAATATAATAAGTAAGGTTAATGAACTTGTAGTTTCTAAAATGATTCAACAATAAGAAGTAATACAAATAAAGGAGTATTTGCTTACCTTCCAACATTAAATAATGCATGAAATTTTTTCACATATAATGTATTTTATTAAAACACAAATAGGTCATATTATTTATTTATAATTAATTATATATTCAAAAAAAATCTTTCATGTAAGCATACTTATTTGAATACAAGAGTAGATTAGTTGACAAATTCTATTTAGGATTTAAAACTAGTTAAATACTAAAAGATAACATGTGTTTTACCATAATTTTTAATAAATCCATAATTTTGTTATTTAACTATATGTGTAAAAATAGATAATATAATAATTATAATAATGTAAAATAATTTATAATTATAATTTTTATAGTTTTATAAATATGGAAAACTACTATTTTAGGAAAGCACTACGAAGAAATTAACTTAGTTCAAATGAGTAAAATAATTTAATGTTATGAATCTATGTTAATGAAAAATAGTAAATGAGATAAATTTTCATGTTAAATATCAATAATAAAATCAAAAAATACTTTTGGATAGGTCTAATATAGGTGGATGATATATTAAAGGTAGGATATATATATATATATATTACTGATATAATTTTATAACAACATAGGATAATTTATTCCATTAACTATACAATTATCCTTGTTGAGTATGATACTATATGATTGATGCACCTCCTATGCCTGTGTTTGATGAGAAATCTAAGATATCACACTTTTGATTATGCCACACAAATTATTTTTTATATTCTCTTATATTTTAAACCCTAAGGGAACTTTTATATCTTGGAAACATGAAAAAAATAAGGTAGTGTAATGGGATGAGTTGACCCCAATCACCTACTTTATGATTTACCATTGCCTACATATCGAATACTCTAAGGAGGGAAATCAAGGCCAATTAGTTCTCCCACCTAGTGTGATTGTGTAATTTGTACCCTTGACTATGTGTTTTGAGCTATAATTATGGCCATGATACTTGAAAATGATATCACTTGACTTTATTTTGGATGCTCTTGACTTGGATTATGGCTATTCCTTGTGAGTGATCTTGAATTAGGAAAGAATAGGGTAAATTTTCTCAATGTGAAATAGTGTGCAACATTGAGATAAGTGAATACCAAGTGGCATGAAGAGGGATAATGAATTATATTTTGTATATATTAATATGAGAAAACTTTGATAATTTTCTTTAGTTAACCTTATGAAACATGCATGAAAACCCAACATAATGATTTCAATTTAAAAAACTCGATATTATTTGGTGTAGGTCATGGGTGGTCTAAGTGGATAAGAGAGTATAAATGAATTTTTTTACCTATGGTGGACATATCATAAAACTTAGGGACATGTATTAAATTGGATATAATATGAGGGTGATCTTAATTAGCTTGAGCATTTGACTTGGTAGTTTTATGTACTGATAAAGAAAACTAAAGGGTTGAGTCCACATATGGATAAATGGAATATAATAATGGTGAATATGAGTCTTATAATTATGTGTAATTAATGTGGTTTAGTATATTTTAATATTTACCATGTCAAATACCTATGACTATAATTATGCATCTACATTCCCCGCTTTTAATTTAGCTATGAAATTACTACATTAAAGGAGAAATAATTAAACGTGAGTGTGTATAACATAATATGCATTTGATATGATACTTTAATTGTGTATGGCACTAAAATATATCAAAACCTAAAATAGTAAATGATGTATTCATTTTCTCACATTTAAATTTGAAAATTTTAAACTTTAAAAATCACAAAATTAAAAAGAAAGCAAGCAAGGGGTACACCTATATGTAGGTAAAAAAAATTGTATTATAACTTACAAATAATGAAGGAGAATTGCACCCCCTTATTATATATATATATATATATATATATATATTTATTAAAATTAGAATTAAAATTTATCAAGTCCCTATTTTTAATAAATAAATAAGTTCTTGAGTTGGAATGATGTATTATTCCAAGTCTCATTAATAAGGAGTGGTAATCAGTGTATTAATCCAAAAATCTGTAACCATGATGGGTTAACTATAAATGATCCTAAGGGAATCAAGTGTCACTATACTCAAATGTACATCACCCACAATAAGAGGTGGAAGTACACAATGGGTTCAATAAAATTAATGCCATAACCATTAAGCATAATTGAAACTCAACATAAATTACCCATTATAGATTCAAATCACAACACTGCAGATGGATCTAGATTATATTTATATGATGAAAAGAAAAATAATGATATTCATTCCCCCACCATTACTACATTAATCATATGTTTGAATTAAAATTAATATTTTCCTTCGTAATTGTAACTTTGAATTTTTAAATAGTGTGCATGAAAAAGCATCATGCTTATTTAACTTTGAAAAAATTATTTTTTCCACTTTTAAATTTAAAGAATAATGAGTATGAAAGAGTATCATGTCGATTAAATCTTTTTCCAAGTGATATATAATGGTATGCATATATATTTTTAATTATAACTATATTGGGTAAGTGTATAGAGTTGGGTGATAATTTCATGTATATTTTTAGGTAATGTGTACGTGTTATTACATAGTGCATATGCATTATTTAAATTTAATCTTAATAATTACCAAGACATAATGTGTATGAATTATAAACTATAATAAATGCATACACATATATCATATTTTAATAAATACGTACATGTTTCTTACAATAGATATAAGAATTAAAAAAAAATTAACCAAGCCTCTAACCAATTTCATTTTGATTTGTTTTGGCATCCAATATCTACCCTACCACAATAACATTTTGTTGCCAGGAAGAGAAAATACACTACCATTTCCTAATACATTGATGAATTGACAATTCCACCATGGAGTGGAGGTAATCAATTAGAATTTAAACCTATTAACACTAGATTTAGGTAAGATTTTTATTTTCATTATTTTATTATTAAAACTAGCTATAAGACAATAATGTCTTACCCTCTTAAACGTTTTAATTTTCCACAAGACCCAAAAGTAGTCAGGAGGATTTGGATACACACATAGTCAAGAATAAAATACAAATTAAATAAATAATTAAGAGAATGGGGTACCCTAGTTCTACCAACACCCATCATACATATCTGGCTAATACCCTAGAATAAGTATTAGGCTAAGTTGACTTGATAACAAGTCAAATTGATAGATGGGAATTATATATGGATAGATGTAGGGATTAATATAATGACAAACTATCAGTATGTTATTTGAAGGAAAAAAACTAAATTTTTGACTTATTCATTGATCCATCAACCAGTTCACCCTTTTTATCATCATCAAAATGGTTCCCAATCTATCGATGCCAATGTAGTTTGATAAGAATCACTTTTGGGATTGATGGTGGATAGTGTTTTATTACACACCTTGTAACAAAAATTATGTTACATTTCATTTTTTAAGGAAAATTTATTGCAAGTTTATTTTCAATGAGATTCCTAATTAGTTTGAATACTTAGAGTTTTAGGGCTAAGGGAAAGGATTTGTACAAGATATACCAAGTGCACATTATGCACCTAATCAGCCTACAACATTCCCTAACCAAAATTCACTTCATCATGAGATCCCATTTTTAGTTAATTAGGTCATCAAGATTGACACTTTATATGTGCTTCATACGGTTACTAAGACACACATTTAACATACAAGTAAGTTTTCCAAAATTAATGTTTTAGAGCATGGACATGGGGATACTCCACCTAGTGTGCTTGCCTAACCACTCTCTTGCAAATCCTATGGTGATATTTTCACTAAACCTTTAGATGATGATGGTGGTGATTTTGAGGGCATATATGCTAAAGTTTTGAGTGATGAGTTTTTGGCATGTACATTTGGTGTGTAGACATCAATTAAAAACATTATGTATCTTATATATTTTACTTATTAAATTTTAATTATATTTTTATTTAAAAATTTACAATCAATTTAATAATGGTAGTTTTTTATGTTGCAGGAGGAGATGGTGCCATCATCTTCACAACCAGTTTGTGGGAAATATACTACTACATTTATTGATGTTACTTAACTAATGTTTAAATATACAAAGGTAATTTTTCATTAACATTATACTTCTTGTAGATGTATTTATACATACATATATACATACATACATACATACATACATACATATATATATATCTGTGTGTGTGTGTGTGTGTATATATATATATATATACATATATATATATATATATATACATATATATATATATATATATACACACACACACACACACACACACACACACACACACACACACATATATATCTGTGTGTGTGTGTATGTATATATATATATATATATATATATACATACACACACACACACACACACAAAGATATATATACACACACATATATACATACACACACACACATATATATAGATATGTATATATATATATATATATACATATCTATATATATATATATATATGTATGTATATATATATATATATGTATATGTATATGTATATGTATATATATATGTATATGTATATGTATATCTATATATATATATGTATATATATGTATATATATATATATATATATATGTATATGTGTGTGTGTGTGTGTGTGTGTGTGTGTGTGTGTGTGTGTGTGTGTGTGTGTGTGTGTGTGTGTGTGTGTGTGTGTGTGTGTGTGTGTATGCTTAACTAACAATCATATATTATTTGTTCAGTTGATGATCATAGTGGAGAGTCCTCCATGTTTATGGGTTGAAAATATAGAGGCATTATTTTTGTAATATCATTTGCATAGACACTCAATGAGGTATGTTAAATTGTAATTTTAAATTGAAAATGTAGATTTGTTTTAATAATTTTACTCTATACTTTGGAAAATATAACTTACATGAATGTGTTATATATGTAGGGTTGTCTAATAACACTTGATAGTCTAATTTAGATTATTATTATGGAAACTTCTCATGTTTATCACCCTTTTAAACTCTTGTGACTACACCTCAACCTATCACTAACACTATTGATCATCATCATAAAATTGAGCATGACCATGATATTAGAATAAGTGAATGTTTAAATATTTTTTGTATTAATTTAAAATTGATTTCTGAACTTGGTTGCATGTATATTATTTAAAGTTTCTAATAATATTTATATATGAATAGGTCCAAGTATATAAGAGATAAGAGCATAGATGGAATCACATTTGAATGTTGGAGGAATCCAAGCATATGAGGGATGTCCATCTATGAGCAAGGCATCCTAGGGAGATTCTTATTCATAGAGTGCAAATAGAGGGAGTATTTTTAAATATTAGGATGCCTTAGATGTACCTTTTTTTATAATGTACACATTTTTAAAATTGTATTCCTACATTTCATTCACCTGACATTCTACTATTTTCTTAAGTGAAGTAATTTTTTGTATGCCTATATGGAAATGAACACATTTTTAGCTTTGCATGCCTATATGGAATTTTACCAACATTTTATTATGTTCTTATTTTGTATGCCTTAATGGATTTTGTAGATACATATATGTTCACATTTTTTAGTGATCATCTTTCTACATATAATTTGGCTCACATTTATATTGCAAAACTAAATTTTATGGTTATATGTCCATATTTTAATATGATCATCTTTAATATTTCCTTTGTGTAATTATTCAAACTAACTTACAATCCTTCAATATATGTGTTGGGTCCAACACACCCCATCCTCAATTCCTCAGATGAGTACCATTTTGTTTTTAGTTTGGTCTTTGATTTGTAGTTTCCTAGAAGTGAATTTCTACCTTCTAGATGTTTCCTTGATATTAACCAAGTCTGTTGATCCAATCTTCATTATTTTACTTGGTATAAAATTTCCATTTAAGGTTGTATTTATTTAAATATATAAATTTTCTTATATCTATTAAGTTGGTCTGAATCTGGTTCTGGAGATGCATCAAGTTTCCCCCCTTGAGGACATTTCACCGTAAATTTAGATAAATTTTCTAACTATTTATGAGTTTTATAGCTTCTTTTCTTGAGAAATTTAATCCATTTCTATTTCATTTTAGACTAATTGACTAAATGTTTGCATTGTTTCATCTTGGGACTTAGTCAATTTTTAAATAATAGATTAAATGGATTTTTATTCGTTAAGTTTTTACATTTATTTTATTTTGTTTCAAGAAATTAACTATTTCAATTTAAAATGCTTAGTCATTTGCATTTTAATTCAAATTTACTGACAAAGATTTTTTTTCCTATAGGTGCTTGACATTTCTCCTTTACTGCACAACACTCTTTCATAGCTCTTGGTAGTCCTAACCCATTCATGAAAGATCATTCAAGATTTATCCAATTATTTAAGTACTTCCCAAACCCACATTGATTTTTTTCTACTCCACATAACTTAAACAATTCAACAAAAGCCTTTGGGTGAGTGGGTTAGTAGGTTTACATGATATGGCATAATATTGGTGACCCATTTCCCCTACCAGAGCATTACATTAGTAGACCTTATGGGAAATTAGGTTGGGGGGATTTCACCATGTGGCATTATCCCAGTGAATTGATTCCTTAGAGAAGCCCACACAATCTTGATACACATCTAAGCTCTAGGATAGTGGGATGCCACCACATGGAAACATCTTATTGCATCTTGACTAAGGCACATTTATGGCTTATTATGTCTCAGGGCAAGTAACATCTGGGCTATGAGAAGAGATGTGGTAGGACATGACAACATAGTAAGGAGAAAAGAGGTAGGAAAGTGACATGATTTTGCATGGAAATGATGAACCACATACACATTCCAAGTCATAAAAGAGGCCATGAGATTGATAATTGATAGCTTTTTTAGTCATCAAGGCCATCAAATATATAGATGGGATGTGTACTCAATTTGATGATAAAAGATCAAGTTATAAAAGTCCATATAAGACAAAGAATAAATAAAAGATAAAATGTCTATTCTAAATAGGTGTGGCCTTTAATTACAAATCATGGTTGATTTGATAAATCTATCAAAATCTCAACTACATTTCCGGATCATCATTGAATATTTGTAACCACCTTATTAGTGGGATAAGTTGGAAGACAAGACCACGAGTTCCTAAAATTTTCTATTTAAGAGGGATGCATTTCCTTTGTTAAGGATTGGCACTTTAGGCATTGAAACACTACTATATTTAGCCTAGATCACATCAGCCTTTCTCCCATGCCTTCAGTCTTAATTACTAGCTTGTGGATGTTGACATTGATGAAATACCCTTAGAATGATATATATATATATATATATATATATATATATATATATATATATATATATATATATATTTATTTATTGTCTTTTGTTCATTTAATGTATTTAGTCTTTGGTTTAGTTTTTCAATGGATGCTAAGATTTGCTAATGGAATTTGGTCATACATTATTATCTCAGTTATAATGTACAAGAACTACTATAACTAGTCTATTAGATTTATTTATGCTTCTTTTTAGCTAGGCTATTTGTAATCATAGTGTGAAATAGATAAATAAAATGAGTTAGGATTAATTTAGAGTGATTCCAATAGATTAATAGATTTCAATATTTCCTTAAAAAATTTCCCACTAAGTAGCTAATGCCTATACAATAATTATACCAAGAACATAGTGGTATAACTATGGCCAAATCCTATCTTAACTCATAATGTTTAAATACTTCATCAATATAAGACAAACCTCTCTCTTTTATACCTTATCCTACCCTATTTTTTTAATCTTTTGATGATGTTATTACCTATTTTAGGTTGTGACAGGAATTACAGTGAAATAAAACTCAAATTTTTATTAGTTGTATCAAGTAGACAATAAAAATTAGACACTCTAATAGCAAGAGAATAGGTGAACCTTTGGTGGTAGCATTTGTTTCTCTTAGAGTAAATATAAGAACTTCCTAACCATTGGATTGATTAGAATAGTCCTAAAATTGATGGGGAAATTTTGTCCCATGTATATGTTACCTCCCCTTGTACCTCTCAGAATGCCCATTCCTTGAGAGGGTTAGCCTGATTGATCAACATTTATGGCACTAGAAATATGAACACAATTTTTTCTTGTTAATTTGTTTCTTAATTTTCATTTGTTTAAAATCAACTTGAACCCCACTGTAAGGATCACAAGGTCCATATTTAGGTTCTTTTATTTTTATTTCACTTTTTGAGGCATATGAGGAATATAAACACTAGAGATATGCTTGTTATACACATGTTTCCATTTTTTAGCACACCCATAATTATTTAATCTCCATGTATTTCACCATGTCTTGATTTATTGAATCACCCATAAATATCCTAGGAATTCAACATGACTTCCCAAATGGTTGTCTCTTTGTGTTTCTTCCTAGATTTTAGAATGAAAGTATAAGGATTGTTGAGGAACATATTATTGCTTATAAGTCTGATATGCATGTGTTAAATTTCAAATTTGAAGATGTTTCATTCAAAATGTTTCATTTTAATTAAGAGGAAGAAGCATATGATTAGTTCTCGTGGTTAACACCTAATTCTATTACCAGCTAGAATGAATTTGAAAATAAAGTTTTTCTTTAGTTTGGTCAAATGATTTATGTTCATGTTATATTACAAAAATTTATTCTAATTATATGATAATCTCATGAGCTAACTTTAGGTACTTCAACTTCAAGTTTCAAAATATTCTTAATATATTCCTTGTCAGTCTCTTGAAGTAGTTGTTTTAGATATGTATTTGCATGATTTAGACCCCCTAATTACCACATTTTTAAATATTCATACAATATATACTTTGGCCTTAGATTTCATAAAAGCCATTCAGGTAAAATATTAATTGCCTTGCCTCTATCCAAGGAAAATGGAATAGATATTCACCTCCCTAAAGAATTCAATATTAGATTAGAAAATTACTCCCTCTACCACAGTCCAAGCAAAAACCTCTCAGTTTCACCTAAATGCTCATAAAGCTTATTCTCTAGTTAATTTTGATATGCTTATAGAATAAGATGATATTTTTGATGATGATGGTAGGTTTCCTATTTTATTCCTTTCCTATTTTTTTGTTGTTTCAACATTATATTTGTTCCTTTCCTTAGACATATCTTTTCAATGGAGTCCTATCCTAAAAATAAAATCATTAAGTGGAGAGTTGGCCCTTGAAAATTTCTTTTCCTGAAGTTAGTGGGCTAAAGGACCTCAAATGGTTGATGGAAACATGAAATTTATTTAAGCCTTATAAGTTAGGAAATAAAAATTCATGTTTAAATAATGACATAGGTTTCTTTAGTTTTATTTTATGCATCTTCTAAATTTTGGAGGACTATGATTCTAAACATAACATGTGGACTGTTGAAAGGTCTCTTTTCTCATCTAAAGCCATCAATTGTACTTAATTAAAAATATTAAGTAAAGAAGAAACATTGATCTAGTTTAGGCTTGTGTTGGTAATCAAAAAAAAATTAGTCTATCATTTTACCCATAGCTTGGTCCCTAAGCCTCATTGGACTAAACATAGAAATATTTTCACAAGAAAATTTTGAAGGAAACATATTAAAAAAATGTAAAATCTAAAATCTTCCTTGAAAGGGTGATCCAATCAACTCCACCATAGAATATTTGACCTATCTAGTAGTATATCAAGGCCTTGAATGGGAATAAAGGTATCTTTGTTAAGGATATATATGCCTAGATGGTAGCATATCAATTCTCATGCCATTCTACCCAATCAAAATTTCCAAATCTCTTCCCTCTTAGAAGATTTGATTGCCAAAGTAGGTCTAAATGATTAAATGTGAATTCAAGTGATATAAAATAATTTATCACTATCGCATAATAATATATTTTAATAGAATTAAAAATTAGTATGCCACATGTTGAAGTCAGCTTCAGTGCCTTCATTTTTATGATTTTTTTAAAGAGAATTACTTGTAGTTTATACTTGTGTTTAGGTATGAAAGTTTACAGTCAAAATTTTAGAGGTCTTTAATTAGATATTATGGGTTTTGAATGCTTTTTCAATATTCTCCCTAAAAAAGTAACCATTTTTTACGTCCAAAATGTTCCATCCTCAAATCCTTAGATGGGGACCCTCTTGTTTTAGTTTGGTCTCTGATTTTCAAGTTCTTAGATGTGAAGTTGTAACTCATAGATGCTTCATTGATATTAACCAGGTATGTTAATCTAATATTCATTATTATAATTGGTCTAAAATTTCCATCTAAGGCTGCATTGTTTTAAATATATAAATTTTCTTAGATCTATTAAGTCTTGGTCTAAATCTTATTCTATAAATGCAATAAGTTTACCCCTTTAAACCATTTCATCTTTGATCTAGGCAAGCTATCTAAATATTTTAGAGTTATTTGGTTTCTTTTTTCAAGAAATTTAATCCATTTTTACTTCATTTTTGACTAACTAAATAAATGTTCATATTATTTCATCTTGGGACTTAGTCAAATTTTGAATAATGGATGAAATAGTGGTTTTTGGCTTTTTCTTCTTTAAGTTTTTGTGTTCATTTTTTTTCATTTAAATAACTTAACCATTTGAATTTTAAATACTTATCCATTTTCATTTTAATTCAAATTTACTAACTAGGATTTTTAAAATTTTTCCCACAGGTGCTCTATGTTTTTCCTTTGCCATTGGCACTCATTTACAACTCCCAATGGTCTTGACTCATTAAAAAAATTTCCTTTAGGACTTAGTCAATTCTTCAAGTGATTCTTGGATCCATGTGGTATCTTTCTGCTTGTCCACAAGACTTAAATGATTAATAAAATTCCTCTAAGAGAGTGGGTTAGTGTGATTGCACCACATAGAATCATCTTAGGGACCCACTACCCCAGATAGTGTATTACATCACTTAACCCTCTAGATTAGCAACTTATTGGGATTATGCCATGTGATGTCATCATGGTGACCCGATGCCCTAGATTAGTTTATATAATCTTGGTACACACTTGAGATTTGGGATAACAAGATGTCACCATGTATCAAAATCTTGCTATGTTACAACTAAGGCACAATGAGGGCCTATTATGTCCTAGGATAAGAAACAAATGAGCTAGGAGAAGACACATAGTAGGACCTACCAATAGAGAAAGGAAAAAAGATGTGATAAAGTGATAGGATACCATGTGGAAATGATGAGTGATGTAGACATGCCAAGTCATTAAATAGGTCATGAGACTTAAAATTGATGACTGATTTGGACATCAAGAGCATCAAATATGTGGATGGATTATGTAGTCAATTTGATATAAAAAGGTCAAGTTACATAGGTTCATATAAGGTAAAGAGGAGCTAAGAGATAAAATGTCTAGTTTAAAGATCCATGGCCTCTAACTATAAATCATGGTTGAGCTGAAAAAATCATGAGAATCTCAATTGCATTTTGAAATCATTATTGAATTTTTACAACCACCTCATTAGTGGGATGAGCTACAAGAGAAGGCCATGAGATTCTCAAATTGTCTATTTAAGAGGATTACATTACCATTGTTAAAGATCAACTCTTTAGGTATCAAAACACTATTAGAATTGACATGGATTACACTAGACTTTCTCCCATGCCTTTGACCTTAATTTCTTGCCTGTGGATTTTGACTATGATGAAAGACTCTCAGGATATTGAATATATAGATTTTATTGTGTTTTGTTAATTTAGTGTCTTCAATATTTGGACTTAGTTTTTCAATGGATGTTAATATTTATGAATGGAATTTGGTCATAGATGATTGTCTTAGTTATAATGTGAAATAACCATTATAATTGGTCTACTGGATTTATTCATGATTATTTTTAATTAGGCTACTTATAATCATACTATGAAATAGATGTATAATTCAAGTTAGGCTTTATTTAGATTGATTCTAGTAGATAAATTGATTTTAATATTTCCTTAGAAGATTACCTATTGTAGGATAGAATTACACCCTTATGGGAGATTTTTTTAGGCTCTCTCAATCCTAGCTACAATACTGGAACAACCTCAAGCTATGGGTATCTTGTAGTGAGGTTGAACCTCTAGGATTTTTTTATGAGGCTAACTCCTCAGATGCTTCACTTTGGTTTGTTTCCCACACTAGGATCTATTACTGACTAAGGAAAAGGGAGAGAAGAATAACATGAAAGGGTAACCTAAGCTAAGGGTGGTGATGCACCAAATATGGAATGATCCACTTTCAACCTAAAATACTTAATGACTACTAGTGAATTTAATCAAGACACAGACTAATCTGATCCTATCTCAAGATCATAAGCATAAGTATTTATGTGGATGTCGAAGGGAAACTGAAGGATAAAAAGAAATAGGTCTGTATGAGATAATATAACTTTGTGACACTTCAAGAAGGAACCAATTTCTAACACTTCACACAACCTATAAGGAACCAAATTTTTTTAAGAAAGGCGCATGGAGGATTCATAGATGATGAAAAGAGACATACATTCTAAAATTTAAAACCTCAATAATTCACACTTGGCTTTAAACTAGAATAAAAAAATACATCTTATTTTTTCAAGAGAGTGTTACAAGGCAATTTTGATAGATTAACTCTATCACTAGTTGAGGGATCACTTTTTAGGCTCAAAAGCCAGTATATATAGCCAAAAGGGATGAGAGAAAAAGGTATTGCATGAGAAAATGGAGAGGGGGATCATAAATGGATGTAACCACCACTATTGTCCTTGAGCTCTTTTACATTCAAAGCATGCAACTACCTTGACCATGAGTTAAACCATCTAATATCACCACAAATATCTTTGATCCCCTCATGAATTCAAGTCTCCCTTTTTAGAGATGAGAGAGCCATGTCAAAGGTAGCTACATGTCTCCACCAAGTATGAATGATTTTATCTTTGCTTTAAAAAACTTGGCTTGTTCCTTCACTTTTCATGTCTTGCATGTATAAGGAAAAAATCCCCATATCTTTGAATCTAGACCAAGGCATGCTGCTTCTACATTGAATGGTTATTTCTCAGGGATGATGGTCATGTCAAAGGATAAGGACCTCTCCATTAATTTCACCTACTAGCTCCTAATTTGAAACCTGGACCTGATATTTCCTATAGATGGAAAACCAATCTAAGGACATTGGTTTTTCCATATCCATTCATGTCGATGTGAGTCCATAAAAATCTAAATGGCTACTTACAGGGGTTCAAATTTTGACATTTGTGAGCCCATCATGAGATATTTGAATTCCAATAGCTATTTGAAGAGCTTAAACTTTGACACTAGTGTGAACATCATGTTTCCTTTAGACACTTTCTTGTGGGCCTTTTTCTTTTAGTCAATTTTCTTGAATAATTTTTGTGAATTTTTTTTCTAAAGGAATTAAACTTCGGACCTTTTGAGAATGACCCTTCAAATTCTGATAAGACCTTTCGAAAAGTGCCCTTTTTAAAGGAAAAGTATATTTTATCCACTTTGATAATTCCCCTTTCCAAAGGGAAAGTACCCTTCAGAACTTTTTAAAATTCCCTTTGGTTATTGAAAATGAACTGTCATCATTTTTGGAAAAGACCCCTCAGACAAATTTGCTTCGGCCACTCTCCCGAAAGAAAAGTCTTTAGAATTTTTGCAAAGGTCCACTTCCTCAAAAGATACCCTTCAAAATTGATGCATAAAATACTTTGGCATGGAAATGACTCATTGAAAAAGTGTTTTGTCCCTTCGAAACTTGAAAAGGTCCCTTTTTACTGAGCAAAGTGCCCTTCTACATTTTGGGAAATGATCTCTTAATTTTTTTTGTTTTGGCACTTTTTCCCAAAGGAATTCCTTTTAAATGAATTCCTTCAGTATTTTGAAAAGAATCCTTTAGCTTTTTGACTTTGCGACAAAATTTATGAAAGAATTTGGCCTTCAAAAAAATTGTTTCAGACAATTTTCCTAAAATGTGTCCTTTAGGACATTCCTTTAGGATCTTCATTTCAAAAAAAAAGTCTAAAGGAATCTAGCCTTAGGAAAAAATTGTCTCGAATAATTTTCTTGAAGGAAAAGTGCCCTTCAAAAAATTCCTTCAAGCTTTTGAAAAGAAACCTTCTTGAAAGGAACATACCCTTTGGATTTTTTAAAAATGACCCTTGGCTCTATAAAAAAGACCTTACTAAAAGAGAAATGGACCTTCAAAAATTCATGAAATCATTTTCCTAGAAGGGAAAGGATCCTTTGAGTTTTTGAAATAGACTCTTTTGCCGAGAAAAGTGCCCTTTGACTTTGCTAAAAAATACCATTTCTTAAAAAAAAACTTCAAGGAATTGAAAGGTACCTTTTAGAAACTATTTCGAACAAAAATTCTAAAGCAATTTCATTCACTTAGTCTCTATACAAAGTCCAAAAGAATGAACAATTAAAGACTTGGCTAAATAAGAGATTCTAAACTTAGCCCTTTTAGTCTATGGGATCTTCTAGGTTTGTGCCTAAACCTATGAAGGCTTGATTTTGTGAAGGCTAAGAAACCGTGAAGATGTACTTAGGCCATTCATTTTTTCCATGTTGAGCCTACTTCAAATCCTTGGTATGTGGGCCAAAAATTGGCCAACATTTTTAGTGACTCACAGGGAAACATGTTTGTTATGCTTGAGAACCTAGACCACTTACCTTGTCTAGACCATTAGGAATGGAGTTATTAACCTCTACAATAGAGCTAGTTTGAAACTAGATACAAGGATGACCTTTTTTAAAACTTCTTCTTGAAGTAACAAGGATAAGAAGAATGAATCAAAAACTATGCCCAAGGCACTTAGGGAAGGGAAACACACAAATGAAAATATGTGCACAAGGAACTTAGGAGAAAACATGAAAAACTATACAAAAAGTACAATATATATAATAGCTACAAACTCTTCTAATAACAAGGCTTTAGATAAATCCCATTGACTGAGATGGGTAGTACCTCTCCATCTAGTTAGGCTAGATAAAAAGCATTACGCTACTTTCATTTGTGGATTAGATAAGGAATGCTCCACAAGCTATCAAATTTATTATGGTTACCTGGCTTAGCCTTATTTTAATCCCACTTGAGGACTAGATCCCCTTCCTCAAAGTCCCTTGCTATGGATCTCTTGTCAAAGGCTCTCTTAACTTGAGATTGATGTGATTCTAGTGTTTTCATTAAAAGGTCTCTCATTTCTTAAATCTCCATGAGTTATACCAGTCTCACATGCATGGGCTCATCTTCTATTAACTCCAATTGATGGACTAATTCTAATGCATGTAGCTCAATATAAATGGGAAACTTGGCCTCCCTTCCATATACTAAGACATATAGAGAATTGCCAATGGTAGCTTTAGGAGTCACCCTATCAGTCCACAAAGTGGTCTTTAGTTTAATGTGCCATGTCCTCTGATTCTCTTCCATCTTTCTCCTAATGATTCTTATCAAATTTTTATTTGTGGACTCAACTAGTCCATTTACTTAAGGATAATAGTTGGAAGAGGTGCTGAGGTAGATGCCCATCTTGAGACCCATTAACTTATTTTCATACTGAGGAATGCTAACACATTATCAAAAATGATAGTAGATGGAACACCAAACCTGGTCACAACGTTGTCATAAAAGAATAGGACTACACTTTCATTAGCTTCTCTTAACATGATGGATTCCACCCATATAGTGAAGTAGTTAGTTGTAGTAAGCACCAATATATCCCCTACACTTGATGGAGGGTTGATAATTCTTATGAAATCTATCCCCCATTATATGAAGGGTTCCTCTAGCTAAATTTGGTTGAGAGGAAGGGCTACCAATCTTTGCCTACCCATTAAGAAAGTACACTTTTTCCACTTTCTTACCCATGCATATGCATCTTTGAGGAGGTTAGGCCCATAATAACTATCCCTCATTATATTTGTTACTATGGTAAAAAGGGGGAAAATGACCTCCTATAGTCCATCATGGAATTACTCTAAGAGCTTGGTTACCTAGTCATTATCTATGCACCTAAGGAGTAACACCTACTAATAGATAAGGTATGGACTAAAGTTTTAAATACCTTATTTTTGCCTTTTCTATACCCTAAGGGCATTATCTTATTAGTATAAAATGTGCCATATCATGGAGCTATCTCTTATGAAGTAGAGGTGCCTCTACCTATGAGTTTTCTTATATCACTATGGAAAATTATTTGTCCTCATGAAGGTCATCAACCATATGCTCACACAAGCCTTTACCTCTTACTATCTTAGTGACATTGATCTCCATGTCATACTCTATGACCTTGGTAATCCAACCAACTCTTTTTTCATTCAATTCTTTGTTAAGATGGAAATCTCTCACTCTAGGATGAGACACCATAAGATAGATTTTGCTATTGGAGAGCATTAGACTAAAATTTTTAAGAATTCTTACTACTGTAAGGACTTGTTTTTATATGAAATTCTACCTCACCTCATACACCTCAATACCCTAACTAGAAAATGCTATTATTTGCTCAAATCCTTTACCATTATTTTGCATCAGCATAATTGATATATTGTCAATATTGGAAAAGGCATACAATATGAAATCTCTTGAGAAATTAGGATTCATGAGTGTGAGTTCTTAGGAAATGTCTTGCTTGATAGCCTCAAATGTTTATTTACCTTCATTTGACAAAGTGAACACTTGGTTCTTATTTAGTGTGGAAATGATGGGTTTGATGAAGTTTGAAAAACTAGGTATAAACCTTCTCACAAAGTTTATTTTACCAAGGAAACTTTGGTGTCCCTTCTTATGCTTGGGTAAGGATAAGGCCAATATGGTACTTATTCTATTAGGATAAATAGATAATCCCTATTTTTAGATAATAAGTCCCAATAATTTTACCTCATGGATAGCAAACATACACTTATTGGGATTCAAAGAGATCCCATACTCTCTATATCTCTCAAATATCAACCTCAGAAGGTCCACGTGTTCATTGGCATCCTTGGAGAAAATTGTGATGTCATCTACGTAGACCAACACCATTTAATTTAGTAACCCTTATAAATCCATGTCCTCTTTATAAAATTTCCCCAGAATTTGATAAGACAAATGTCATCTTTTGGTATGCATACATGCCCCATTTGGTGGTGAAGCAAATCTCGTACTGATATTTTTTCTTTAATAATACTTATTTGTAACTTGAATATCCATCCAAAAGAGAAAAACATTCTAAACCTACAATTTTTTGAAGAAGATACTCTATGGATGGTAGAGGGTAATGGTCTATTCAAGGAGACCCTATTCATATTTCTAAAGTAAACACACAACCTAATATCCCCACTCTTTTTACTTACAAGCACCAAATTGGCTACCCACGATGAGTGTTTGATGGGAAATATGATCTCAGATTCAATTAAATTGGTCAGTTCTCTCCTCAAAGGTTCTTCTATTTTGGGGTTAATGAGCCTTTATTTTTACCTCACAGGCTTAGCATTAGCCTCCAATTCTATAGTATGATGGGCTAACTTTGGATCAAAAACTTTCATATCACCATATTACCAAGCAAAGATGTCTAAATATTCCTTACAAAGTTTAATGAAATTATACATTTCTACCTCATTACTTACCTTCCCAAGCTTGAGGAGCTTATCCTTGAAAATAAGGACTCTTTCATAGTTCTCCTCATCGGTTGACATTACCACCTTATCTTTCCTGATATTGTCTACCTCATGGAAAATATTTTCAAGGGCGATTATCCCTTTGGTAATTTTGTTAGACTTTAATTGAATAATTTGATATTCATATTGATGTTGAAATTCACCTTGGTTTATTAAGAAAATCTCTAGTTATTACTGTAAAAAAAAACAATTCGTTTATCATTTTTGAAGACCTACTAGTGTGCTTCATTATCTAGTACTGATGGCCTCACCACCACCTTGACATGTGGTTGAACCTTGGCCTCTTTTAGATTACTTGGAATATCAAACTCAGCTCCCACAACTACCAACCTATCAACATGTTGATCCTGGTTCCCTGGTATAGTTTTAATGTTAAAGGCTTCAAAATATTCAATTAGGTCCCATACTCTATTTTTTTAGGACCTCATCAAATGATTCTTCATAATGTTCAATCCTTGACTTGGTTCACTATAAGCTCACTATCTCCATATGCTTGTAACTACTTGATTCCCCTCTTAATGGACCATTGGGGGCCATGGATTAGGCCTTCATATTCTATTTCATTGGAGGAGTAACTAAAATAGAACCTATAAGAAGAGAAATAATTATCATCTAAAGGGGAAACCAACATTGCCCCTGCACCTACTCCATTTTTCTCCTTGAACCATCAAATAAGAACTTTCACATACCATCGAGGTCTTATTTAGGTCTAATGAGGGAAGGCATGAGTTGATTTTCTTTATGTAGCAAATAGACACCCATTTATCTTTCTTCAACACCTTCAAAAGTGTTGAGAAATTAATTATCCAACCATAGCTCATCCAAGAATAAGTCTAGAATATCCTCAAGATAAGTATTTAGTTCTTGACCAATTATAAATTCATCCTCATCAATGATAGTAAAATTGATTTTTATGTTATTTGGCTGATGGGGCTCAATGTGAAATTATGTCGTGGGCTCAGTCTTGATTGATACTGTAGTCCCATAACTTGTTTTAAAAATCATGTTTGACTCATCTAGATAGCCTCCTATCTTTTCTATGAATTTTCTAGAAAGGGATAATGCAAAATGAGGAGGCACCTCTATAATCAATGCATCTTGAGCCACTAAAACACTAGGACATGCATGCAAGGTCAAGATAGGACCTTTAATAATACTAGTTGGTTTAGTGAGAGATCTAGCAATTTGTAAAACTCCCTTAGATTGAGGTTCATACTTTAAACCAAGATAGTCTACTATTTACTTTGGCATCACCAAAGTACTTACTCCATTGTCTACCATGTAGTTATGTACCAAAGATTCACTAATGATTAATGAAATGTAGAATGGAGGAGGTTTGACCACCTTACTTGATCCTTCTCCCATAGGACCTTGGGTTGTATTGGTGAGGACCACAATTTCTTTATTTGGTTTTTTGCCTATATTTGTTGTAACACCTATCTTAAACAAACCTTTTTGAAGGATATCCACTTGACCAAGCATGGAAAGCATGTCCAACATCAGTACACTCACACTATATTTCTTCATTTGCTCAACAATGTTGATTGGTGGACCACTAACCTTCACCTAAGATTTAGGAGCCACTATAGTTGTTTTTTTGAATTTATGAGTTTTGTATATCAAAACCTTTCTCTCAATTCTAATTTTTAGGAGGTGTCAAGACCTTTGGATTGATAGCAAGCTCATGAATCTTAGACAATCAAGGAGTAATGACAAGAGGTTATTTTATCACCTCTTTATTACCATCTATATTTATTATTTTGAACCTTGTATTATCTACCACTAGACTATATGCTTGGCTATAACTAGCCTATTGATTGAGTTCCTAATACTCTTCTTGCTCACTACTGACCATTTTAGCTTCTAACTAGTTTGGTACCTAATTGGATCCATAAACAATAGCCTACTACCACTAGTCATTGAAAACCTAGTTAAAACCATTAATTGGGACAATGGATTTCCTAAAATATTGATCTCAAGGTATGGTCCCTCTAACCTCTTGAGCCATATTGTCTTGAATAGGAACCAAGGAGTTGGAAGAGCCTATGACATTTGTGTTATAACTACTCTCCTTATTTTAGCTATGCTATCCTTGCCCTTGCTCATGGTTCTTGTTTTGGAAATTTCCCTTGAAGTTTGGTTTATTCTGTTAAGCACAAAATATACTGAGAGGGGGGGGGTGAATGAGTATATTATATATATTTTTACTTTATCTGATTTATTTTATTTAACCACTTAATCACACATTCAAGATATGCAATAAAACTAAAACAATAATTTGCACCACACAAGATATATATATATATATATATATATACATATATATATATATATATACATATATATATATATATATATATATATATATATATATATATATAGAGAGAGAGAGAGAGAGAGACGATATTTTTATGTGGAAACCCAAAGTGGGAAAAACCATGAAGAAAAATTTCAAGTATATGAATGAACACCAACTCAGAATACATAGTTGACAAGTACCAACCCCTTTGTTGAGGACCAACACAATGACTGTTTGTGAGCACCAAACCATAGGAGCACCAACTCATAGGAGCACCAACCCCTCTTGTGTATAAATCACAACTATCTCTCAATGTTGCTTACTCAACAAATGATAGAAATCTACAATATCTCTTGCTTCTATCTCTTTAAAAATAAACAAAAACCATGCACTCTCTTACATGTTATAAATGGATTCTCAATCCTTTATTTATAGATTTCCAAATGACCTTTGACATGCACCCTTTTATGACCCTTCAATCCTTATGGAAAATGGTGCCAAAATTGCATGACCCTTCATATCCTTATATTTGAAAAATCATATGGTGACCCTTCATAAGAAAAAGTATCCTTTCCTCTTTTGTCTTTATCTTGGTGAATTTTTATATTCCTCAAAGTGTCACTTCATGGAAAAATGCACCATACCTATTTTTTCTTCACATGGTGACTCTTGGAATTCCTCAAGATGACTCTTCATGAGAAAATGCATCTCATTCCTCTTTCGTCTTTTACCCTGTGACTTTTTGAATTCTCCACGGGCCCTCTTTTGACTTATATGCAATCAAAAATATATTCATTATTATTAAATAAATATTAACACACATTATCCAAGATATGAATATTAAAAACACCATTAAATGCAATGGGGCCTTTATCACCAATAAAGCTAGACCTTTGACATCAATGAAAATATTTATAATAATCTCCCCCTTTGTAATTGATGGAAACCTCAAATTAAAACCACCACATCTTGCAATCTACACATACTACCATCTGAAAAACATATAGTAACTCCCCCCTATTGTAGTAACCTATACTTATTCCCTATACATGTTTTTGTACCTATACCTATTATGCTCCTCATTTGAAATCAATAACAAAGGGCCTATTTAGAGCTAACACTTAGCTCCCCCTCAACTAATGCTAAATCTCAATGGTAAGAAGCAAAATAAATTACTCCTAAATTCTCTCGTAGATACTCAAATGTGTCTTTTGGTAGTACCTTTGTGAAAATATTTAAAATATGATTTGAAGTATAGATATACTCCATCTTAATCTATTTATCTACAACCTGCTCTCTCAAGAAGTGATATCTAATGGGAATATGTTTTGTTCTTGAATGCATCACTGGATTCTTCAAAATATTAATAGCACTTGTGTTATCATAGAAAATAGAAATGGGTTCATCATACTTTAACTTGATATCTTCCAAAGTTTTCTTCATCCAAATGACTTGAGTATAACACAATAATGCTATAATATATTCTACTTTAGCTATAGAAAATGTTACCAAATTCTACTTCTAGCTTAGCCATAATATTAAGCTATCACTAAGGAATAAATATCCTTCACTTGTACTTTTTTTGTCATCCGAGAAACCTACCCAATCTGAATCTATATAAGAAACCAAAGTGAAATCTTTGCCTGTGGGATACCATAATCTATAATCCAATGTCCCCTTGATATATCTAAATATTCTCTTCACCAACTGAACATAACTATCTTTTGGAGATGACTGATATCTTACAACCATACCTACTACATGCATGATGTCTGGCCTTGATGCTATCAAATATAAAAGATTACCAATCATAGATCTATACAAAAATTGATCTGTAATAGGTGAATATTCATCCTTTCTCACCTTATTTTATATACACATTGGTGTAACAACTGGTGCACAATCCTCAAAACCAAATTTCCTTGGCATATTCACTTTGAGATATGAAAATTCCTTTATCTGACTAAAATATTTACAATCATAAAAAAGATGACAATTCTCCAAGCATAAACATCTCAAATTATTTTGTCATCTTTTCAATATTTCCTCCAAAAATGATATCATCAACATATAGCACAATAATTGAGTCTTAGATTACTATCAACAAATCCTCTCTTGAAGCCTTGATCCTATCGGTACTTATCAAGTCTTCAATACCAAGCTCTAGGAGCTTGTTTCAATCCGTACAATGATTTATTCAATCTACATACATGGCTACTAATATTTGAGAGAATAAATCCCTCAGGATTCTCAATGTAAACCTCTTCTTCTAGATTCCCATTTAGGAAGGAAAATTTGACATCCATTTGAAACACTTTGAAAATTTTGTACATTGCATATGCAATAAAATTTATAATAGCCTCTAACCTTGCCATTGGTGTAATTTTTTTTCAAAATCTATTCCCTCAATTTGAGCATATCCTTTACATACTAATCTTTCTTTATTTTTGGTCACTTCTCTATTTTCATTCAACTTATTTATATAAAACCATTTTGTTCCTATCACATTGTGATCTTTTGGTCTATGCACTAATTCCTAAGTATCATTATTTTTTAACTTATTTAATTCTTCATCCATAGCCTTAACCCAATGCTTATCATATCTAGCTTCTGAAAAAGTTCTAGGCTAAATTTGGATAACAAAGAAATTATCTTGCTCATATTCACTTACCATCATTCTTCTGGTGTGAATTCCTTCATTTATGTCCCCAATGATGTCACTTTCATTATGATTTCTCTGAACATATTTGGATGGATTTTTGGTGTCTTTTTTCTCCTTCTTCTCATCTTCATCTAATTCTTCAAAATCTTCCTCTTCAATGATTTCAAAAATGTCTACTGGATCACTGATTCTTTGTGGTCAATCTTCTTCTATCATGACACTTACACTTTCAAAAAAATTCTTAGTTATATTTTTATAACATTTATAAGCTTTAATTTTGCAAGAATAAACAAGAAATATACCTTCATCTACTCTAGATTCAAACTTACCAAGTTTTTCATCGGTTCTCTTTATGAAGCATTTGCTTCTAAAAACTCAAATAATCAACTATTTTTGGTTTGTCTTTCCATAGCTCATAAGGAGTATTATCACTATTAAATCTTAATAATGCTCTATTTTAAATATGTACTTCTATAGTGATAACCTCTCTCCAATATTTACCTTCTATCTTGGATTCATTTAGCATTGTCCTTACCACCTCCTGAACTATTTTATTTTTTTTGTCCAACTACTCCAATTTGCTATGGAGTTCTAGGTACTGAATAATGTCTCTTTATTCTATGTTCTTCACAAAACTCAATAAATTGATCTATCATGAATTCTCCTCCTCAATATAATTTTAGATGCTTAATATTCAAATTGTTTTCATTCTCAACTAATGCTTTGAATGCTTTGAAATGTCTGAAATCTTCTAATTTTTTCTTTAAAAACATCATCCAAGTCATACATGAAAAATCATCAATAAGAAACATAAAATATTTCTCACCTTGAATACTTTGATTTCTCATAGGTCCACATAGAGCAGTGTGAACAAGCTATAACATCTAAGTGGTTGATTACTCTTTTGTTTTGAACTACCTTCTAGCATGTTTCCCATGTTGATAAGGTTCACAGAGTGTGTCAGATGGATTTGTAATCTTTGGAAGATTTTTGAATTATTTATTCTTGCTGATGTTAACAATATTGTCAAAATTTATGTGTCCCATTCTCATATGCCATAGCCAACTTTCTTCAATTTGACTCAAACAACATCTTTGACCTTTAATGCCTGATAGCATATATAAATTATTGGCAACCAACACATCTAAATCTTTTCATCTAATTTCACAACCTTCTACATAAAAATTTAGTGTGTACCCCTAATCACATATTTGACTTAAACTCAAAATATTATGCTTAACAGCTTCTACATACAAAACATTCAGTTTTAGCTCTACCATTATCCAAACTTAGTGTATCTTTTCGAGTAATTCTGGTAGTAGTATTGTCTCCAAATTTTACTATGCCGCCATTGATCTTCTTCAAGGTTATGGACTTGATATTGTCTCTTGTCATGTGACTCAAACATCCTATATCAATGAACCATGTCTTATCTTCATTTCTTGCATGCAAAGTTGTTTGTATCAACATAGATTTTTTAGGTTGTTTCTTCTACCATGAACCTATTTGAACTTCTTCTTGATGAATGGAGCCTTGAAAATTTGGTCCTTTTTGACTGACATGAACACACTTCTAGAGTACTAGGATATGTGTCCAAAGTTGTTACACTTGTAACATATTATTGCCTCTTCATTAAAGCCTAATAGAGGAGAAAAAGAGTTGTGGCTTTTGCTTGACTCTTCATGACTTTCCTTCTCCTTATTTCTAAAATTGTTAGATCTTTTTTGACATTCTATTTTCTTATGACCTTATCCATTACAATAAAAATAATAACCATAAAATATGACCTTTGTGTGTATCTCTGACTTGATTGCCTTTTGTATCTTTATTTCCTCCAGCCTTCTTTGTTTGAGTTGTCCTTCGTATTCTTAACTTCTTCCCTTTTTATTTCTTCTTTTGTAAGAGCTTCAACATAGCTCTTTCCTTTTTCCTTGTCTATAAAAGTAGTGACCTCCTCTTTATATTTTACAAATCAAATACCTATCTTATCTAACATAGGTATTTGATTTTATAATATATTATTCAACATATTAGTGCTATTATCAAATCTTGAGTCATTGGTTGCTCTATCATTGACTACTTTATTTGTTTTCTTAATATCTACTTTTAAAGAACCAATTTCAATAACATACCTTTCACATTCTTTACTTACTATTTTCAACTATATCATTAGATCTTCTTCATTTTTCTTCACTTCTTTAAAGTTTGCTTGTAGATCTTCAATTATTTCCTTTGACTCCTTTTCATTTTTCTTGATCTAGAGCTTGAATCTTTGATTCTTATTTTCAAGAGATTTTAAATCTTCTAAGGCACAAACGAGTTCTCCTTATAGATTCACTTCAACTTCATCCTATTATTCTTCTTGATCATCTATACTTTTGCTTGTGGAGGCATTTTCATGTATGGCCATGAATATAATCTCTTCTTCTTCTCAGTCACTAACTCCACTATCTTCGGCTGAGTTAGGATCTTTAGAATAGAAAATCTTCTTCGTAAATCTCTTCTTGAATTTACCTTTGAAATTATTTTTATATGTATACTTTCCTTATTAATTATCATCATTACCCTTATTTGGGCATTTAGTTAAAAATTGTCCAATCTTTCCATAATTAAAACATTTAAAAGGTAATTTTCCTTGATATTTACCTATGCCCATATTTGTCTTGCAAATGAATAGAGCTTCGTTATTATCTTCATCATTGCTAGAATTATCACTTGATTCTTGAATCTTAGCATTATCTTTCTTTAATGTCTTGAAAGCAACTTCTCTTTTTGATGGTTTATCTTGTTCATTCCACATCTCATATGCTATAAGAATACCATTAAGTTTATCCATTTTTAGCTTGACTAAATTCTTCATCTCTTCAATTTCTAAAACTTTTGCATCATATCTCAATGGTAGAGGTCTCAAAACTTTTTGAACCATAGTTGATTATTCTAAATTTTCCCTAAGACCTTGAATCTAATTAACTATTTGATCAACCCACAAAAGATAACTATCTATATTTTCTTCCTCTTCCATCTTCAAAATCTCAAACTATCTTCTAAAAGTCTGAAGCTTAGCTTGTTGAACCTTACCATCACCTTTGTAAATATTCTCAAGTTTTACCCAAGTTTCATGAGAAAATTTACATTTCATAACTTTAACAAATTATAATTCACATAAACCACATAAAATATCATATAAAGCTTTAGCATTATTTTCATTTGCCTTGTTTTCTGTCAGAGTAGTTACAAGTGTTTGTGGCTCTTCATATTCCTCTACCACTGCTTGCCATATATCGAATCCAAGGTCCATTAAAATAAGTCTTCATCCTTATTCTCCAAAAAACATAATTCATTTCATCAAATAAAGGTGCCTTATTTGTATAAAATCCTTCATGTGATCTAGACATTATGCTTTCCCGATCTACCTTCAAACTATAAAACATGTTCAAAAGGAACCTACTCTGATACTAATTGTTAGGCACAAAATATATTGAGAGGGGTGGTGAATAATTATATTATATATCTTTTTACTTAATCTGATTTCTTTTCTTTAACCACTTAATCACACATTCAATATATGCAATAAATCTAAAACAATAATTTGCAACACACAAGAGAGAGAGAGACAATAGATTTTTATCTGGAAATCCAAAGCGGGAAAAACCATAGAGAATAATCTCAAGTATATGAATGAGTACCAACTCAAAATACAAAGTTCACAATCACCAACTTGTAAGAGAACTAACCCCTTTGTTGAGCACCAACACAACTATTTGTGAGCACCAACCCACAGGAGCACCAATCCCTTGCAAAGATTTGTGAGCACTAACCCACAGGAGGACCAACCCCTCTTGTGTACAAAACACAACTATCTCTCAATGTTGCTTACTCAAAAAATGATAGAACTCTACAATATCTTCTACTTTTCTCTCTTCAAAAACAAATACAAACCATGCACTCTCTTGCATGTTACAAATGGCTTCTCAAACCTTTATTTATAGCTTTTCAAATGAACTTTGGCATTCACCCTTTGCGACCCTTCAATCCTCATGGTAAATAGAACCAAACTTGAATGACCCTTCGCATCCTTCCATTTGAAAATTCATATGGTGACCCTTCATAAGCAAAAACATATGTTCCTTTTTTGTCTTTATCTTGGTAACTTTTCATATTCCTCAAAGTGTCCTTTCATGGAAAAATATACCATACCTCTTTTGTCTTCACATGGTGACTTTTAGAATTCCTCAAGATGACTCTTCATGAGAAAATGCATCCCATTCCTCTTTCATCTTTTACCCCATGACTCTTTTAATTCTCCATGGGCCCTCTTTTTACTTATATGTGATAAAAAATATATTCATTAATATTAAATAAATATTAACACACATTAATCAAGATATGAATATTAAAAACACCATTAAATGAAAAGGGGCCTTTATCACCAATAAAGCTAAACCTTTGACATCAATGATAATATTTCCAACATATTCCCTTGATAAGATTGTTGTTGATGCTGATATGGAGCTTGATAAGGTTTATTAAACTGAAATTGATACCTTTTAATAATTACCACATCATTTCCTAAGGATTAGAGCATGCTGTTAAGTTCTAGGTAGTTTTTTTGCTATTGGGAATCACTTGATCTACTAGTGGAGGCTTTCTCTTTCTTAGGTGAAGGTATAACAATAATTTTTGGAGCTGGAATAATGACATCAAGTGGGAGAATAACTATAGGGGGTGGTCTGATTTTAGGGAAAAGAGGCATTAGGGGTCTAGAAGTAAGCTTGCCAGCTTAAACTAGGCATTTTTATGCTTTAATAGCCACATCACAAGCATCTAAAAATATGTCCCCTCCCATGGATTGGATCATTACAGCTATATCACTATTTAGAGCCTTTAAGTAGTAAAAGAATGAAAAGTTAGGGGATGATCTAATAGAGGCTGGAATTCTATCCCAAGATTTTTGGAATCTTGTGTTGAAGTCTTGCATGACTTCATGGGGGACTCTCTTGATTGTGGTAAGTTGTTCTACTAGTGACAAATGGTCACTCTTATCTACAAATCTATTATACAAGGATACTCCTAGCTAATTCCATGATTGAATATAATTAATAACTAAGCCTCTATACCAATCTAAAGCTTTTCCCTTAAGGGATACAACTAACAGTCTAATAATTTTATTTTTCACAGTGACATTATGGATATTACAAAAATTATCTATGTCATTAATGTGTTTAGTAGGGGTTATGGATTGGTCTCCTATAAAATATGGGATGCTTTTGAGAGCTACTACTGGCATAGGATCGTATTATGGTAGATTCAAAGGAATTTGGACATTGAAGCCTAAAAAATCTTTTCAAGGGATTATGGTAATAGGGGGAACTATCAAGAGGTTGATTACAAGGGTAGGCCTTAAGATTGGGTTCGGAAAATTTTTCCTTACATATGGCAGATTATTGGAAAACCTTAACCTTTTGGCTAAATTTAAGGGGAGTTCAAAAAACTCAAAAGGAATACCTCTAGAAGCTAATCTTATAGTCATATTTGGCATGAAATATAATTATTATTTTACCACCAGATTGCTGAGTATTCTTTAGAGTCACCAGATACTAAAATATGAAAGCTATAACCACTACAAATTGATCAAACCAACATCAAACTTGACCAATATTCTTTTAAAATATCTCATCGACTGTGCCAAAAATTATTTTAGGCTAGAATTGCACCCTTGTGAGAGAGTTTTTTAGGCTCTCTCACTCCCACCTACAATATTAGAACAAACTTAGGTTGTGGGTATCATGTATTGAGGTTGAACCTCTAGGATTTTTTATGAGGCTAGCTCCTTAGATGCTTCACTTTGGTTCATTTCCCACAATAGAATTTATTTTTGACTAAGGAAAATGGAGAGAAATATAACATGAAAGGGAAACCTAAGCCAAGGATGGTGATGCACCAAATATGGAATGATCCACTTTCATATTGGAAGCCTTAATGACTACTAATGAATTTAATCAAGACATAGACTAATCTGATCCTATCTCAAGACCACGAGCATAAGTATTTACATGGAAGTCGAAGGGAAACCCTAAAATTTGAAGGATAGCAGAAATAGGTCTATATGAGATGTTATAACTTTGTGAAACTTCAAGAAGGCACCAATGTCTAACACATCACACAACCTAGAAGGAACCAAAATAATTGAAGAAATGTGCATGGAGGATTTATAGATGATGAAAAGAGACATGCATTCTAAAAGTTAAAACCTTAATAATGCATACTTAGCTTCAAACTAGAATCATAAAATCCATCTTATTTCTTTAAGAGAGTGTTACAAGGTGATTTTTATAGAGTAACTCTATCACCAATCAAGGGATCACATTTTAGGCTCAAAAACCTATATATATAATCGAAAGGGATGAGAGAAGAAGGGATTGTGTGAGAAAATAGAGAGGGAGGTTATAAATGGATACAACCACCACTATTGTCCTTGAGATCTTTTGCATAAATATCATGAAATTTCCCTGACCATGAGATAAACTATCCAATATCACCACAAATCTCCTCAAGCCCCTCATGCATTCAAGTCTCCCTTTTTAGAGCTGAGAGAGCCATGTTGAAGGTAGCTGTATGTCTCCACCAAGTGTGAATGATTTAATCTTTGTATTAAAAAACTTGTCATGTTCCTTAAATTTACATGTCCTACATTTATATGGATGAAATCCCCATATCTTTTAATCTAGGTCGAGCCATACTACTTCTACATTGAATGGCTATTTTTCAGAGATGATGGCCATGTCAAAGGATGAGGACTTCTCCATTAATTTCACCTACTAGATCCTACTTTAAAACCTAGACCAAATATTTATTATATATGGGAAACCAATATAAGGACATTGGTTTTATTGTATCCCTTCATGTAATTATAAGTCCATACAAATCCAAATGGCTACTTACAGGGGTTCAAATTTGACATTTACGGGCCCATCATGAGATATTTGAATCCAAATGACTTTTTGTTGAGCTTGAAATTTGACACAAGTGAAAATGTCATGTTTTCTTTGGATACTTTCCTGTGGGCCTTTTTCTTTCAAACAATTTGCTTGAATAATTTATATAGACTTTTTTCCTGAAGGAATTAAACTTCATACCTTTTGAGAATGACCCTTCTAATTTTGAAAAGTCCTTTGGATAAGTGCCCTTTTTGAAGGAAAAGTATCTTTTGGTCACTTTGAAAATGCTCCTTTCTAAATGGAAACTACACCTTAGAACTTTTATAAATGCCCTTTTGTTATTTGAAATGAACCATCAACTTTTTTGTAAAATACCCCTCAGACAAATTTTCTTTGGCTACTCTCCCAATAGAAAAGTCTTCAAAACTTTTACAAAGGTCAACTTTCTTAAAATATACCCTTTAGAATATTTTCATAAGACACTTTGGCATGGAAATGACTCTTTGGAAAAGTGTTTTGGCCCTTCGAAACTTGAAAAGTTCCCTTTTTGTTGAGAAAAGTGCCCTTTGGCATTTTGGGAAATGATCTCTCAATTTTTTTGTTTCGTCACTTCTTCTCGAAGGAATTCCTTATAAAGGAGTGCATTAATAATTTTTTCCTTTTACTTTTTGAAAAGAATCCTTCGGCTTTCCGACTTTGGGACAAAAGTTCTAAGATAATTTTGGCTTCGGAAAAATTGTCTTGGACAATTTTCTTGAAGGAAATGTGTCCTTTAGAACATTAATTTAGGATCTTCATTTTAGAAAAAATGTTTGAAGAAATTTTACCTTAGGGAAAAATTGTCTCAGACAATTTTCTTGAAGGAAAAGTGCCCTTCATAAAATTCCTTTGAGATTTTTAGAGGAAACCTTCCCAAAAGGAACATACCCTTTGGATTTTTAGAGAATGACCCTTGGTTATTTAAAAAAGGCCTTCCTAAAAGAAAAATTGACCTTAAAAACTTTAATAAATAATTTTTATAAAGGTAAAGGATCCTTCAAGTTTTTGAAATGGACTCTTTTTCTAAGAGAAGTACCCTTTGGCTTGCTGAAAAAGACCATTCTTTGAAAAAAAGCCTTCAGGGAATTGAAACGTACCTTTTAAAAATTGTTTCAAAATTTTTTTTTGAAGCAATTTATTTCACTTAGTCTCCATAAAAAATTTGAAAAAATGAAAAAGTAAAAACTTAGCTGAATAAGAGATTTTACACCTAGGCCTTTAAGTCTATGATCTTCTAGGTTTGTGCCTAAACTTGTGAAGGCTCGATTCTATGAAGATTGAGAAACCATGAAGACTTACTTAGACCCTTCATTATTTCCATGTTGATCATGCTTCAAATCCTTGGTATGTGGGCCAAAAATTTCCCAACATTTCCCCTAGAGTATATGACATATGTACAATAGTTAGACTAGACACATAGTGATATAACTATGGCCATGATCTATCTCAGCTCCTAATGTTCAAATACTTGCTTAATCTAAGATAAATCACTCTATTTTTTATCTTACCCTACCCACATTTTTATATTTTTAATGAGGTTATATGATATTTTAGGTTGTGATAGTAATTATAATGAAATAACACTCAATTCTTTATCAGTTAATGTAAGTATAAAAAAATAATTATACATTCTATTAGTAAGAGACTAGGTAAACCTCTGGTTGTAATAGTTTCTTATCTTAGAGTAAGTATATGAATAACTCAGCCCTTAGATTGACTAAAATAGTCATAAAATTGATGGGAATATTTTGTCCCATGTACATGTTGTCTCCCATTGGACCTCTCAAAATGCCCATTTCTTAAGAGGGTCATCCAGAGCAATCAATAGTATGTTGCAACTAAAACTATATGAGAGAAAATAATATAATGTTTGAGATAGAGTCATATATTAGTGTGAAGTGCCTCTCATGATTGGGCTTTATCATTTTATGAGTTTCTTTTTGATCCTTAATTGGAATGGGGTACTATGCTTGGCTATTTGTGGATAGTATTATCATCATTATTAGTTTTTAATGAAATTTCATGACATTTCACTATTCTAATATGTATACCATTTTTATGATAGTTTCATATCATTTTAAACTTATTATTCACATTATATATTTATTAAACTTATTAATATTCATTTAGGACTTATAAGTTTTGGTGGTTATAGATCTTATGTTTCACTTACTCTAATTTGTTCTCTCCCACTCCTCTAAACCTAGCTTTGTTATTTCTTCTCTTCTCATCATATTCCAACATTAAAAATTAAAAAAATGATACAACATCTTTGATGAAATGAGCTTATTTAATCTATAATTCTAAAATAGATTGGATAGTAGTTCCATATTCACCCTTAAATATAAAAATTACTCATTACCTTCTCATGAAAATGGGGTCAATTCAGTTATTTATTCTTTTAATAAATGGAGCACCCAAATAAATTTGAGGTGATTCTTAAATATACATGTCAATCAACATTTTAGTTTTTCAATTATTCTATCTATGAAAACAAGAGTTACTTATTACCTTTACCCACTTGCAATGGTGGTGAAGACTCCTATACGGGTTGTTACTCCTTGATGGATTATTCTTTGGTATCTATTATTCTTCATTTGATATCTATTTAATTTTATATTAGGGAACAAATTATTCCTTCCTAACTTTAGACACCTCTTCCTTCTTGTTATTCCCCTTGTAATTTTTTGGGTGGAGTTGTGAATACAATTTCCAACATTTTTCATGCCAATGCCCACACATATTTCAATCAGTGAAATAAATATTTCCCATGTCCTTGAAAAATAATTCCTTATTATTTACATTCTTCTCACAGTAATTTAAATAGTTTCATTTACAAGTTTCATCCTTATTTCTTATTACATCTTGATCTCTTCTTTGGCTTGGAGAGTGGTGTAAACAATTTATTTTCCTTTTCAAATTATTTAGATTTTTAGTGATAGATTTATTATTCTAACACCACACCAAACAATGGTTTTTAATTTAAAAAAATTTACATTTATAGGCATTCCAATTATTTTTTGATATATGAACTTTGTTTATACAATCGAAGTAAACAATTGAATAATCATATTTTTCATACCTTCTTGGGATGCCCTTATACATTTTATTTGTGAAATTTTGATGAATTGGTTATGTTACACCTCCTCCTTTGAGATGTTATCTCTTTGGATATGATTTTAATTATTGTTTGATGATTTTGAATTTATTGGAAGGTTTTCCTCTTCTTGGATTCAACTTGTATTCAAACATTTAATCATGAAGTGATGTTGTGCTATCTCATTCTTCACAAAGTTGTTCCTTTATATTATAGACTCTTATGTGGACCTTTAAAGTAGTTAAATGTTTCCTTAATCTTCATTACAAACATATTAATGATATATACACTCTAATTACTCAATATATTTGACAAAAATAATTATGGATTTACCTTAAAATTATATTTTTGCTAAGCTAATGACTTGTCATCTTTGTCTTTAGAAGGTTGTCATGATTCAACTATTTTGGAGAATTTTCCAACTTCTTATTTACCACAAATATACACCAAACCTCATATCAAACCCTTTATTCAACATTTATTTAATTTTTAATTCCTTTCCCATTATTTCTAAATCATTTTCCATCATAACCCATATTAAATAATAACTTTGAGCCAATTACCTTTGTATGTTTTTGAAAAATACCAAAGGAATCATTCAAATATTGATTGAATGACAAAACTTATGGTGTAGTGCTTACCAATCATACCTAAATCATGGTTTGTGCATCCTTGGTATAGGTTGGTATCCTTTACATGGTAAAGTATAGTTAAATATTAGAAAACAAACTCTATTTAAATATAAGTATCTTAAGAAGAAATGAAACTCAAAACATTGGTACCAATTGTTTCACTAGAGTTGGGATACCAAAGAAGAAATGACATTATTATTAAAAGTATAATTGTTGCACTCTTTATGAATCTTCCACTAGAATAAAAAATATCATATATAATCAAGTCACACACCAACCAATAAAAGGTTGTATTGAAATCATTTCCAGTTTGCCACTTCCATTAGAGAAGCATGTAAAAAATTATTTCAACAAATAATATTACAATCCAACGATCTCCATCATCCTAAAATTATACATTAGCTAGTATTGTTTATTCTCTATATCTATCATTTTATATTTTTAGGGTACACCTATATTTTTAATCATACAGTTTTTAAGATTTATCTTTGTCCCAAGTACTTGAATTCTTCCCTATCAAACCATTGAGAATTTTTTTCCCACTTGAAAAACTCTCTCTTCACTTAATTTACACCTATGAGAAGTTGTTTTATGCTTGAAATTCAATTAAATTTCACTCATAATCATCATACATACATATCCTAACATTTACAATCCTTTTTATAGGATTTATATCTTCATAATGTGCTTTACTACTGTTTTAAAACCTAATTGTGCTCTCATGTTCCCTAAAACCATTTCCCCATTTTGATAATGGTCTCCTTTCACCTCTAGGACCTCAACATCAAAATACATCACATAAAACACATATGTAAAGTTATATTACATGCTCTCCAAAGATCATGACTTATAAATCCATATGAATTCATGGTTTCTCAAGTGTTCATGAGCTTGGAAACATTAATAATAAATATTGTCAAAATTGAAATGGTAGTTAGAGATTTAGAGATACAATCACTGAGAGGGGGAAGGAGGGGTGAATAAGTGATTTAATATAATCAAATTCAAGTCCAAAATCTTAAAATTTTAGAACATACAATTATGATGTAAAAAAATTAACCATTGCAATGAACGAGGAAGATATAACAAGATCAAGTACATAACACATGATATATTTGGGAAACCCTCTTGGGGATAAAACCCACTAAACCTTGAAATAGGGAATATAGTCCTATAAAACAAGATATAACATTTATACCAACACCAAATAATCAAAGAACACCCATCACTTATTTTAGTGAGACACCAATCCTGCAAGGAGCTACTACCCCTATTTAGCTAAGCACCCACATCAACTAGACCTTTAGAAATATTTGTCTTACAAGGAAGAATTATCCCCATAGTTAACTAATAACCCACTTATATTACTTGAATATATCATATTAAACACCTATTTATACTCTTTAATTGATGATGATAGCCTTTATTTTCACTTTTCACCTCCAATCTCTCTCAAGCTACCTTTAGGACTAACTCTCTCAAACTACATCTTCTAGGCTCATTAGGTCCAATGACGTATATGTCCACTTGCATAAAATTTATAAAATAAACATGAATAATCCTCTTCACTCTTTGATGGTCACTACTAACTTGTACCTTCTCTTTCAGATGTTCTCTCCTTCACTTGAATCCACACTTCCACAACTAGCACAATTAGTCCAATTAGACCTTGTACTTATACCACTCTCTTCCTTTAACCCATCTTGGCTAGATAATATGATTTAAATATTTTAAACAAACTTAAAATATGTCCATACACACATTAAATGTGATAACCACACTCTTCATAGGTTGGTCATTACCTCATTATCCCCAAACCACCATTAGGTCTTGGTGAGACCTAAAACAATTAGGCCTTCATACTCACATGTTACATGTGAGACTATTTAGACCACCTTAATATTTTACCAATGATTTTAACACATCAAAAATATATCCAATATTCCATTGATCACTCTCATATGGGTCTATGACACCTGTAATACTATCTCAACACTTTAACCTAACAATTAGGTCTCCTCACTCTTTAGGCATTCATACATAGAAAACACAGTCTCAAAATTTTGAAGCAAATATAAAATATTTCACATATACATATGATTATATCACATGGGTGAAAAATTGAGGAAATATATTATTCCTTAATGTGTTTTATGTACTTCAACACAAGCTCTAAATAATATAAATAACTATCTCAAAATGACCACTTAGGCTGGTCACACATAGTCAAAATATAGTTAAGCTATTTTGACTCTTTATATCTGATCAGGGTCATATCATGAAAAATAATACTTTATCAAAGAATTATAGACTTATATAAAATATCCATTCTCTTTTTTTCTATAATTCTTCTTAGAACACCTTCAACTTACTCTTGTAACATGGTCACTCAATCTACTAGTGCATTCTATAAACACAATCAACTTATAAGAAAATTTTCACACTAAAGATGGATCAGTCAAACCTATAAAATCCACAAATATAGTATTCATGAAGTCTAAAACAATTTAAAATAGTTATATCTTCTTAAAACATCAAAATAATATCAAGAAAAACTTAAATATCCTTCTCTGGTCACCTATAAAACATGGTCAAACACAGTCAATTTTAGAGCTCAATATATTTTAATGTACGAACATTCAAATATTATAATCAATGTCTATCGATGATAATCTAAGTTATCTTCAACTTTTTTTTACATCACCTTCAAATTCATCCTAGATCAAAATATATAATAAAAATATTGTAGACTATTTTTTCATTTGTTAATTTGAATATTCAAATTCTAATAGTCATTATTTAATGTAAACATTGTAAACACATGTCTTCATCTCATGCTCTATGAAATATATATCAAAAAAGCTCACACATATCCTTATAATCCTCCTAAATTTAATGATTTAATGCTCATCATTTATCAATGATCTATGATTCCATGATTAAGACACTTGGCATCCCCATATGCCTTCTGCACACCCTATAGTTAGTCTACAATGAAATTTTATCACTTTTTAGCCCTACATGACTTTTGAGCATCCTTTGACATATTGAATTAATTTGCACCATTAGATCAATATCTAAATATATCATGTGCTCCATTAGATCCTTATTGGGTTAGATTAATTACTCACCATTATATCCTTGATCTGATTGAATGCTCATAATAGATCTTTGATATCATAGAATTGGCTAAGTATGGGAACTTATTGAACTCTATATGAGAAGCAAACTTTGCACCTTAATAAATTTTACTACACTAAATGTCTAGACATTAAACTTTAACCATATGATCTACTCACATAGGGGAATATATCCATATATCAAAGTTTATCTTGAAACATTCACATGTAATAAATATGATGTCATCAAATTGCTTATTCAACCTTATATGTCAAGATGACTACTTGAACCTAGACACTCATCTGACTACTCTGATGAATTTTGTTTATTTCCATAATCACTCTAAGCACTCATAACACCATGTAGGGTCTCTAAAACATGTCCGTACCATCAATATCATCCATCAATTACCTCACGAAGTCAAACATTGAAGAACCATGTAGGAACATTAAATCTCATTGAAGCACACTTTTTCATTATCATTCTAGCACACATGACACCTCATCAACATCCCTGGTCACCTTGTAGACATCATTGAAAAAGCTCCAACAATATCCCCCTTTTTCATTATGTCAAACACTATTACAAAGCTTATACTCAAACTCTATCTCTCTCTTCAAGTACTTTCTCCCACTTTGACATAATGACAAATTAGGCTTATCTTCTGATCATGAGGACCATGATAGACTACTCATAGAGCTTAGAAATATGCTCCTAACATCATACTCATCCTCATGTTAGTTTTTATTTGACATAATTGATATGAAATTTGGCTTCTCTAATCCTTGGACCTATCTACCCACATAACTCACCAACTCCCTTTTTTCATGCATGAAGATTCAATACCTTGTCAAAACATATGAATTGGTTTGATCAATTCATCATATCAATCTTCTTGAATTTAAATTATAGTATACTCCTTCATATCTCAACCATAAGTAGAAATTCTTGCATATTCTCCCCCTCACATATTACATAGTTCCTCAAGACTTTTAAACTATTTGATTTAGTTCCCCCTAAACCCATGCTTCACTTAGATCATGACATCTTCAACAAGTCTTCTTAATGAGTTAAGTCTTCCAAAAACTCTTTCTATGCAATAGAATATTTTTACAAGTCACCATCCTTGATTAGACACATGGAGATATTTATTTATTACCTAAAGATCTTACACACATAGATTCATTCTTTACCACTTTGACCAACTAGACCATCCTTCAAATATTTGACCAAAACTTTAACTTTAGGATCACTATCCCTGAATATATCTTCTGAATCATTCACTCAAAAAAATTTAGAATAGATTCATAAAAATAGTTGCTCCCCCTTAGATAAGTAATTTTTTAAAAGATATTTCTTTTCCTTCAACATCAACCAAAGCTCAACTGGCATCCACAGTCTTCTTCTTACTATCAAGTGTCTCCTTGAAGCCTAGCTAAAGACACCCTAACTCATAATGTCATAAAACAATCTAAAACTAGGAGTTTCCCACAACTCTTCATATTCCTTCTCCTCCTTAGTCATCTGATAATGATAGTTCTTCTTCTTCTTAGGCTTAAGAGAAGTTTCATGCTCATCCACTACAATATTCTCATTTTCTTCTAAGATTGAATTGACAACATATGAAGACAACAAAGATTCATGACATACCTCATCACTAGACATTGACAACTGATGTTCTTCACATGAAATTTGTTTAACAATAACAAGATGTTTACATGGATCCATACATACCTCAAAACTAGCCTTAAGTTTCACTTTGGTCTTTTCCTTGAGCTTGACTTGAACTAAATTTTTATTCTGCTTTTCTATTTGAATAGGTGACACATTTTCTTGGCATTCCTGAACCTTATTCATATCTGATTCCTCTTTTGCTTTAATAGGTAGTCCATCTTGATATTTTAGTTCAACCGAGTCAATTTTCTTTGTCTTTAATTCCTAGGGATTCCATACCAAGGATTAACCTTTCTTGAGCACACTAGGATGCCCATGCACCTTCTTATGACTTGAAATCTTACTTATATAATATCTTATAATATGAACAACTTGATGACAATTGAAACAAATAACATCTTATCTCTTGGGTTCATTATGCTCAAGCTTGACTATCTTAGGTCTCCATACATAGGTTAGTCTTTTCCCATGTATTCTAGGATATAATATAGCAATATGTCCCATTCCATGATAATTATAATAGATTATAGTATCCATACCTCCATCTTACCACTTGCTCTTCCTTATATAGTTTATTGCCTTATGACCAAAAATATTACATGAAAAGTAGTTATCTCTTTTTAACTGATTGATTCTTCTTACACATTCCTTTTTCCTATGAACAATAAGATGACAAACAAAACAATATCCCATAAAAGATTTTGCATACCCTTAAGCATTTTACTGTCTGAGTGGTTTCTTCATTGTGCCTTTTACCTGATGTGACTTATTATATTTTATGTTACCAACCTCTTTGTCTTATTTTATTTTATTTTCATATTATTCAAACTTCCCTATCTTGAATATTATCTATTTATGTTGATCCTTCATGGAAACAAGATTAGTCTTTAATTGAACACATTCATCTTCTTTAGCCCTCTAATTAAATTTTGAGATATTTGATGGTCTTCTTATCCTCCTTAGCCCTTTTGGCCATGCCATCTTTCAATCTACATGCTTTATCTTCCATAGACTTGATCAGTTATTGATTATCCTTTTCCTCATGGATTTTTCTAACAAACTCCCCTCAAGATATTTGACTTGCACTTCAAAACATTTGATTATATTCCCCATTTTATGATTCCTCTTATTTTACTGCTTCAGTTCACTAAGTGCACTCATGAACTCATCTTCTAGATCAACTTATTCTTCCTTCCTATCATATAAATCTTATTCTTCTCTATTGTTATCATAAACTTCACCAAACATGATGAAATTTTCACCCATATTGTACCTTGGATGACCTTCAAGTGGTTAAACTTGCACAAAAGGTCCTAATTTGATATCAATTATTATACATACAATCATTTATCAGTAAATTAGTGATGCAAGATAATCTAATTAAATTCCCAACTCTTAAACATTCAACACATCCAATCATGTTTCATACAAATTAACCATTGTATTGAATAAGGAACATATAACAAGTTCAAACACATAACACATGGTATATGTGAGAAACACTATTGGGGGATAAAACCAATTAAACCTATCAAAATGGAATAAAATCATATAAAACAAGATCCAGCATTTATACTAGCACAAACTGATCAAGGAACACACATCTCTTAGTTTAGTGAGACACTAATCCCATAAGGAGCTACTACCCTTATCTAGTTGAACACCCACAACAACTAGACGTTTAACAACCTTTATCTTGTAAGGAGGAACCAAACCCTTAGGAAAATAATAATCCACTCATATACCTTGAAAAAATAATCTTAAGCAGCTATTTCTAGTCTTAAATTGATGATGACCACCTTTGTCTTCACTCTTCATCTCCAGTCTCTCTCAAGTTGCCTCTAGGACTAACTCATTCAAACTGCCTCTTATAATGTCATTAGGTCCAATGAAATATGTTTCCATCTACATCAAATTGATTATATAAACATGAATGATATTTTTTTCTCTCTAATGGTCCTTACCACCTTATACCTTCTCTTTCAAAGGTTCTCAACTTTGCTTGAATCCACACTTCCATAACTAGCATAGTTAGTCCAATTGGACCTTGTACTTACACCACACTCTTCATTTAAACCATCTTGGTTGGCCAAGATTATTTAAATATTTTAAATAAACTTAAAATAGTTCCATACACATTAAATTTTAGAAACACACTCTTCATAGGTCATTCATTATGTCATTAACCCCAAAGCACCATTAGGTCTTGGTGAAACCTAAAATAAGTAGGCCTTCATACTCACATGTTGCATGTGAGATTAATTATATCACCTTTATCAGTTAAAAATGATTAAAACACATAAAACATATCTAAAATAGTCCATTTCTCACTCTCATATGGGTTCATGCCACCTAGAACACTAACTCAACACTTAAACCTACCAATTAGGTCTCCTCACTCTTTAGGCCTTCATACACAAAAAACATAGTCTCAAACTTTTGAATCAGATAATAAAATATTTCACATAGACATATGATTATATTACATGGGTTAAACCTTAGTATTTATGAAAAATATTCATTTAATTTATAAACTTCAACACAAGCTCTAAGTAGTAGAAATAACTCTCTCAAAATGACCACTCAGGCTAGTCACACATAGTCAAAATATAATTAAGATATTTTGAATCTTTATATCTGATTAGGGTAATATCATGACAACCAATAATTCATAATAATACCTAGACACTTATATAACATCTCCATACTCATTTATTTATTTATTTATTTCTACTTAGAACATGTTCAACTCACTCTTGAAACATGGTCACTCAATTTGTCAGTACATTCAACATGGTCAACTTCTAAACAATTGTTCACATTGAAGATGGATTGGTCAAACCTAAAAAATCCATATATATAGTATTAATTGAGTCTAAAACACTCTAAAATATTTATTTTATCTTGAAACATCAAAATAATATCAATAACAACTCAAATATCATTCTTTGGTCACTTATAAAATATGGTCAAACACATAGTCAACTTTGGAGCTCAATATCTTTGACTGTAAAAACATTAAAATATTATAATCAAATTATATGGATGAGAATTAAATAAATCTTAATATTTTATTTTTAAATCACCTTTAAATTCATCCTAGATAACAATATGTAATCAAAATACTGTAAACTAGTATTTTCTTTGTTAATTTGAATATTCAAATTTCGACAATCATTGTTCAATGTAAACATTGTAGACACGTATCTTCATATCATGTTCTTTGAAATCTAGATAAAATGTGATTCGTATATATACTTTTGAGCCTCCTAACTTTAAAACTCTAATACTCACTATTGATTAATGATCCATGATTTTGTGATTAGGACACTTGGTAGCCCTATGTGCCCTATATGCACCCTACAGTCAATCTCCAATGAACTTCAACCACTTGGTAGCTCTACATGACTTCTAAGCATCGTTTGACATATTGAATTATCTACTAAAATAATTCACTCTATTATATCCTTTTCTAGTTATATTAATTTTTTGAGGTTACATCCTTGATCTGATTGAATGCTCACTATAGATCTTTGATATCACAAAATTGGCTATGGGAGCTTATTGAACTCTATCTGAGAAACCAAATTTACAACTTAATAAATATTGTTATGATCCATGTATAGAGATAAAAATTGAACCATATTATCTCCTCACATAGGGAAATATATCCATATATCATTATGTTCTTACAACATTCAAACATGTGAAATATGATATCATCAAACTACTTACTCAGCCTTATCTATCAAGATAACTACTTGAATCTAGACACTCATCTGACTAATTTGATGAATATTGTTTACTTACATAATCACTCAAATAACTCATAACACCCCTTAGGGTCTCTAAAACATTTACATACCATTAATATCATCCATTAATTGCCTCATTAAATCAAACATTAAATAACCATGTAGGAACATTGAAGCTCATTGAAGCACACTTTGTCATTATTATTATAGCACACATGACACCTCATCAACATCCTTGATCACATTAGATCCATCATTAACAAACCTCCAATAGGAGATATATACCTTTGGTGCTTTATGGAAGGAAAATATTGTAGAAAACATGTTTGAAGTTGTGGATAATGTCTAGGACCTAGTTATTGGTCTCTAATTATGCATATCCAAGTGACCCACTACCCATTTTAACCTCATGAATGCTCTTCCCGATATGATAAAATTTTAATTTTTAGGGTAACTTCAGACACACATAAAATGGGAACCATATGTTATTCTAAAAAACCTAAAAACCCTTATGTCCATGTTGAATCCATATAATTTCAACCCTTCACACATTGATGTAACATTTGAGATGAATCTAAGACACATGTTATAATAATCAGTCTTTATATTCAACAATTTTATAGTGAAGAGACAAGTTCTTGTCCTCCAATTGACACTTATACATCCTTAGCCTCTACATGTAAATCCTTAACTTAGAAAAAATATGGATAGGAAAATTACACGTGATATTAATACCATGAAATACAAATTCACTCAGATGCTTATTTTCACAACTATTTAAGAGCTTGGAAACACTGACAATAAATATTGTCAAATTTGAAGTGGAAGTTGGAGATCTACACCTCTAGTGCTTTATGGAAGCAAACTAGCACTATCAACATGTTTCAGGTGGTGGGTAAAATCTTGTAATAGGTTGTTGATATATAATAAAACCCATTCAAGTGACCCACTACCCATTCCATCCTTAAAAACACCCTTCCTAATATGAGAAAATATCAATATTTTAGGGTAACTTAAGACATGCATAAAATGGAAACCATATGTCATTTTCAAACCAAAAGATCTCTCCATAAATTTTGAATCCCTATAATCTCACCCTAGAGTATGTCAATGTAACTTTAGAGATAAATCCATCGTGCATGATGTAGTAATCAGTCTTGAAATGTAATTTTTTTGTATTGAGGTGACAATTTCTTGTCCTCTGACTCACATTTTTTCTTCTAGGACCTCCACATGAAAATAAATTATTTAAAACACATGGATATGAAAATGACATGTGATGTAAATACCATGACCTCAAAATCCCCTTGTATGGATGTTTTCATAGATATTTAGGATCTTTTAGACATTGATAACAAATGTTTTTAATGTTGAATCGATAGTTATATATCTCCAACTCCATTTATTCATGGAATTAAAATGTGTTGGAAACACAATGAGAGGGAGGGGTGAATAAATATTTAAAACTTTTCATTCAAATCCATTTAATCATACATGAACCATTCTAACAAGCATGTACAACTTAGCTAGCATAAACATCAAATCATAAGAACATGAAACACATGAACACAACATATACATGGGAAACCCTTAAAGGGAAGAAAAATTACTAATGGATTAATTTAACTATAGTCATATAAGACAAAAATAAATCTTTAGTGAAACATCCACTTCACATGGAGCACCAACCCCAACTAGGATTTAACAAGTACCCACTTGCAAAGAGGCACTAACCCCCTAGATGATTCAGCACCAAATCATCCACCTAATACACTTGATCACCTTTATAAAACATTATTTCTCATACAATAGATGATTATTTTCTTCCTCATCTCTTTACTCACTTCTATCCCTCTCAAATTGGCCTTTAGCCTTCTTTGCGCAACTAACCCTTTTTATGGCTTGATTAGGTCTTTTAACCTTGATCCTCATATGAAAAAACTCTATTAGATATTAATTAAACTTATATGATGGTATGCATGACCTCCTTATTCTTACCAGTTATCTATATCATTCACTTGCTCTTTGCTCTCTCTAAATATACACAATAGGCCTAAAATACCTTTCTTTTATACAAGTCACCTGATCATATCCTTCTTAGTTAGACACAAAATTATATTATTAGCTCATCCATTTAATATATCTTATAATTTTAAAATGACATGACTTAATCATGAATCATTCAATACATTATATTGGCTATAGATCAATTAGCCATTGCTCCTCTTTTAGGCTTTATGGAGACCTAATAGGTCTTCTTAGTAACATGTTACTATTTGATATTTATTGAATCATATTTAATCACCTCACATGGTATTAAAACATCATATTCCACTCCAATATACCTTATCCAAGTTTAATTTATTTCTATAACACCTTTTAAGTCTAACCACCATTTGAACCCTTTCTCAAAACACTATTTATAAAAGGTCTATGCATACATAGAAAATGTCTTAAACAACTGAGGCATAAACACACTTATAGCATACAACCATGATAAAAAAAATCACATATTCAAAAACCTCATGACCTTAGGGTCATTACTAACTTCATCAGATGTGTCAACTTATAACATACAGGCTCAAACTCTTCTCTATAAGATGCTCACTCAGAACTGCCAATTGACTTTAAAACATAGTCAAGGAAACATGAACTTATGACACCTAATTATATGAATTAAATGGATCTCAATTCATTTAAAATATATTACACCATCATAATAACAACCTCAACCAATACTATTAGGATATTTAATGTAAACTATTGGTATTATAGACCAATCTATTGACATTCTCTCTCATAGACTCTACTCAGCTAGATAAGCCATTTTGAATTAAATTATCCAACCTCTTACACTAAATTTCAAGATTTTGAAAATAATTAATAGATTATTCAAATCCAAAACAACATCATCATGCACTTTAATCCATTGATATTTCATGAAAACACATCAGGAAACATCTCCTCACTTTTGTTTGATTTCTTTCATGGACAACAACTATAAGTCACACACTTTGACCTTCATATATTTAACAACTTTGAATCAATGAAATCATTGTTATAAAAAAAATCTCTAAGAAACAAAAACATTCCTATAAGGTTTTTTAAATAACCCAATAACAAAATCAGACCTAGAGATGCCTAGGATAGTTGACTATAACCTCCAATCACTCAACATGCCATATCAAACTATTATGATGTCTTTAAAACAAGATATTCAACATTGGGTCATTGTTAGGGTTCTATGAGGGTTTAGACCATATTCCAGTCTTAACTAACATTCATAAAAATTATATCCTCTTTATAAAAATGAAATCTTGAAACTTTGAGATATAACCCTTCCTCATCTACCATCAATAACTTGTATTCTCATGTAGATGTTTTATGTGCCAATGAGCACTTGAAAAATGTTTTTAGGTAGAAAGCTCTTCATTCTATGCACTTGATATACCTTGAAATGATGTTTCAAGTATTTTATTGTAAACCGTGACCTTAAAATAAATTCACATACTTAAAATAACTTAAGTCAACTCTTTCAATGTTCACATGCTCATCTATGTCTTAGAAATTGATCTTAATAACTTGTCTATCCACCGTCTCTCTTTTTGATTTCTAGACCTTGACCTACAAGTAACATTAGGTATATAAGCTAAGCTTATAACCCCTTATCCAAGATATCATCAACTCATATAAATTATATTTAATATATTATCATGATTAACTACTGTCAAACATTCATCATATGTATTATCAATAGCTCATGATGACTCAATAGGCCTTGCAAGATCTAGAACTGGTCTAGTTACAGACTTGGACTAAAGCACTTACCCTTGTAGACTTCACCTTAAAACTCTCCTAAGTTTCTCAATGCATATTATGTATTCTAAATAAACCTTATAAAATTAATATTTTTTAGAGATTTAGTAGATCATATTTATGGCTCACTTAGAGAATATTTAGAGTTTTTTATAGATCTTTATAGCTTTACTAAGGATATTTATAGCATATTCAAGACTTCATACATAGATCTTTGGAGCTAATTTTTAATCATTTTCAAGGTCATCAACACCTCATGTACAAACTCAAACAACCTATCACATGCTCAAAACATTGTCAAGAATTCTTTAGACCAATCACATCTTCATAGCATCTTCAAATCATTTTTGTAATTTCTTACATATATCTTTTGAGCATATAGATTCTTCTTCAAAGGTCACTCATTTCATCATGCTACCTACACATACATTCTCACAAGGTCTATATAAATATTTGAAAGTTACCTGAAACTTGACATACTGAACCATACTCACCCATGCTTTTTTGAATGATATTACTAACACTCATCAATTACTAGTCTCATACAACAACATTCACTATGGTGGCTTACTTGATCATTCATCTTCACAAGAACCTTTGACATCAATGACATTATATTGACATCAATAAAATAACCATGCACCTTTAGAAGAACCTTTACATCAATGATAAAAATAAATACCAGAGCTCAACACTCAATGATAATGCTAAAAAAACTCCCTCTTAATCAATGCCAATGTTCAATAATCTCTCCCTTTGTCATTGATGGCAAACATACTAAAAAAACTATGTCAACCACTCTTAATGATAATCATATCTTAGATAAGTTCTTGATTTTTCTCACCTTTTTTTTATCTTTCTCCTTTTCTCATATTTTTTGGTCTTTCTCCCCCTTAGACATTAATGCCAATTTTCTTCCACATCTATCATTGAATTACTCCTTCTCACCTTCATACTTTCTAAAGCTATTCTCTCTCTTGTCAGACATATAAGATCATCCTTAGCCTTTTGTTTATTAGGAAACTTGTTTGAAAAATTTCCAATTTATCCATAGTTGAAACACTTAAATGGTAACTTACCTTTGTACTTACCTAAACCTCTCTTTAGCTTCCTAGAAAACATGGCAATCAATTCATTATCATAAATATCTGAATCCACATCATCCTTGGACTTCTTACCTCATGTCTTATTTTATTTTGAATTATTTTTAACTTTGAAAGTTTATTCCTTATTTTTAGGTCTTCCTTCATTTGTTCTCATCTCATAGGTAGTTAAGATGCCATAAATCACATCCATCTCAAGTTTGTCCAAATCTTGCATCTCCTCTATCGTAGACACCTTAGATTCAAACTTAGGAGTTAGTAACCTCAACACATTTATGAAAACAATAGCATCTTTTAATTCTTCTCTAAATCCTTTAATGATATTGATAACATCATCAATCCTCAACATATAGAATGTAATGGTTTCATATTTTTTCATCTTCAAGATTTCAAACTATCTTCTATGAGTCTACAACTTGGCCAAATTTACCTTGGTGTCTCCTTCATAGATAGCCTTCAATTTTTTCCATATATATTTTTTTGATAGAAAATTATTTACATTTACAAGATCTACCTCTAATAGGCGACACATAATGGAATTTATTACCTTGGAGTTATTTTCACTAGCCTTCTTACTTGTTTTATCTCTTGGTAGAATTGGATGTACAATATAACCATCCACAACTAACTATCAAATATCATATCCTTGTGACATCATATATATATATATATATATATATATATATATATATATAAATTATAACATTTTAAAATGCACAGTTATATCTATTGGACAATGAAGCCTTACTAATAAAGAAACCACCTTAAGCTTGTTGACTAGTCATCCTTTCTTCTTAGGATCTCCTTTAGGATTTTAGACCTACTTCAATGGACCAAGCTCTGATAAAATTATTGGAATAATAATTAATAAGAGGGGAGGGGGTGAATCAATATTTAAAACTTTTCATTCTAATTCACTTAATCATACATGAACCATTCTAATAAGCATCAAATCATAAGATCATGAAACACATGAACATAATATATACATGGAAAAAAATTAAAGGGAGGAAAACCCACTGATGAATCAATTGGAATATATTCATATAATATAAACACAATTTTTTAGTGAAACACCCACTTCACATGGAGTATCAAACCCAACTGGCTTAGCACCAACTTAGATAGGCTTTAACAAGAACCCACTTGCAAGGAAACACCAACCCCCTAGATGAATCATCATGAAATAAACCACCTGATACAGTTACTAAAATTAAAAAAAACTTGCTTCTCATACAATATATGATGATCTTTTTCTTTACCTCTTTACTCACTTTTGTCCATCTCAAACTAGCCTTTAGCCTTCTTCACTCAACTAGCACTTCTTATGGCTTGATTATGAATTTTGATATTGATCTTCATATGAATAACCTATGTAAGATATTAATGAATTTTTTTATGGTTTATAATACCTCTTTATACTAATGAATTATCTATATCATTCAATTTCTCTCTGCTCTCTCTAAGCATACACAATAGGCCTAAACTACCTTACTTTTATACAAGCAACTTGATCATATCATTCTTAGTTTGCCACAAACTTATCTTCCTAGGTCATCAAATATTATATATATTATAATATTAAAATAACATGCCTTAATCATGAATCACTCAATACATTAGGTTAGCCATAGCTCAATTAGGCCTTACTCTTCTTTTAGGCTTTATGGAGACCTAATAGACCTTCTTAGCAACATGTTACCATCTGATCTTTATTAAATCATATTAAAAAATAAGAAATGAAATTAAAACATTATATTACACTATAATATACCTTATACAACTTTAATTTGATTTCATAACACCTTTTAGGTCCAACCCCCATTTGAACCCTTTCTTAAAACACTGTTCATAAAAGGTCTATGCATACATAGAAAAATTGACTTGAACAACTGAGGCATAAACAAATTTTTTATAGATAACCATGAAAAAAAATCATATATTTAGAAACCTATTGACCTTAGGGTAATTACTAACTTCATCAGATGCTTTAACTTAGTGCATACAGGCTCAAAATCTTCTCTATAAGATGCTCACTTAGAACTACCAACTAACTTCAAAACAAGGTCAAGGAAACATGAACTTATGACACCTAATTTTATGAATTAAATGGATTTAAATGCATGTGAAATATATTATGACATCATTATAACAATCTCAACTAATTAGATCATGAGCTCTAATCTAAACTATTAGTCTTGTAGACCAATCTATTGACCTTCTCTCTCATAGACTCCACTCAACCAGATAAGCCATTTTGTATTCAATGATACAACCTCTTCCAATAAATTTTATGCTTATATAAATAAATAATATATTATTCAAATCCAAAATAACATAATCTTCAATTCATCACTCTTACATGAAAACAAATTAAAAATCATCTTTTCACATCTGGCTAATTTTATTACTATCTGCACTATTAGGTCTATTAGTGACTGAAAAACTTAGATCACCAAATTTTTACACCTAATATATATAACCTTTCAAAAAAAATTCATGTAAAAAACCTAAAATTTACACACTTTGACCTTCATCCATTTAGAAACTTTGACTTGATCAACTTTGTCTTCTAAAAAATATCTCTAAGAAACAAGCATTTACCTATAGGGTTTGTTCACTCACCTGAGAAACCAATCAAACTTAGAGATGTCTGAGAGAGTCTAATACAACCCACAATAAATTAATTGGCCACATAAAACTATTTTAATCTCTTTATAACAATATATTCAGCATCAAGTCATTTTTAGCGTTCTATGAGGCTTTAGACCATCTTCAAGTCTTAATGATCATTCATAAAACCTAGATCCTCTTTTCAAAAAAAAAATATTAGAAATTTGAGATAGAACCCTTAATAATATACCATGAACACATTATATTCTCATGTATATTATTCACATGTAAATGAGCACTTGAGAAACCTTCTCACGTAACAACTCTTTATTTTGTACACTCGAGAGATTTTGAAACACTTTTTCAAGTCTTTTATTACAAATCATGACCTAAAACTTCATGCACATAATTAAAATAACTTAAATCACCTCTATAAATGTTCACCTAATCATCTATGTCTTTTAAACTGATCATGATACCCCATTTGGCCACCATCTCTCTTTTTACTTTCTAGGCCTTGACCTGCAAGTCATGCTAGGTCTAGAAGTTGACCTTCAAAAAACTTATCCAAGATATTATCACCTCATACACATGACATGAAATATATTAATATGATTAAATACTATCAAACATTCTTCATGTCTTTTCAATATCTCATGATGCCTTGTTAGACCAAGTAGGATCTAAAACTAGTCTAGTTACAGACTTAGACTGAAGTACTTACACATATAGACTTCACCTTGAAACTATCATAATTGATTAAATGACTCTTATGTATGATCAATAAACATTATAAAATTAATATTATTTAGATATTCACTAGATCATATTTATGTCTCACTCAAAGCATCTTCAGAACTACTTATAGATTTTGGAGCTTGATTAAGGATCTTTGTAGCATATTCATAGCTACATATAAAACTCTTTAGATTTGACCTTTTAATATTTTTTAAGGTCCTAAATTCCTCATGTAAAAACTCAAAATACCTCTCTCATTCTCTCAACACTATCAAGTATTCTTAAAAGTAATCACATCTTAATAACATCTCTGGAGCATATTCAAAATTGCTTACATAGATCTTCATAGAATACAACTTCTTCATAGCTCACTCATTTCACCATGCTACCTACACATACCATCTCACAAGGTCTAGAAAAAACTTCTCAAGTTACCCAACACTTAACATACTAACATGTACTCACCCATTTTGATCTTAATGATATTACTATCACTCATCAGTCACTACTCTCATATAACAACAACATTCACTATGCTAGATTATTTGATCATTGATATTCAAAATAACATTTGACATCAATTACATTAGATTGACATAATATAAATAACCATGCACCTTCAAAATAACCTTTGACATCAATGACAACATTAAATACCAAAGCTCAACACTCAATGACAAACCTCCATAATTTCCCTTTTAATCAATGGCAATATATTAGGACTAGGTTCTTGGCCTATAATCATGCTTGATAGAATGACCCAAAACCCATTTTGGCTTTAATAATGCCCTTCACAATAAGATAAAATTGTAGTTTTTAAGGTAAATTTAAACACAAATAAAAATTAAATCATAAGTCCTTTTCATGAATCAAAATAACCCTCACATATATGTATAATACCCATAATTACACCCCAGATCATGTTAGTGGAACCTTGGACATGAATTTATGGCACACACTATAGTAATTAATTTTGAAGTGTAATGTTTTTTTAGTGAAGAGACAATTTTTTGTCCTCCAACTGACATTTCTAACTTTGATATCTCCACATGTAAATCCATCACTTTAACCATATATACATAGGCAAATAAGAAATTATGTGAAGACAAAAGCCTCCAAACACACCTCGATGCATGTTTTAAAAAATATTTAGGAGCTTGGACACACTAATAACAAATATTGTCCAAGTTTAAGTAGTAGTTATAGATCTCTCCTTCTAATTCTTTATGGAAGGAAACTAACACTACCAACATAACTACAGTGGTACATAACATCTAGGACAAAGATCTTAGACTTTGATCATGCATGTTCAAGTGACCCACTACCCATTCTAACCTCAATAATGCCCTTCCAAATAAGATAAAATTGTAGTTTTTAAGTATAAATTTAGGCACACATAAAATGGAAACTATAAGTCATTTACATGAACTAAGAACCCTCACATGCATGGAAAATCCATCTAGTTACACCCCAGACCACATTTATGGGACCTTAGGGATGATTCTATGTCACATACTATAGTAATTAATTCTAAAATACAATTTTTTTTTGAAATGGAGAGATAATTTCTTATGCTCCAACTAAAGTTACACCTTTGAGACCTGTACATGAAAATCCATTTATTTGAACATGTTTATATAGGAAAAAATGAAACATTATTCCATGACTATAATCTTGAATACATCTGGATGCACATATTCAAAATTATTTAGGAGCTTGGAAACACTAACAATAAATGTTTTCAACATTTAAGTGGTGCTTGGAGATCTATACCTCCAGTGCTTTGTGGAAGGAAATTAATACTACCAATACATCTCGAGTGGAATATAAAGTTTAGGACCAGGTAATTATCCTTTGATCATGCTTGGTCAAGTGACCCATTACCCACTTCCTCCTTAGGAATGCCATTTTGGTAATTATTTCATACTTTTATTAAGCTTTTCTTAGCTTCAATAATATGAAATTATTTAATAACAGTGTCAACTATGTGAAGGTGGAAGCTTATTTGACAACACTAACGTACAAAAATTTTGGTAGTAAGTAATTAAAAAAAATTTATATATACTACTTATAAAATAAATAAAATTTTGTAAAATTAAATAAATCTATAATTTAAAACCCAACATACATTTAATTTCAATCCAAACAACCATTAGGATTTGTTATAATCTTGACAGTATCAAGAATATATTCATGTTATGACTCATGAACTTTCCATAGATTCTTGTTTAGTGGCCTCTCAAAATATTTTACCAATTGAATATTTGTTTCAAGAACCAAATTTGAATAGTGAAATATCTTCCTATGTGTTTTACATTCTTCAAATAGTTATAAATTTGAAATTTTGATAGGATATCATTAAAGCCAAGTTCCAGTGACTACCATAGACCCACCGAGATAGTTAATGTTTTCTCCATATATGATCAAGAAATTTTAATTTACTTTTTTCCTTACAAACTAACATAAGTAGTAATCTATTCTCTATTCATTATCCTCATTATTAGTAACTACAAAAACATGCCTTTTATAAAAAAAACAAATTATAATGATGTTATCAATATAGATAATGAGATTAAATATTACATAATGATTAACATTCTACCTAGTTAAACTAGAAGATATACATGGTCAAATTCATGTGATGATGCCATAAATGTATGTTATAATGCTGGTGGATAATGATATGTGTCAATTGGAATTAGAGGTTTATATCTTCATTCATACACCACTCTTATGACTCAAAATCATTCCAAACAATGTCTATTCATGTATAATAAAAACATGGAAAATCTCTCATATGAATAGTCCATGAACTTACATTTGAAATAAGGAATGAATGGAGCTCTCTTGATTCTATTATGGTCTTATAATTTTCATAATTTTATAATTGTTCTTCCTTCATCAACCATAAATATCTACAAACATTAGAATTTTCTTGAGCACCATGGCCCATTTTATCATTAAACCATTCAACAATGGCTTTCGCGTCAGTCAAACCAAAACCACATTCAAAGTTCAACTCCTATATTTTAATGAATATTTTTAAACATGATACAACAATATCATACTCCCCTTTTCCATGGCTAGCCTTAGTAAAACTCCAAATATGTTCTACACCAATGGTTATGTGCATCCTACTCAACTAGTAAATTTTTTGTGTATTCTTGAATTGTGATGTGCAATTTTCTAACCAAATATAATGTTGATTAAAATTAATGTTCCTATTAGTAAAATTTACATATAACATCTCAAAACAACCTTGCATGTACTCTATTCAATGTGATCGATCATCACTGACATATTAATGAAAATTCCTTAAATTTTTTTTGATCTTATTTTATACTATTAAGTGCATGCATTAATGTTATATTAATTCATAAGGAAACATGTAACATGTTGTAATATTTATAAATCATATTTATTGATTATATAACACCTTAGTCTTTTACTCTTGGAAAACTTAAACATTGGCTATTCCTTTTAGTTTAGTACCTTTACCACTTTTGAAAGTCTCACATGTGATCTATATTTTTCCCCTTGGCCAATTTATTGGTCTAACTAATCTTATGTTTATTACCCAAACCTTATATATTTCTTAGAATTCTTAAAATTTTCTTATCTTCTACCTCTACAAATTTTGAGTTTGTACCTACTTTCTTGTTCTTTGGACACTAGCATCCTAGATAGACACCTATATAAGTGCAAGTGTCCTATTTCGATGCAAGTGTCCATACCCTAAAGTCATATAATTTTCATATGAATCATATCTTAATGACCAGCCTAATTGATTTTATGCAAGTTATTTATCTAAAGGAATTGATATAAATACAAGATCAACCATCATTCCTTCCTCACATAGCATACACCTAAAAATTACTTAAGGTAAATTTTCAAAGCATTCAATCAAGCACTAGATAAATAAAATATTATATATTTTATCATATTTTCATTCAATCATAGGCAAAAAACATAACAAGTCTAAAATACTGAAGGATCAACCTAAGAGCTATATTTTCCTAGTTACAAGCCAAGCCATTATTGTACTTATTTTCCACATATTTCATTATTCACACATAAGCCAACATGTAGAAGATTACTACATTAGTATATGTACATATTAAAAGTATTGGTAATTTATGTATCACTCATTGATAAGGGGTCTTTGGGGTTAGATTGAAACTGTTTGCCCACTAACCCATTATCTCCCAAGGTCACTATGAGGACGAATAACTAGGGTTTTGAAATTTCATGATGAGTAACATTCCATGACCTAGATATGAATACATTGGAGTGAAGGTGAATACAAACCCATAATAATATATGTGATCACATACTTTTCCATTAGGTATTACATATAAGATGCATGCTGAGTTCAAATAGTAGCATTGAGGCAACCATCCTAAGCTGATGCTAGTGTCCACAGTGCTAGAGGTACTTAATCTAGAATTTGGAGACTATTCAAAAATCATCTTCAAATATACTTCATATCTATTATGGATCTAGAACTATGTTAGCATTAGAAATAGCTAAGTATTATTTCTTTATCATTTTTATATCTAGCATAATTGTACTTACTATTTTATCCTATCTTAATTTAATGAATTCAACATATAATTGGCCTGATATAGAGATAGTTTATCACCATTATACCTTAGACCATATCTATACTCTTTAACCCTAAATAACCTATATTTAAATTTTTTTAGGCTTAAGAATTTAGTGAACCCAATTTGTATGAATGCAAACATTTTTGATTCCTAGGGTTTTTAGTCAGCTAGGATTTCATATTATTGTAATTTTTCATTTTGTGCTTATATTATTTTACATGTAACTTATGAATAGGCATAGATAGGAGGTGTGCCTATTGAACATATCGAGCTTCCCCTCACACTACTTAAGATGTCTCAAACTAATGATGTATCTCATCTTATGGATGATAATGATACCAATGTTGAGAAAAAAAAACATATTGATGAGGTTATCATAGAAGAATACTCTGATAATGAGAACCATGAGTCTAATGAAACCAATTCACATGAAAAAAATAGACCATGAGCAAGTGAAATAAATTTCATTTTTTAGTGATTGTATTCATCAAAACCCTAAGGATATTGATGAAATCTTCAAAACCATTTTACAAACTAAGAATGAAAAAGGCATGGATAACCAAATAGGTCCATTTATTGATCATGTTATAAGAACTATGGGTCATCCCCATATACCAACATATCTTCCCCTAAACACATTACATCCTAATACATATAGTGGGGGCATGGGATATGCATTTAAACTTTTATTTCCTAAAACTACTATTGCTACATCTATCATAGGGCTAATAGATATTTCAACTAAAATATTAGTTTCTATGCCTATTCAAACCATGTTTATATATCCTTTGGTGATAAATCAACTTACTAATGTAAATCCCAATGGGTCTAAAATTAAAAAACCCCTTCAAGTTATAATGACCTTAGAAGATAAGGTTACAAACATTGAACAAAATGATTTAAAAAATACTCATGCTATTGATTTATAAGATGTGTTGCATAACCCTCTTTCACTTGAGATATGTTTTCACACTTTTAAAACCATTTTTATTGCACGTAAGTATCCATTTTATGATGGAAAAGGTGATATTTAACAATATATTCAATCCTTTTATGAAGCATGACTTGACTATGCATCCAATGATAAAATTTTCACCAAATTGTTCCTAATAAGACTCAAGAAATATTATTTGAGGTGGTTATATGATTTACCTCTAAAATATCTAAAAACATTCAAACCTCTTGATGATCATTTCTTGGAAAACTTTCTATTAATATTTATAATAAGGTTTCCCATGATCAAATTTCTAAAATTAAACAAGGAACAAATTAACCTATCAATGAATATATCTTTAGGTAAAAGACAATGTTAGCTAAAATGAATAATCCTATGGTAATAAGGAGTTTCAAGACATATTCAAGAAATTTTTTTTTGGTCTTTTACATGAGTCTATTGTTTTTAAGAAGTTTAGATATTTTGATGAATTATGCCATGTTAAATGGGACCACGAAATGCAACTTATTTCATTGAATAAGATTTATTATGTAACATACACATCAAATTCATCTACATATAATTCTAAATTTACAATCAACCAAGTTATAAGGTAAAACCTATTGATCCTAAAACTCAAAAAATCATTGTAGTTACATAGTGTCAAAACAACCTAATCAACTTGTATTATCTAGTGCACTAAAGAGATAATTATCACATTAACCTGAGTCTCCACATTCATTACTCCCATAGTTGATAGAGTGTTAGATTATATCTTTCCCTCATCTGAAAGAGGTTGATATGATCAAAACTCTACCCAAAGGATATGATGTAAATAATTAATGTGATTATCATCAGGGACCAAGGAATTATATGAATAGATGTTTTACCTTGAATAATAAGTTTTAATACCTTATTAATGATTAATATATTGAATTTGATGATACTCCCAAGGAATCAAGTTCACAACATGGTGATCACCAAAAACAAAACAAAAATATAAATCCTTTGCAAGACCATTCTAAGAAGGAACTAGAAGTGCAAATCATATATAATACACATACTCCTCCTTCACATTATAGGAACCCATTATATGGGATTATTGAAACTTATATGTGACATACACCTATGGTTAAGAGATGTTCTATTTATTTCTATGACAGTGAGATTAAGGATGATGACTTTGATCTTCCTTATTCATTCGAGCATACCTTGGTAAACACCCTATATATAATGTTATGATTGATAGTGGTGAAAGTGAGAATTTTTTTTACCATGACATTAATTACTCAATTGGGTTATAATCATCATGATTTCCATCATTCTAATAGATCAGTTAGAGCATTCGATGGGAGCTTCCAGAAGGTTCTTGGTGAGATTGACCTACCTTTACATGTTTATCCTACACATGGGGTTACAACCTTTTCAGTTATACCTTTCATGAGCATATTTAATTTGTTATTTGGAATAACTTAGATATATACACTTGAATAAATACATTATACAATGCATGGGCCTATTAATTACATTCATACCAATTAGGTAATTACAATTTTAAGAATCCCATATGAGCATCCTCTTGAACAAGAAAAACTTATACCCAAAAAATTAACTATCATACCTATTAAGGTTAATCCAATAAAATAGGGTAATAAATAGGAAATACTATTTATCAAGTGTCCAGTACTTGAGAGGCAATTAATCAAAGACATACATTGGATTTCATAAAATCATTGTCTTTTATTATGCACCATGTTCAAACATCTAGAGCACCTAAACATGTTTCTACTATTCTTATTCCAAATAAACCAAAGAGAATATAAAGATGGGTCCCACAAACCCCTAATACTCTTATTATCCCTTCACAACAATAGAGTCCTATTATACATACATAGAGCATCACATATACTATAGTGAAAAATATTACACTTATGCATATTCCTTAGTAGTACCACATATTGCTTACACCAAGTTCTGAGTGGGGAGATACTTATGACCATAATTTGGATGAGATCATAGGATGATATTATATATTCACATATTCAAAAAATAATAAATAAAAAAAATATATTTTTTAAAAAACCTGCATGTTTTATTATCTCCTTAGCATCTATGTGGTAGTTCCATCTTTATGGATGACATATCAGTTACTCCCACATATACATGTGTGTCACATGTCTACTTGAATGTGATATAAGAATAAAAAAATACATAATATATTCCTATTTTAGATGGTTTCCCCTCCCTATACTCATGTCATATGGACACTAGGGGCATCCACCTCTATGATCATGATACTTTCAAGCTATATCGTTCTATGGTCACTCTACATTATCATGTTTTGATCTCATATGTAATTACACATGCATTTATTCATGATTATATATTTAATAGGGTAATTGAATTGTTATGAACTTGAATTTATTTTATAAAACATTTGATCCATGTGCTACTATAATATGTTTATGCTGGTTGACTAATGTTTCATTTATGCACTTGTTTGAGTGTCTTGCTATAATATTGTATTGATTGTTTGAGTATTTGATTATGATATTTTTTATATGGAACCCATACATATGTATGATTTATTTGAAATTTGAAAATATCATTTATTATTGTGTGGACATTTGAATATGTCATCCTTGATTTTATGGACATTTGACTAAGTCATGTCTCTTCGATTGTGTGACATTTGAACATTTCACTTATTTTTGGTATCCTTAGACCATTACCATTTTACTTGATTTTGATTTATATTTTGTTTTCAATTATATTTATAATTAATATTAGGCTTTCATGTGATCACATTTTTCTATGCACTTCAATGCTACACTTACCTAAACATGTTACTCTATATACTACATGGTTCCATTCATAGATTATACACTTGTCTTATCCTTTTGAGGTGAGGTAAATACCGATTTATATTATTAAATCACCTAAAAGGGGTGGAATACTAATGGGGCATGTAATATAGGGTTGTTCTCTAAATTTTTTCATAGGTTTTAGATTTAGTGGGGTCATGATTTAGAAGCATGTTCTCGACACTCATTCAATATTTGGTACTTATATCAGTTTTTAGATTCAATGGAGGCATGTAATATAGGAATGAATTCCACACATTCATAATTTTTAGATTCAATGGAGGAAATATTTGGAAGAATGTTATCCAAACTTATTTAATATCTAGCACATCCATATTTAGTAGGGTCATGTTTTGCAAATATGTCCTCCATATCAAAACTTATTTCAGTTTTTATATTTCTCCATATATAGTGTGGACATGATTTGGAAGCATGTTATCCACACATAGTTTTTATAATTATCTAAATCACATAGTTATATAATTTAAATTCATAGTTGTGAAAATATTATATACACTTGTACCATTATTATACATGGTTTTATCATGAGACATATCTAAGGTGCATATGTTATACAATGTGCACCTAATATTGAAAAATCTAAATTATTTTTAGATTTCAAAAAACTCTTAGGGAATATCATCACCCACCATGATGGAATTTTATTCACTGTATTGAGCCAATATACTATAGTAGTTGGTTCACTTTTTGGTATGATTGAGATGATTAAATCAATTAGTCTTGCCAAGTTTTTAGGTTGGACTTGATTATATCATTAAGCCTCACTAGTTTGATAGTATGAGTTAACTTTTTTCACTCAGTTGACCAAGTTATAAATATTATTAGGTTTTAAGTTTAATAGAATCTCAACTATCAGGTGGTAACTCATCTTTTCTCCAAGGTTGAGGGTATGTGCCTTCCAATCTCTCTCTCTATCTCCTTAGATATATGCACTTTATAGGTTTATATATTTTTCTCCTAATCTCAATTTTGGAGTCTTTCAATGAAATATATTTTAAATTAAAATTATCAATAGGAAAGGTGGTTACATAAATACACATGTCTAATCCTAAATCTTGATCTTTTAATTTAAATATTGCAATACTTTTGATTCTAGATTATATACACTGATTACATATTATAACATGCTCTTGGTTGCATGTTAGTCACCAAAAAATCACTAAATTTAGACTCAAACAAAGGAAAGGTGTGTTATACACACCCATGTACATATTTATTCTCATTTAAACCATCAATTCCATTACTCGATTAAAGAGGGGTGAAATGTAGATGATATTTATGGATTATATAACACCTCAGTCTTATACACTTAGAAAAATTAGACCTTCGATGTTCCTCTTAGTTATAATATTTTAACAATTTATGAAGCATTGCATATACTCTATCTTGTGCCCCTTGGATTATATCTTGGTATAAATAGTCTTATATTAATGGAACAAAATGTGTATTTTTCCAAAAATAGTTAAAACATGCTTGTCTTCCACCTCTACAAGTTTTGAGTCTATACCTACTTTCTTATTCCTTGGACATTAGCGTCTCATATAGACACTTGCATTGACATAGGTTACATACTTTGACACAAGTTTTTAGTAACCCAAAGTCATCTAATTTACAAATAAAATGTATTATAATGGTTGACCTAAGTGTTTTAATGTGAGTTATTTATATAAATGGATTGATAGAAATACAATATCAACCCTCATTCATTCTCTACCTATCATAAACCTAAAAAAGACCTAAGATAACTTATAAAAAAATTAAATCAAGAACTCAATAAATTAAAGCTTCCCTATTTTATGTTATTTTAATATCAATCATAAATTCAAGTCATGCACATGTCTAAAGCACTAAAAAAGTAGCCTAACAGATATATTTTCCAAGTTATAAGGTAGGTCATCATTATACTTGCTATCCACATATTGTATGATTCATACAAAATATAACACATAAGAGAGAAATACATCAGTCTAAGGCCCTATTCAAAGTATCAGTTATGTAGAAATAACTCATTAATAAAGGGGTCTTTAGGGTTAGCTTGACACCATGTGCCCAGTAACTAATTTTTCCCCAAGATCACTATGAGAATGAAGAATTATGGTTTTAAAATCTCATGAATATTGATAGTCCATGATGTAGATATGAATGCACAAGAGCAAAGGTGAAGAGAAACCCAAAAGTATCCAAGTGGTCTCATCCTTTTCTAATAAATATTCCATACATGACACTTGTGACAAGCACATATAGTAAAATTGATATAATCATCCTAAGATGATTATAGTGTATTTATATCCATAGGCATTAAATCTAAAATTGGGTGACTATTAAAGAATACTATTCTAGTCTACCTCCTACATTTTCTAGATCTAGAACTTTTTTAGCATTAGAACTAGCTAAGTACATTGTTTCTTTATCATTTACATATCTAACATAGTTGTGATTACTATTTTAGCCTATATTAATTTAATAAATTCAACATATGTTATATGTTAGTTTAGAATATAATTAGATTACTATAGATATAATTTATCACCTTTGTATCCTAGGTTATCTCTCTCCCCTTTAACCCTAGATAACCCCAATCTAGAATTTTTAGGGTTAAAAATACTAGAATGAACTTCCATGTTTGGTTTGAATGTGTAATTATAAATAAATCTGACTAATAAAACAATTGAAACAAGTGGGATTGTTTCCTTTATTAACTTTAAATTTTCATCCAACCATCTATCCCTATGTGTGTGCCTTGCATACTCATAAAATATTTTCTCCCTGAATTTGATTATAAATTCTAAAACAAGTATTTGTTTTATAACAAGCTCACACCTTTTAGTTTTTTTGCCATATTTTACTTGATATTCCATAATTTTTTTATGATTAAAAAAACTAATTCCTATCTAATTGCACTTTTAATCTCCTCATGGATATAATTTTTTAATTTTGGCAATCCATAACCAATGCTATAATTTTCATCCAAACATGATTTGTTGTAAAAAACTCTCCATCTGATATTTCAAAAAATTGGTTGGAATAAATTCCCTTTCTAATTTTGGTATAAATTACATGACACACTCCTAAAATTTTTTGTCATTATTAAAAGTATAATGTATATGGCAAAAGACATCATAGTGCATTAAAAACTCAAAATATTGCCTACAACAAGTGGTGCATGTGTGATTTATTTTTACATAAAAGGGTTTGGACATCTTAAAATATATTTTATTAATAGATATTTTTAGTGTTTTTGTAAAAAACTAGAGTAAAATTATGTTTAGGTCATATATCAATGTTTTGGATGTGGTTCATGGTTAAAATAACCAACTCTTCTTTTCACTACATCTATTGTATTTCCAAAATTTTGACATTAAATATTTGAAAGCATTGAGTATAGCCTTGTCCTTTTGTGGAAATCTACCAGATAATCAATAGAGATCATTGGTATTGACATTATTACATATTTTACATATCCAAATTAATTTTATTATTATTTTTATATTTATGTTCAATGCTCAATTAGTTTTTTGAAATCAAACATTTTCTCCCTATTTCACCACTTACTATGGATCTAGGAATTTGACTCAAGAGAGGATGGTTAGTATGGTGTTAGTTCCAAAATAAAAAAAAATGAAAGAAACACACTAACTAGAATAATATATCTAAGCCTAGACACTAGGGAGATCTTAGTTAATAAAAATGAATAAAAAATACAACTAAAATGCAAAATAAACCTCTTTTACCTTCATTGGATGCTCCAAAATGCCTGTTGTAGTGGCTTGCGCTCATGAAGTCTTTGGTAATGGAAGCTTGGCTACCTCCATATCTCGTTAGCACCTTTGGCTTGTGTCTTTCTTTGGATTGAATTAATTTTTCATGGTAACACTAATTTCTTGAAGCTTTATAATTAATTTTTCATTATAACTTTGCACTAAAATAGCTTCAAATTCATGTGGTGAGGCCTCCTATTTATATATTTTTTAAAATGATTAAAATCAACTTGAACCATCCATCTCAAGATTGAGATGTGTGGTTGAGGATTAATTCAATTTTTAGAATTAAGTTTATAATGATCCTCATCATGACATTGGAAGAATGGGCAATTAAGAGGCATGGAGGGCATCATGGAAGGCATTGATGAGGCATGGAGGCCATGAATCCTAATATTTATGTCATTTATGGCACAAGGATGTCTTCCCAAGAAATAAGGTCAGATGATGATGCAGATATTAAATATTCATTTTCAAAACAAATTATTCAAAAAATTTCCATGAAATTATTAATTAGGCTCTAATTTGGTTAAATTAGATCTTAAGCATGTTTAAGCACTTTGTGTACAAATTACTCAAATTGATCAGAATGCTTTGTTATTGGTCTAAAATTTGGATAGATTAGAATTGGAAGTTAATTTTAGATGAATTGGATTTGTTATCCCATTTAGGATGTTATCAAAACAAATAAAAAAGGCATGAATCTTGTAAAAGGGATTTGATAGGAAAGAGCAAACCAAAGCACCTAGGTGCAAAATTGGCATTTTGATTCAAAATGATCTGATCAAAGTTAGCTAGCCCATAAATTGAATTACCCCATTCAATTATACCTTAGCCAAAATTGGCACTTGAATATGTCAGTTTCACATCATTTAGTGTGTTTTAGTCAAAATTATGCATTTTAGGTGGAAATTGGTAAAAATGCTAGTTAGAGGTCATTGGTGGCTAGATTTAAGTGTCTACAATTTGCCCCTATTTGGAAAGATGTTACAAACTACAAGCAAAGAAATTTTTTCACAAATAATGAGAAAAGGCTTGTATGTTAAAAAGAAGATGATGGTTGAAGAACAAAGCTCCAAATGGTCTTAGGAAGCCTATGATGATGATGAGCCATTGAGGGAATGGCCATCACATTTGTTGATGAATGGTCCCTTTAAAAGAAATAAGAAGAAAGGTGGAATTAATCCATGGTTGAGATTAATCCAAATTAGAAAATGCTTGCATGCATTGATGTAAAAAAAAAAAGGATATTGATTTGCCCAAAGAAAATTATAATTAGGGTTAACAGTTAAAATAATGATTTTCCCATAGGTGGTTATAATCATTAAGAAGACCTAGATTGGCTAAAGATGATTATACCCCATTTAGGGATGATTAGCAAGCATAAATCAAGGATATAACATAGAGTACAAATTAAATATGAGTGGGTGCAAAGTGATAAAAGATATGGATAGAAGAAAAAGATTGATCAATGTGAATGATTCAGTTATACCTACTAATGAGGAGATTCTCATATTGATTAGAAATTATATAACTAGAATTTCCAATGGGTTAATTTGATTAAGGGTGGGATGGGAGGATTTGCCAAGGTTTTAAGGAGAAACTTCTACAACTCCATGGATTTTAGACCTTCCTAAAGCTATTTTTTTTATAGCATGTAATGGTAGGCTTCATGATAGAACATCATGGAGACTTGACCAAAAAATGCATAAGGACTAACTCTCGATATCCAATAAACACTAAAAAATAATGCACTAATGATAAAAACTATGATGATAATATTAACATATGAATGTGGATAGACTCAAGAATAATGTACTCAAGGAATCACCCAGTGAACACATATAAATTGAGTCTAGGCAATAGTGCTAAAAGTAAACAAATAGGCAAGTGAACAAATAAACAAACAAACAAAAACTAAAATAAATAAACAAATAGAAAGCCTGAAAACAAAAGCAAAGAAAGTATCCTAACAATGACAATTCCCCAATAAGGTGGATCGAGGATAATTGACTAGGCTTAGATACGACAAATGTTTTTTTAATTTTGAGGTATCTTAACTCATTAGAGAATGACAAGATACTTTCTCATAAAATGGCGAAAGCATTTGGCTTAGGTTGCTCACAAAATGGTGAAAGTGTATGGAAAGGGGGGTTGATCTGACCTCAACATGAATTAAGCATGACCCACAGAGTCTTGAAATGACCTCAAGTCATATTAATTACATCCACACAAAAGGTGAGGAAAAACTAATTAGGTCCCAACAAGTTCTCAAATCCAAAAAATGGCCAGTCAAATGAAAATAATAATAGAAAGGTGATGTGGTAATACATGATAAACAAGTGTTTCCCCTAATTTGTCCATCAGTAGTTATAACTAGGATACAACAACATATGTCATTGATATTAATTTGCCCATAGGTAGTTATAATTAGTAGCAAGATTAGTGAGACACTAATTTTCCCATAGGTGGTTATAATTAGTATCAAGATTGGTGAGACACTAATTTTCCCATAGGTAGTTATAATAAAGCTCACATAAATAAACATAGATAGGATGAAAGATATCTTACTAGATCAACTGTCAAACTACTTTCATAGACTGTCATTCAATCATAGATTTGATTGATTATTGAAACTTGATGAGAATCCTCTCATAAAAGATGCAAGAAGAACTAAATGAACCAAGATCAAAATAGGATTGGGTAGGATGACTAAAAATAGGATTTGATATAGATAGGAATGGAATGATAGGATGGTATAAAATGGTAAGAGGGTTTACCCCCAAGTGATGGTGTGAATGGTTGGATCTGTGACAATGGAAAAAGGATATGTAACAATGGCAATGGCATATGGAAAATGAAATGGTATGGTACATGTTTCTGTCCTAGTTATGGTTTTTGATTCTATTGATTATACTAATGGGGAGATGTATGTCCTAATCAACAAATGACATAAATAGAATACTTGATCATGTCAATTTCTATCCCACACCTCATCTGAATAACTATTCTATCAAGAACTACATGTGGATTTGGATGTTGAGAATGTTGTTGTGTTCTTCCTTGGTCATTAATTTTAATTCCTTCAAACCTAGAGACAAGGTATATTTGTAGCCTCTACAAAATAAAGTGTGAAAATGGATGGTAAACAAGGACAAATAATGGATGGTAGGTTTGATTTTGAAATGGAATGGAAGATGATAATAGAATGTGGAATGGTTGGGAAAATGAAGATCATAAATTTTAGTGACACATAATGTTACTGATGTCAAATTCAACATAACTTTGGTTGTGGTAGGGATGAATACTTTTTCTCTTAATAGGACCACCAAATTTTTCTATTGTTTGACCTTGAGAGTAGATACCATCTGATCAGGCTATAGATTGGAAGTCATCAAGTAGTGAAGAACTTTTGTGCTCAGCTATTGGTGCCTCAAAGAGGTTTTCACTAATGAAGTTGTCTTGATTTTCCTATAGCATATCTAATAATGTTTCACTAAGGAATGTTAACTTTTAAATTTGATTGTCTTCTAGTGATTCCATAAAAGTTTCACTAGAAGATGATAAGTTGTGTCTTTGATTTTCCCCTAGCTGCTTCAAAAAGGTTTCACTAGGAGAGTGTTCTACTATATGAATGTGGTCTTGGCTTCCTTACTCTTCTTTAACTACTATGTCACCATGGATGTAGTTTAACAAAGTGTGATTCTATTGATCTCAATCGACACTAGTGGGTGATGGAATTCCAATGATATGGCTATTTTGATTGATGGTAATGGCTTATGGAATGGTAATAGAATGGGGAGAGGTTTCACAATACTCATAGAAGAAACTATGATAACTTATGTTGAAGTTGAATTACTCATCCTAAAAAGCCATATAAAGATAAAAAATATATTAAAATTGATCTGCAAGGCATGCATAACCAATGTTGTAAAAACCATTAATATATTCTTCTTTTGAATCTGATTTTGACTCAATGGACTCTCAGTCTAATGCTAAGACTGAGGTTGATTTGATTCTAATTCTAAATCTAATATCAATTTAAAAATAGAACCTAACTCTAACTCTAATTCTTCATCTAATGAGTACTCTACTACAACAATGTTTTGTTGAATATTTAGTTTTATATAAGTAACAACCTATAATGGCATGATGGGATCTAGTAAGATTAGTTTATCAAAGTGAGACTTCTCTAGGATGGGAAAAATGTCAAGAGATAAATCCTTAAAGACTAGTTTATTAATAGGTGGCTCTTGAAAAATAGGCATATGGTCAAGGTAAAGATTTACCTAAAGGTGGTTATAATCATTAAGAAGTGACTTAGCAAAGACTAGCTTGTCAGAGTGAGATTCCTCAACAATTGGTATAGGATCAATAGGTTATTCATCACAAGTTGACTTATCATAAGTGGTTGGTTCAAAAATAACATCTTTTATTGGTTGGTTATTTTGGCCTTGGTTTCCAATGAGTTGGAAAATACCAATTTTAAACATAGCTTGGTCTTCAAAGGATTGGATGGGTTGAGGTTTGAATGGGATTGGTACTGGATGAGGAATGACTTATGGTTGGATAATGGTAGGACCTTAGGGAGCATGATTAATCACATGAGCTAAAGGAAAAAGTCCTAAGATGGTAATGATAGGGTGTTGTGGGGCTTAATTTCTCACACAAGCTAAAGGACTAGGTCTTGGAATGATAAAGGGGCATTGTAGAGCTTGGTTGCTTGCACAAACTAAAGGATGAGGTCCTAATATAGAAATGGTTGGGCATTGTGGAGCTTGGTTGCTTGCACAAACCAAAGGATGAGGTCTTGGTATGGGAATTGTATGACATTGTGGTCTTGGAATAGAAATGGTATGAAATGGTGGAGCTTGATTACTTGCATAAGCTAAAGCACCCAAGTCTTCCTCATAAACCATATCATCCCAGTCATGAGTTGGCTCATAAGCTAGTTCTTGACTATGTTCCATGTACTAATTATTATGAAGAGGGTATAGATTTGTATCCCAAAAAACATTATCTATATTTGGGTCTTAAAAATTATTCTCACAAGCCTCTTCATGGAAATCAAGGTTTTTATTTAGAATTTGTTGATTTTGGCCATGTTTTCCATATGGAGTATTATAGGGAGAATAATTAAACTCCTTATAAAATATTTATCTATAGGGGTTCCTAGTAGGATTTTGTGTGGCCATTCTATCATAAGTTGGATTATACATGACTCCACTAAACGTGTAGCTAGATATATCTACATAAATGATAAAAGATCTAAAAAAAAGGATTACATCTATACAAACTCTAAAAAAATATGTCCAAAGGACAAATGGTTCAAGCTTAGTCTAACTTAGTCAAAGTAGTGGAGCTATATCTCCAAAATGGTTTGTGATAAGACTTGGCATAAAATAGTCTAACATCAAATGTCTAATATCAATTTTCATATGCATAAAAGGTCAAGTTTGAATAAAAATTGGCATGTCAAAGGTCTAGGTCAAAGTGTTCCAAACAAGGTCTAAACTAGGAATGGGAAAAGTTGAGTTACTAGGTCTTTTGTCCATATGCTGAGTCAAAATCTAGGATCAAACAAATAGGCATATGCTAGGACTTTTGTCCAAACAATTTCAAAATCTAGACTTAAAATAAAGGCCAATGTGATTTGATTTAATCTAACAAGTTTGGAAACAACTTTGACATAAACCCAACACATGAAATCAAACATAAACATGATCAGTTGGCATAAGGCACAAGACAAAAGGCTCTTTGAAGAAAGATTGTGTTTTCCCAAATAAAATCACAAAAAATGATAAGGATATGTACTAAACAAATAAACCATCAATAGTTTTGAAATTTGGGTAATTGATTAACAAAAGTTATGCAACCCAAAAGATAAAGATTTGTGAATCAATCCCATGAGTTAAGGCCTAAATAGAAATCAATCAATGTTTGAATCCAAACTAGAAAAGGATAATTGAAAATCAATGATAAAAACTAGGATTTGACCAAACAAGCTAGACAAGTTTGGATAAAATGACAACACAAGAAAAAGGTCAAAATGATGGTTTTTGATACAAGTTAAACTAGTCTTGAAATGATTTGAGTAGCTTAATGGTGTAAGTATGCTTGAATGATGTGATCAATGATCTATTTCAAAAGAATTAAAGGGATAAATGGTTTGACATGATTTGGATAGTATAACACTACCCTCCTCAACTCAAATGACATACACACAAAGAAGTTTAGCAAAAATTTCAAGGCACAAGTGTGGTATAAAATAGCCAGTATAACACCTCTTTAAAAAAAAATGACATATCGACAAATTGGTTTTGACATGGATTTATGAACAAACAAATAATTTTTACTCTCAAAACATACCAAATAAGATAAATGACCAAAATACACTAACTATAATCATCTAAATCCTAACAAGGGTATGGAAAAATGGGGTTGACTAAACTATCAAGTTTTATACATTATTAGGGGAATCAATTACATAATGACTTTCACGTCAAATGATGCAAAAGACAAGCATGGAAACTAGGTGACCATGGAATTGACTAGTTGTAAAAAGGTCTAGTCCTTTTTATAACCACTACATCCTATTGTTCGATCAGTGTAGTGTGATGTCCAAATGCAGATACATCCCATGTGCAAATTTAATTAGGAGCTAAATAAAGTCAATGTTATGAGATGAAACCCCAAGTCAAATATTCCCTAAAGAATTGAAGGGAGGTGATGAATTCCCCCTCATAAGCCAAGTTTTCATAAAAATAAATAAAGCATGATATATAAATACTTTAGGGCCATGTTCAAGGTCACCCAAACATTGATGAGTTTTTGGGGAGTGCTTTAGATTAATTTATTTCTAAGCCTTGGACTAGGCTACTTGAAATAGGAATGGCACTTTTGATTCTGAGGGTTCTTCAAAGGGGACAAATAGAAGAGCATACATGCAACACCCCTCTTTTTGTCAAACAAAAAACTAATTTTAACAAACTAAGTAAATACAAAAAGATTGAAAAGATGACTTTAGTTTTAAGCACAAATGGAAAATGAGGTGGTGTTCATTTGACCCCTTGATCTTAGTTTTCACTTTGAAAACTAATGCTAAAAAATCACTTCAGCATGTAAATATTACTTTAAGCACCCAAAATAATGTTCCTAATTCATTTTAAGCATGCAAAAGGTGATCTAAACATCTTTTTTCAGAAAATGTCAAGCTTGGTCTTGTAACAAAAATGTTAGCATGTCATTTAGCCTTGAATCTCTTTTGGGTTTAAAATAATGAACTTTAGAAAAATAGCTCTCAAATCTATGTTTTAAGAAAAACATAGTGACTGATGTTGGTTATATAGCTGATAATAGTTACATTTTGTAACCTTTAACGGTTATCTAACCAACATTAGTTATACAAAAGTGACTGATGATAGCTATCCAACTGATGTTGGTTTTACTAATTGACATCGGTTAAGCTATCTAATTGATGTCATTCTTACTAGCTGATGTCAGTTACTATGTAAACTTTTGGTAAACAAAAATGGCAAAATAAAGTTAGGAAATCAATTTACAATAGTTTTAATGGTCCAAATGAGTATTTTAAAGTTTCAAAATGATCTTATTCATGTGTGGGATGCATCTAGTCCCATCAAGCATGCCATATGGGGATCTAGGGATTTGACTCAAGAGAGGATGGTTAGTATGGTGTTAGTTCCAAAATGAAAAAAAATGAAAGAAACACACTAACTAGGATAACATCTCTAGGCCTAAAAACTAGGGAGAGCTTAGTTAACAAACATTAATAAAACACACAACTAAAATTCAAAATAAACTTCTTTTACCTTCCTTGGATGCTCCAAAATGCTTGTTGTAGTGGCTTGCTTGGCTTGTGCTCATGAAGTCCTTGGGAATGGAAGCTTGGATACCTCCATCTCTCTTTGGCACCTTTGGCTTATGTCTTGGATTGGCTTGGAATCCATTTTACATGGTAACAATAATTTCTTGAAGCTTTTTAATCAATTTTGCATTATAAATTTGCACTAAAATAGCTTCAAATTCATGTGGTAAGGCCTTCTATTTATAGATTTTTGAGAATGATCAGAATCAACCTGATTCATCCATCTCAAGATTAAGATGTATGGTTGAGGATTAATTCAATTTTTGGAATTAAGTTTATAATTATCCTCATCATGACATTGGAAGAAGGGGAAATTAAGAGGCATGGAGGGTATCATGGAAGGCATTGATGAGGCATAGAGGGCATGAATCCTGATATTTGTGGCATTTATGGCCTAGGGATGTCTTCCTAAGAAATGAGGTCACTTGATGATGTAGATATTGAATATTCATTTCTAGAACAAATTATTCAACAAGTTTCCATGGAATTCTTAACTAGGCTCTAATTTGGCTTAATTAGATCTTAAGCATGTTTAAGTACTTTATGCACAAATTACTCAAATTGATTAGAATGCGTTATTATTGGTCCAAAATTTGACTATATTAGAATTAGAAGTCAATGTCAAATGTATTGGATCTATTATCCCATTTATGATGTTACTACCAAAAAATACAAAAGGCATGCATCTTGTGTAAGATATTTAATAGGACAGAGAAATCTAGAGTACCCAAGTGTAAAATTGGCATTTTGACTCAAAATGATTTGATCAAAGTTAGTTGACCCATAAGTTATGTTACCTAATTTAATGATATCATATCACAAATTGGCACTTGAATGTGTTAGTTTCACATCATTTAGCATGTTTTAGTGTTTTTAGGCCAAATTATGCATTTTAGGTTAAAATTGTTCAAAAGTGTGGTTGGAGGTCATCGGTGGCTAGATTTAGGTGTCTACACTTACAACATAAGTTATAATTATATGTCATGCAAAATTACAATATTTAATGCACATTTTCATACATACTATATGATATGCATCATGTATATTTTTAATAATTTCATTATCTTCACCATCCATGTTAGATGTTATTAGTCCTAGGGTGTACAATGTAGGTCTATCTTCATCAATTTCATAAAAACAAATAATTAAAATTTTTGACTATCAAATTTTATTTTTTTAAATAAATTATCCCATATTCTTTCAACCAATTTTCTTTAAAAGTGGTTATAATTTTTTTATGCATTGGTTTCAAAATGTTTTCTAAAACTTTAATTAAGTACTCTCCTTTTATATGTATAATATTTAGATGTTTTATTAGTGGTGGAATTTATTGAGATGGTGTTTCCATATTGTTATATTAACTACTATTTTCTTCATCCGTACATTCATTTTTTAGTGTTTCCATTGGAAATTATTCATGGTTACTTTCATCATTTTATGTTTCCATGTAATTTTATTCATTATTAGGGGGTAAATCATCATCTATAGATTCGTCATCAACAAAATTATAAATTTAATACTTTGTGTTTAGAATTTCAAAAAAAATTGAAAATCTAGGTAAACATTCGTCATCATTATTTAATTCATAATTATGAATTTTAGCATTATCTAAGACATTTGGTTCATTAGGGATAGTGTTTGTATATTGTCTCAACTAAAATGATTACATTTGTACCTTTTATTTTTCTCTCAACAATTATAATTGCTTTGATGTTTTTTTATTTAACTTCTTCCTCTTCTTTGAACAATATCCATCAAAAATTACTATACAAACTTGACATGTGTCCTAAAAAACTTTATAGCTTTTTAAGGTGGGTCCAAAAAAATAACTTGATAGCTTTTGTCCTCGACTTAGATGCCATAAAATAATGCATAGATTTTAAGTAGGGACACAATTCTCAATTGAGGTTGAAAATAGTCATCAAAAGAAGATTTTTTTGTCTATCATTAAAATAACATGTATACACTATAATGCATGTACATTATATTTACATGGTTATATATCATATAACTATGTCATTAGAATATTATATGATGTAATTACCTCTTGATTGATGTCCAAATCACATCCTATAAACTAACATTAGGTTCCATTATCCAAAACTATCATGTTATACTCATTTATAGTTTTAAGGGGTTGAGATTATCCTAATTACCTTTATGATTGCTTTTTTGATAAAATTAGGGATGATTGAGCCCTAGATCATATTTTATAGTCATAATTAGGTTGAAATGGCTCAGATTGGCACAATTTTAATTCATGATTGAATTGGTGGAATAATTAATTTAGGGTGTTATGGTAGGGGTATATTATCCCCCATTTTACATATTATATAGTCAAAATTAGGTTCAAATGGTTCGAATTGGACTAAACCATGTCCCTAATTAAACTAATTGACTAGTTATATCAATTTGTTTGGATAAATTAGAGCTAAATTATTCCTAAATCATGTTATTCTCATGTAGATATGTTTAAAGGGCTCAAATTGACCCCAATTTTCTTCATTATTAAATTTATAGACTACTTGATTTAGGTTGTCATGATATTGGGGTTGATTATCCCCTAAATTACATCTTATATAGTCAAAATTAGGTTCACAGGGTTTAATTTTGTCTAACATGCATCACTAATTATAAAAATTGACTAATTTGGTCAATATGTTAGGAGATATGAGATAATTTATCCCCAAATCACATCTTAGACCTTAAATTAGGTTCAAGGGGTTCACATTGGCTCTATTTGCCTTTATGTTTACACTTGTTATAAAATTAAGGTCAATTATAGATATGTTGCATCTTATATAATCAATTGATCCATAAATTAGGATCATGATACTTAATTTGGACCAAATCATGTCCCTAATTATACCAATTGACTAATTGGATCAATTCATGATGGAATTAGAGTTAATTTAGCCCCAAATCATGTCTTGATCTTGTAGTTAGGTTTAAGGGGCTCAAATTGGCCCTAGTTTACTTCATGATAGAATTAATATACTATTAACTTTATTTTGTTATGATATTGGGTTTTATTACACTAAATTTCATATTTAATTGTTAAAATTAGGTTCATGGGGTTCAATTTCATCTAAATTTCTTAATTTATTATAATAACCGAGTAATTGGCTTAATATGTCAGGAAATATGAGCTAATTTCTAACCCCAAAGTACATCCAAGATTTTTAGGTAGGTTTAATAGGTTTAGATTGGAACCAATTACCTTCATGTTTGAATTTTTGATAAAATTAGGGTTTAAGGTTTTATAAATTCATTAATTAGGTTAATATGCTAGGAAATATGAGCTAATTATCCCAAATCACATCATATGTTGGTAGATACATTTAATGGGTTCATATTCACTCCAATTACCTTCATGTTTTCATTTGTGATAAAATTATGGTATTATGACATATGTTGCATCATATACAATCTATTGAGCCATAAATTAGGTTCACACGGCTCAATTTGGCCCAAATCTCATCTTTAATTGCACCAACTAATTGGTTCAATTCATGATGGAATTAGATCTAATTTAGCCCCAAACCATGTATTTATCTTGTAGTTAAGTGAAGGGGCTTAAATTAGCCTAAAATTCCTCCTTAAATGAATGAATGAACTATTTTTCTAATTATATGATGATGTTAGGGTCAACTTCACTCCAAATGACATCATATACAATTGAAAATAGGTTCATGTTACTCAATTTTTTAAAAATCATGTCACTGATTATACCATTTGTCTAATTAGCTCAATATATGATGAAATCAAAGTCAATTTATACTTAATATAGATTAGATAGTCACAATTAGGTTTAAGGGTCTCATATTGACCCTAATTACCTTCACAATTAAAATAATTAACTATTTTATTCATTAAATGATGGCATTACAATTTATTGATCCCAAAATGACATTTTATACATGTCAAACTTACATATGTCATTGAATAAAATTATTATTTTAATCATTATTTAATGAAATTGGAGTTGGGTAAACCCAAATCACAATTTATAGTCATAGTTAGGTTTAAGGGGTTAAAATTATCCCTAATTTCCTTTAAATTCAACCAATGGAATATTTTTTTTATTTTGTTATGATGGCATAAAAACCCCAAATTACATCCTTTATAGTTAAAATTAGGTTCATGAGGCTTAGTTTCACTAGAATTGCATCACTAATTGCACCAATTCACTCATTCACTCAAAATGTCAAGAAATCTAAGCTAATATAGCCTCAAGTCTCATTTGATACACACAATTATGTTCAAGTGGTTTAAATTGTCCCTAATTTCATCCACAATTGAAATAATAGACTATTTCATTCATTTTGTAATGAAACTAGGCCTGCTTGAACCCTAAATCATTTTCTATATAGTAGAAATTATGATAACATGTAAAAACCTACTTAAATTACATCACTATATGCATTATGTCAATTTTGTGATAGTGTATATATTGACACACTCTAATTTAAAATAAAACTATAAAAATTATACATCTGAAGAAATATATAGATAAATATAAACAAATACACATATACTCATCTTTTTAATATTTTATCAATGTAAGTGTATACCTCACTATGGTATGATGGAATTCAAAAACCATGCCTTTTGGCTTAGAAATGGCTTGGATTCCTGAGCCAAAGTTTGGGACCTATAAACATATAATCAGATCCAAGATATTTGATGACAAACAATAAAATTCAACCTCCATCACTAGAAACACTATGAATTTCAATGAGATCATTCATTAAATTACTACTATGATGATGACCACACTCTCCTCTTTCCAAATTTATAATTTTTTTATTGTTTGGACTATTTTAAGGTTTCCATATATGTTGATTTCTAACTATAGAATTTTCAGGCCACTACATTCCATAAATATAAATGCCTATATAAGTTTATGTATTTTTTTTGTTGATCTAAATGCAAAATAATATGTGGTAAAAAACTAGGCCTAATTCTACACACATTCAAAAAACTAACTTTCATATTTTTAAGGTAGTTATGAGGGGCCACACGATCGTTTATCAATTATTTTGTTAGTTTTCAAGATCTATTTACTTTCAATAATAATCATTGACATATTTTAAAACAATATAGGTCACGAACTAGTTGATATTATCTATGTTTTCACTGAAGGGTTTTCAAAATTAAATGATGCTCAAAAAATGGGGGGGCCACATGACCGACTATCTAATATATTTTCCAAAAAATGTTTTCCTCTTCAAATTTTAGAAATTTAACCTACTTATATTTAACCATTTTAAATAAAACTAATGTTTTGGAAACTAGACTCGAAATGATACAATTCATGCTACTATAATATATTGATATTTTGATTATATCCATCTCAAATAATCTAAAAAAATTGATATTTCTCAAATTTTAAGAAAAACATGTCCACGATTAGGCACTTTTTTGTCCCCTAACTTTTTATACTTACCTTATTTTGATCCTTTAGCCAAAATTTGTTACGATTAGCGAGGGAAATTTGAGACTTTGATTATAGTCTTGTCTAGCCTTGTTATTGATATTTTTTTAGGTTTTATCTTGGTCTGTTTGTCAAACTTGGTCATAGCAAGGATGTCTTATCAAATGTTGGATCATATTAAGGTCTATTGCATGGTTTATAAGAATGAATCATGCCCTTAGTCTTGTCATTATATCCTTCATGAATGTCTTATTTAGGTGTTTGGCAAAGTTAAGGTATTTTATCAAAGTTTAAGGTTACTTTTCCAATATTATATTATACAGAGAAAGTCCAAAAGAATATGTGATTATATTCAACTCATAGATAGCCTAATATATAGGAAAGAAACAAGCACCTACAAATATGGAGTTAGGTGAAACAAAGATTTGACATGAATAAAAAAATAGAAAACCCATGAAATAATAAAAAAATATTGGTTATAACAATATAAATAAACACATAAAAGCTTAATTATTATAATGCCCTCCATTAATGACTAAACCAATTGTTTCAGTCATTATTACAATAGCATGATTAACTCTATACAAAACTCAACTAGGGTGTATTGTTGTTGCCTCTATAGTGATGTATACAAATGCCCTTATTATTGCCAATCCATCTTACCAAAGTACATGGGTAATGTTCCACTAAAACCACCAACTAGTGTAGGAAATGGTACTAAATATTGGGTTCACTAGATTCTATTATTCCTTGAATTATTTTCATATCTTGTATGTGTCATTCTTTACTTGTTTGTTAGAGTGATCAAGTCTAACAAATTTTTTATAATATACATCAAGACTAAACAACATAAAATATCCCATAAGGGATATTCATGTGAATATTTGTTGATAAATTAAAGCCTACTACTCTCCATTCTTATATAATTTTGGGATATTTCATGTGCACAACACTATTGTGTTCTCTGTTTATGCCCCTTCCTTTTTCACCAACTTTCATGGAACACTTCCATTTGGGTTTACCTTTGGTATTTGAAATTGTGCTTAGTTTTAATACTTGTGAAACAATAGTAAAATAAAAATTAACCTATTCTTCACCTTGCACTTTCCCTTTTTCTTGACATTGAACATTGCCCTTTCATCAAATAAGGCAATTCATGCTTTCAAACATCTTGCATAGTGGTATGGTACCACTTAGGCCTTATGTGTTGGTCTTCTTGATTTAACTATGAAAAGTTAGAAACACTCATTTCATCACTATAATTTGACTCCTCTATTATTTTAATCTTTGAACCCTATTCAAATTTAGTACCATAACTTGTTCTAAAAACATTGTTAGTAGAAACCACTACATTACTTTTAGTAGATTTACCATTATTAGAAAAGAATGGTACTTTCTCTTCTACAAGAACATACATACTCACCACAATTCTATATTTATAGACATATATTAACTTGTATGCATTCCTCTTCTCATAATATCCAAAAGACATGTATTCTTTACCCAATATAGAAGAACTAGATCCAATAAAATTAAAATTACTTACATCCAGTGTTTTTCCTAACCATGCTTCTTCTGTTGTTACATTTTGCACAAATTTATAGGGAATTCTATTCAAGATGAACATTGTAGTTTCTATAGCTTTTACCCAATACTGATATGGTATATTTTATCTATACACCATATATCGTGCCATATCCATCACTATCTTGTTTTGCCTTGTCATGTCTTCATTCTATTGTGAGGAACTTTGCATGTGTATTCCTCCTTCCTTGTAGAATTACTTAAGTTTACTAGATATAGACTCATTTCATTTAAATAATCTCAGAGCCTTTACCTATTTCCCTCCATGTTTCTCTACCATAGATTTCCAAGCAACAATGTTGGAGAAACACTTTGATTTTCTATGTAGGAAACAAACCCACATTTTCCTATAAAAGTCATCAACGAATAACAAGTAGTAAAAATATATAGAAATAGATGGTGTTCGCATTATACCATGCAAACCCATATGTACCAAATATGATTTTTCTTTTGATTATCAATGTCAAATAAAACTAAAACATTCTTATCAATTTGACATCATGAACATACATTATGACTATGTTGAATAGAAACCATTCCATTCACCATATTGGTCTAACTTAATGTATGTTAGTGATCATAACCAAGGTGAGCATACCTCTTGTGCCATAGTTCACTAGAGTTATCCACCACTTTTAGTACATGATCATTACCTATTTTTGGATCAACCAATATATATAGACCCTTAACACCAATCCTTGTAGAAATGACTTTCTTATCATAGAGACTCTAAACCATGCAATTATTTCTTTTAAATTCCACATAAAGGTTAGGTATCATAGTTATTTCACTGATGGAAAGAAGATTTATATTCATGTCAGAGACAAACCAAACATTCTAAAAAGTGTACATAATATAAATCAGTGAAATTTTAACATCTCCATCACCTAAAGAAACTATTTCATTGCAACTAGTATCTTCAACAAAGTTTACATACAAGTCTCTATGACACATGTTGTGTCATGAAGCCCCTGAGTCAAAGTACCATGTTCTTGACTCATATAACTAGTTATGTGATGCCACATATGCAAATTCACCTGCTGAACTATGTTCATCTTCTTCAGTCATATTTGTAGATTGTGACTACTTTGTCAAATCATATTGTCACTTACGACAATCTTTCTTGAAATGACCAAAATTTTAAAATAGTGTCATTTTTACTATGATTTATTCCAACTACTTATAAAGGCCTCATCACTAGATGAATTAATACCACTATATTGTCTTCTTCATCCCTTATACTTTTATATAATGAATACACTCTCCATTGATCCTGATGTTGATGTAGCTGACTATTCCCACCTTCTCTCCTTTTGCAATAGCAATGTGGATAATTTTTCAAAGTATAAAGTCTAAATATCAAAAATCATGTACAAGGACTCCATAAATGACTCATATGAAGGTGGAATATTATTCATAACTAGAGCAATAAAATCTTGCTCATCAAAAAGCTTATGTACAGCCTTCAAATGGTCACTGATATCCTTTATCTACAATTAAAAAATAGAAACAAATCCACCTTCTTGTATCTTAGTATAAAACAATAAATTATTCAAATATAATATTTTATCATCTTCAAAAGCTTGATATTTAGAAGTAAGACTAGTCTACAAAACTGATGTAATGGTCACATTTCTAACCTCTAAGATAAGATTATGTACTATTGATAGTTTTAACTACAAAATATCCTCATGATGATGTTCATCATACTCATAGATACTATTGGAAGGCATTTTATCTTTGTCAATCATGATTTGATCAAGATTTTTACATTCACATATCATCAAAACCTGGTGACTCTATAAATTAAAGTTCTTGCCTATCAATTTCTATAAAACTGGTAGTAACAAGTGTTGAATACTAGCCATTTGACCTAGTTTTTCATGAAAAAAATTAAATAAAAAAAACTACAATGAATTATATAAAAATTTATTATACACATGGATTCTATATTGAATTTGAATAACTTTTCTAGTTTTTAACACCAAACTCAATACCATTTGTAAGATCTCAAATTTTCTTTCACTAAAATAATTAATTTGAGAAACCTGCAACTTCGATTTAATTATTATTTTTCATCCACATCCAAATAAAAAACCTAGAAAATGATGAAATTTTTAACTTCCTAAATGATTCCATGATTATTAATTAGTGGTAGGTCCCCAAGAACCCCTATTGGCTAAAGTTTTGATTTATTTCAATTAAAGAAATAAAAATAATTGAAATAATAAAACTTTAGTTTAAAAAATTCATAAAAATAATCAGCCAATCAGAAAATTGACCTATTTGTGAAACTTATGGCAGATATTTTGAGCTCATTTCTTAGCCAAATCACAAACCATTCATACCATTATTCAAGTTATGATTTAACTCATAATTTAGAACTTTGTTTCACTAAAAATGATCGAGATTTTATTTTTCTGGCTCTCCCCTAAATTGTATGATACTCTACACCATATAGCCACCCTAGAAAAAATAAATAGAGACCTCAAATAACATTAAGATAATTCCTCTAACCTCTCTTGTCTATCAAAAACTACAATAGCCAAAAACTGGCAAAAATAATGAAAAATGAATTTTTTCATGTCTTGGGCACCATATAGTGTTGTACAGCCTACGTGAGAGAAAAAGATAGAGAAAAAAATAAATAGAGGTTGAACCTCCCTTCTATCTTCCACTTTGGCTCCTTCCTTTGACTCCAAAGACCTGCTCTAGCCTCTTATTTGGCTTTCTATTTGGTCACAATAGGAGAAAAATTGATTTTTTCTCTCTCACATCTTTCGACTAGGCTCTTTACATTATAATATAACAATATATCTTGGGATAATTGAGGTTACTTCTCAAAAAATATCCACTAGGTATTCTCCCTCCCTAAAATTATGTTTTCATAGATAAATCCTCCTCCTAGGTTCACTAACCATTAGCTTTGATTACCATATTAGACTACATAGAGAAATCTTAAAAGAATATGTGACTATATTCAAAACATAGATGGCCTAATATAGGCAAGAAACAAGAACCTGTAAATATGGAGGTAGGTGAAACAAAGAGTTGATGGGAATAACAAAATAGAAAACCCATGTAATAATAAAACAATATTGGTTATAACAATATAACCAAACACATAAAATCTTAATTATTATAATAGCCAAGGTCAAGTTATGTTATTCTATGGTGAGAATATTAGTGTTTTGATCCTTCTAATGGATTATTATGTCATATGGTGAAATTGATCTTCTAAAGACAAGATATGGTAAGGTGAGAACATCATTATTTCATGTTTAACAAAAGTTATAGTAAATTTGGAGAAATTAAGGTAATGTTTACCTTTGTGAAATATAAAGGATCAAGTTAATTTTGAGGCCTATAACATATTTATAGTCTATGTCATAGTTATTTATCCCTCACACATGTTCACTTAGGTTAGTTCAACATCTAAAGATTGTTGGGACCCTCTAAAGATCAAGAAAATGAGATTCAACATAACAAAACACTTGCCAATGTCTTGGAAAGAAAATTTTAAATGTGTAGATGGTTATTTGATGTCAATATGTATGGTTTCAGGTCTCTTAGAGGGTTTTAGATTCAAATCAAGGTTTTTCTAGCATTTTCAAGTCAAAAGAATCCAAAAAACCTACTCAATTTCTCTATTGACCCTTTGTAGGCTTTTGAAAGTCATTTTTAGGTGTTCATTAAATGAAGAGCAAAGAGAGATGGATATAGTGATATTTTGGGTTTTTATGGGAAATTATGCCCTTAAATTTATAATCATTAGTTTGAGGTTGAAGTAATTTCATTTATGAACAATCATTAATAACTTAAGAAGCTCAAAACCCTCCTAAACCCCCACATGCAAGGTTTTTCTTGTTCTAGTGAGTTTAAAGGATAATGGATGAACATGGTTGATTTTTGAGATTATAATAGGTCTAAATAGTCCTCCAACATCCTATTCCATCATCATTGGCATGTGTGAGAAGTGAAAAAGACAAAAATGTAGTGTTTTTATTGTTCTTGAAGGTGGAAGGTAGGGTTTTTAAAGTCTTAACATCCTTAACAATGAAATAAGTTATATTTGGAGTGGAAATTTTTTAATAACCTCCAACCATACATGTAAATTCTTAAAATATACTTATTACATTAATGAAGCAATGAGTTTCAAGAAAATGTGATGTTTATGCATACACAAGCTAGATGTGTGAACTTGTAGGTGTATGAAAGAAAAGAAAGGGCATAATTATGTCTTATGGGAAGTACCTAAACATAAAATATGTGGATACAAATTATTAATATTATTTTTAAGTTTATAAATTCCATTTAAACCTTCTTAAGATAACATTAGATCCTAAAAGGCAAGGATGATATGTAAATGTGCATACAAGGTGACTGCATACAACCTATTAAAGTAAGAAAAGGAGTTCTAACAAAGGTTGTGTATCTTATCATCTAAATGGATATAAATGAAATATATATGGTTATTAATTTGTCTCCTATACTTATCCAAATCAATTTAAGGTAGAGTGCTCACTCCAAGAATCTAGGCTTCATGCTTGAAATACACACTACAAGCTTACATAAATACCCTACTAGCAGGTTATGGAGAGTTAAAATAGAGTCTAGGAGGTTTTTAATTTTGAGATAATTATTTAAGAGTATATTTATTTTTAATACATGATATTATGTCTCATTTATTTTCAAATATCTATATAAACTTTGAAATCTAATTTTCTTAGGTCAATGGAGAATGGATGTAATCTAAGGGTATGCTAAGAATTCAAGGAAACATAGATATATATTTGTACAATATAATAATAATTAAAACATATTATTTAATGTAAAAATAATTTTTTCATTTCTATACAATGGTCACCAAAGAGTTCCAAACACACATTCAGTGTATATACAATCCAAAGAGCATTTACAATGATCAAAGACAAGCAAGGAGGTCTTATGAATAAATGTCATGGTGGTATTAAGAAGTATTATAGATGGAATTTTCATTTATATTAATAAAATTTTAGATTATATAACCTAATTAATCATGTAAAATTTTTTCAAACCCATAAAATAATTCTTGAGGTGCATTTGTAGAGTACAAACCTAATAAATATTAGTTTAGTGTTTGCAAGTAAAACTAGGTGTTTGAGGTAATTTGAGAAGCTCAGATGAGGTTGTAAACATTAAAAACATATATAAAATATATATGATATGATAAAAAAATTTAAAATATAAATATAAATATCATTAATGTCTTAAACAAAAGAGAATGTAGACTTATAAGTTTGCAGACATGTAGGTCCTCATCCTTAACTGAAAGTGTCAAAATCTTGAAGAAGGGTGTTATGAGCTTACCAAGGTAATAATTACCTTATTAAAGAATTATATTGGATAAATATACTTTATAAACCCAATAAATAATGAAAAATAGTTTTATTAAAGGTGAAATGCACAGAGGGATAGATAAGAGAAGCCTAAATAGGCCTAAAAGAGAACTTCAAGTTTATCTCCAAGAGTTTGAAGATAGTATGTGTTTCTTGTATTGAAAGTGGGTATTATATAATAATAATAAATATTTAAGGTAAATTATATATATTTTTTATGGTTTAAATATTTTATTGAATAATAAATCCTCTTTACAAGGTTGCTAGGGTCATAGTGGCAAAGCTACCTTCAAAACCTCACATTAGGCAAATTAAGTTACAAAACTTGTTGGAAAGACAATGCCTTTTGGGAATAATTGAGAGATATGTTAAGATATTAGTAAGGTCTATGTGATATTTAGGAAATATTATCATTTAACTAAAACCATTTATTTAACCATATGAACATCAATCCCAAGAAGACTTACAGGTTTGCTAACAACTTCCTTTACAACCCTATTTTTAAGAATCCAAGGAAATATGCAATGTTTACATTAGAATTGGTTATTTTAATGGATGTAATAAATTTTTAGGAATCCATGAATGGCCTTGGAATTTTGAGGGTGGATTAGAAGTTGATAAAAATGCCAAAAAACATCTACCTCCATGATATAGTCCTTAAATGCACACAATTTTCCAGCATTTTACTTGAGAGGAGCTCATTAAGGCTGATCATAGATAGAAAATTATTGGAGGATATTATGTAATATTTGGAAGACCTAAAATAAGTCCTATTTTACCTTTAAATTCCTTGAAACTCCATTCATCCAATTTTCTCTACTCTTGGCCTACTCAAGCTTGTGTTTTTGCCAACTAGGGATATAAAACTTTCAACTTGCCTAACTTAAATTCTAAATAATAATAATAATTAATGAAAAATTTCCAACATAACTTATTTAAGTTATTAAATATATATATATTTTTTTGAGTGGTATTTTATGTCATTCCATGATCTCTAGTAACATGGGTTTGTTTTCAGCTTAATTAGGCATAATTGAGAAAGATAGGGGTTACGAAAATGGGTCTAAATTTAGAGTTGGGACCTAAAATTTTAGAAAAATATGGAAGGAGGTAAAAGGTACTTAGATATTATTTAATTTTTCATATAAGTTTTTTTATAATATAAAACCGGGGAGCTTTGTGTCTAAATAGGGCTATAAGGAATATACCTCTAAGGGGGCAAATGGGAGAATTATGAATTAAATTGAGAAATAGGGAAGGAGAGATCATTGATTGTGGATTTTAAACATGTGTAAAAGGTATTTATACCCAAATAATATTGCTGGTCACTTCATAATCACTCCAAGGGGCATTTTTTAGTGTTTAAAGGTGAGTCACCAAACCAAACATAAATCCTACACCATCTTGATCAAGTTGTCATCAAATGGATCACAAACAAGTTGAATAGAGAATTAATAACTATAATTTGGTAGTTTATTCTTTATTTTAACATATTACATGATTGATTCATAGTCATCATTGGATTTTGACACCTCTCTTCTCTCTCTCTTCTTCTTTCTCCTATATGTATGCCTAGTTTTTGCATTGTTTGGAATCCTTTCATTGGTTATGGCATATCCATGTCCAAATGAACACTTTTATTTTGAATTTGAGATAAATAAAATGAATAAATATCCTTATATTATGATTTAAAGTAGTGTATATCTCATGTTAGTTGATGAATACTAGTGATGGTGTAACACCATGCTCTTATTTGTTCTATCTTCTTACTTACTTACAAGTGTTAGTCATCCTTTCAGGTTATATAAATTTATTCAAATAGTCCTGTATGGATCAAAAGTGGAAGCATTTATTAGTGAATTTTATACCTCTTGATCATCCCCTTATTATATGCATCATGTTATAGCCCCTATGTGAAACACTCATGCTTGGAGACTTCATTCGAGTTGTGCAATTAGATTGAGTCATAGTTCATGTTATAATGCATGATATACAAGTGGAGGAAGTAAATTTGGTGCATCAACTCCTTATTTTAGTTTTATATAATTCTCTCTCCCTTTTCCCTTACAAGTTAATAGGCTCATCTTGTAGTTCTTAAGTGATGCATCCAGTAAGCTAGACCTATCTTGAGGTTCTCTTCATTTATAAGGTTACCCAAAACATTTAAAGAGTTCCCATGCTATCACTTAAGTGAGGATTCCTAAACAACCTCCTCAAGGGTGCAAATTTTGATGATAATAGAACTTATAGCTTGATTTTGTATTTATTTTACATATGCCCATGTACATACATTTGAGTGTGCATAAATCTTGTACTTTTAAATTTTGAATAATTATTACATAGGCATGTCATATGTCCTTAGAATTTGTATAATTTTGACAAAATATGTCATATATCTACTTATTTTAGTTTTATATAGTTCTTTCTCCCTTTTCCCTTACAAGTTAATAGGCTCATCTTGTAGTTCTTAAGTGATGCATCTAGTAAGCTAGACCTATCTTGAGGTTCTCTTCATTTATAATGTTACCCAAAACATTTAAAGAGTTCCCATGCTATCACTTAAGTGAGGATGCCTGAACAACCTCCTCAAGGGTGCAGATTTTGATGATAATAGAACTTATAGCTTTGATTTTGTATTTATTTTACATATGCCCATGTACATACATTTGAGTGTGCATAAATATTGTACTTTTAAATTTTAAATAATGATTACATAGGCATGTCATATGTCCTTAGAATTTGTATAATTTTGAAAAAATATGTCATATATCTACTTTTTTATTTTATTCAACATTTAAAAAGTTATATTCTATTATGGAATCTAATTTTGCATTACTTTGGATATTTGAAAACCTACACTCTCTAATTTTTAACCATGTACTATATCCCAAATATATTTATGGAGGATTAGATATCTAAGACAATCCAAATATGTTTCCCCCATTTGGATATGATATATGTATCTTCCAAGTCACTCATCTCAAAATAAGATTTAATTGTATTAGGTGATAAAGATATAATCATGTAGTATTATGTCAACATTTGCATAGTATGTCATAATAAAAATGAGCTTGTCATTGAAGCATGCATGTAACATATTGGATTTGAGGTATAAAAGTGTCATGTATAGATATATTTATTAATAAGGAAAACAATAAAATAATAGTCTATAAAAGTGCATGATATGTATCATGCCACAAAAATAAATCTCAACAAACATAACAAGCACAAAATACAATGCCGCATACTATTACATAGTAAGGATAAGGACAACATACAATGGAAATTAATATGATACAAAAAAAAATTCGAAGGGCCACATATAAGGGACATTGACTTTTTTTTCAAATAATAGACATGCTAAAATGTTGAAAAAATTAAAAGTACAAAGGGCCACAAATAATGGATATGATCAAATGTCACTCATACTAGGGAAAATATCATAGAGATTTTTAATATATTTTAAAAAGATGGTAAAGGGTCACACTTAATAATAAAAGTAATGTTTAGCCTATTATGTAATAAATTAAAAATCATTGAAGGAACATAGTACACGTGAAAACTAGTATATTCCATCCATATGTATAAATGTCATATTATAGAAAACTAGCCTATCCATGTAGTAAAATTTAAAGTATAAGTGATTAATAATATAATTTTAATATATTAAACTTGAAATGTTAGAGATTCCATTAATATAAATAACCTATTATGATATAAATTATAAACTTATATACCCCCAGCATAGGCATGGCTACTTAGTAGAAGGGAATTAAACATCTAAGAGTCCATGTGTAATGTATGTCTTGCATCACACTCATATATCTCATGAAATACATGAATATTTAGAAAATAATATAATATATATCAGAATATGTGATAAATACCATATATAATGAAGTAAACTAACATCTTATGTCGTACTTAAGTCAGTTTTTGTATGTTTACTATAGTCAATATTTTTATACTTTTGATATTCACTATATGGGAGAATAGAAAGGATTTATAAATAAAATAATGGGAAGGATATGAAAAATATGAAAAATGTGTCAAGTCATAGTGTAAAATATATGTGATAACATGACAATGTGGAGAGAGTGAAATCAAGTGATATGCCATCAATTTATATGTTTATTGTAACAATGTATCTCAATACCATATGTGGAGATAATAATCAACATACCCACAATGGGAAATATTCAATGTGTGATTATGTGATATGTAGAGGTAACAATATGAGATTATATAAGTTAAATTGGAAGAAAAATTATGTGTAGATATTCAATATACAAGAATGAGTAAGGAGCATTTCTCAAAGAACATGCATTGTAATTATTATTAGAATAATATCACATATGTGAAAATTAGTTTAAACAATCAAGAGGCAAGTTCATATCAACATGTTTTCGAAAATAGAGGAATTAAATGGATAAAAAATCAAATAATCATTAAATATCTATGTATGATAAGGAGTGTGGTGGCTTAAGTGATGAACTGTTACAAGGAATGTCTAGTAGAGTTGTTACATAGCACATAATTAATATCTCAATTTTGAATTAGACCTCTAACTGGAATATGATGCCATTATGTAGGTACTATGTTTTAAGTATTTTTAGAAACTAAATCTAAATTATATAGCACATCAGTCTTTTATACTTGGAAAATACCTATCAATCTATACCCATCAATTATTAGACCTTCCTTCTGTCGAAAGGCTCATATACACTATCTCTATGCCAAATTGATTATCTCTTAGTCTGATAATGTTATTATAATGAACAAAGTATTATATAATGCTCAAGGTGATTTAAATATTATTATATTTGATCTCTTCAATTTTGGGACCCATGACTATTTTATAGCATCCTAGACACTTGCATCCCAATCAAATACCTATGCCGATGTAAGTGTCTAGTATAATAAACTCATAAAATTTTCTAATGAAATGTATCCCTATGGTTAGCCTAAGTTATTTAATGTGAGATATTTCCAAAATGGATTTATATATACAATGTCATCCCTCATTCATTCCTAACCTAGCACATACCTAAAACATCAAAAGGAAAATTATCAATAGCACTCAATCAAGCATTAAAGGGAGCAAAGATTCCCTATTTTCTCCTATTTTCATATCATTCTTAGGTAAAACATGTGTATAATACTAAAATATTGAAGGGTCAACCCATGAGTCCTATTTTCTAGGTTACAAGATAGGTCATCATTGTACTTGCTTTCCACATATTGCACCCTTGTGAACACTCAATCCAACACATTATGGGATAACTACATTAGTCTAAATCTCTCTTAAAAGTAGTGGGTATGTAAGTAACACCCACTTATAAATGTATCTTTGATGTTAGATAAACATCATGATCCCTCTAGCCCATTTCACAATAGTAACTATGAAGATGAAAAACTAGCATTTTTCTATTTAATAAGGAATGACAACCCATGATTTAGATATAAGCACAACAAAGTGAAGGTGATATAAAACCCAAAATATCCTAGGTGGTCACATCTAGATGTATTAGGTATGATATAATAGACACATAAATCTAATTTAGATATAAGTATTGACTATTTGTAAATTGATGGTAAGTGTTGTCATTGATGTCTATAAGGCATGTGCAATGATAAAGTGGTCTAGCAGGTACAGTGAGATGGAACATGGTGGTCTAATGTGCTTGGTGTAGTAAGATTCTTGCATGAAGGTTTATTGGATGAATTTATTATGGAATGGAACATGTTATGGTATTTAAATACATAATATTGTAATGTTTAATGCAATTTAGAGTGGTTTCATGAGGTTTTCATGAAGTATGTAGGTCTGGTAGGCTTGACCATGCATGGTTGCCTATACGGTTTTAAGTCCTATGGATTGTATGCCATGGTATGGATCTCAATATTCTTGGAATATACATGTTATACATGTTTAGGAAGAAAATAGTCTAGGTATATGACTTCTAAGTGGTTGCAAGTAGTCTGTAAGGTTGTTTGGCTCTTGGCCTAGGTAGCCTAGGTAGGCTTGTGAGGCCTTGTGAAGGGTCAAAGGGTGTTTTCAGGTTGGTGAATCTTGTATTTTTATGGGAGATAATAAATAAAGTTTTTTAAATCATTTTTATGAGTTATAATGTTAGGTAAGGAGAGATAAAGTCAATAAAAGTCTTAATGTGCTTCAGAGGGTGCTCAAATGGTGCATTTTGAGCTCGAGAGGAAAGTTCTCCCATTCTTCAACTCATGTAAAATTTAAATGGGGAGATGAGAATTATTTTTATATTATGGAAGGTTACTAATAAAATTTTAAAAATATTATTTCATGGATTAAGGACCTATTCTTTATGAATGATTGCTAAGAAGGTAAGTAGGTTTTTATGTGCAAAATTCCTAGTCGTAGACTCGATGTTGAAGATATTTATTTTTGATGATTAATAATGTGTTGGATGGAAAAAATTATTATTTTATGTTGTATATAAATCATTTAATTTTATTAATATGTGTTTTTTCAATCTTGATTATTTATGGGTCCCATATAAAAGTACTTCTTAACAATGCTTTTGATATTGTGAGAGATTTTTGAATGTAACCATGGGAAAAAATGGGTGTGAGATGTAGATTATGAATTTAATAAAACATAAATTTAAATTTATAGTTTGATTAATTTATATATTTCAAATTTATAGGTCCTCAAATTTTTCTAGTTGATATGAAGGAAAGGGTGCCATGAGTGAAAAAGACCAATCAGAGTGAAAAGAGGAATTGGAAGGCCAAATCAGTGAATAGGGATGAATTAAATGGATTGGGGTAATTTTTTTAGATATATTCCTCATGTTACGTGAAATGGTAAGTGTTTTTTATTTTCATACATATGTTATAAGGATCTCACAAAATGACTAGTTTGAATAAGACAAGACAGTGGAACCCATGACAATGAGAATGGTTTGCAATAGCAAAGTGACCATTGAATCATATGTTTTTTGTAATATAATATGTTATAATAAGGTATTATTAATTTTTGAATTCATTATAATAACTTGGAAGTGACCTTACAATAGTTAGGAGTCATGCTCAACATGACTATGTTTTGGGTCAAGATGACTACTACAAGCATGCTAAGGAAAGTGAAGAGTTTAAGGTATTATGACAAATGATGACGAATAAAATGAAAATAATAGTGTTAAAAACCAAATTTATCTACTAATATTTGTTAAATATAGTTATTTAGTGTGAGGTATTGAAATGTGAAATCCAAATTGGCTTGTCAAATTGTGTTAAGACATTAAAATAGAGATGTGAGTGATTGGTCTGTAAGACTAATGAATGAGGCTATACCATGAAAAATAAACTTTGGATACTAATATATAAGACTTAAATAATAAAATAATTTTATATATAATTTTTAAAATCATCCTTTCATGTAAAATAGATAAGCTTATATATAATTGTACTTTGATTGAGTATGACCAGTCTGAGTGGTCATCATGAGAATGTTGGTTTGAAGTTTTTTGGCCTATGTAATGGTGACTAATGGATTTAGTTAGTTTTTTAGGTCATGGAATACCTAAAAATGTTATTTTTTTAAGGTTATTATTTTATAAAATCATTTGTGTGCTTTAATTCTAGAAGACAGTGTTTTCTGTGTTTCTAGGTCTATTGGTGAGTAAGCTAAAATGGCTTGGTTCAAAGTATGAATTGGAATTCCAAGTGTAGTGGACCCATGTAGGAGTGATAAACAATATATTTTATGTATTTCATTCATTAATATAAGCTATATATGATTCAATAGGTTTAAGGTATAACATATACTAGTGAAGGGCTATTGCATTAGGCCTAATTGAGATCTAAAGGAGGATTGAGCTTGTTTTGGGTTATGACTGACCTATGGAGAGATTTTATAATTAATTTAATATATATATAATGATATATTTTAGGGTTCAAATAACTATGGTAAAAAAATTATCTGACCAAGATGGGTTATATTATGAGAGTGGAATAAGTACAAGGTCTAATTGGACTATTTAAGGAGGTAGAGGGTGTATGGACTGAAGTGAAAGAAAGGTATATATCAAAGAGTAGAGATAGATCATTGAGGACCATAAAAGGGTAAATATGATAAAAAATATTTATTTTATTAGGTTCGTGATCTAAAAATTTATTAGACCTAATATTTTAAAGGGTGACTTGGTTGAGTGAATGAGCTAAGAGTGTTTGCTTGGAGAAGAGAAGCAGGCTTGAAGGTGTTAGAGAAAGATAAGGTAATCATCAATTTTAGAAGACATAAAAGTAGCTGTGGAAATCATATCTAAGGTGGTTGAGTGGGTTCTTAATCATGTAGGTGGTTTTATCCTCCTTTGTAGTTGGATCTAGCTAAAGGTCTAGTAGGTACTAGACTAAACTAACTATGTACATGGATTTGAGAACCAAGAGCAAAGTTTGGCCTATAAAAACCATGAAAGTGATAATATGAGATTGGTATAAAAGGAAACATTGAAGTGGAATATGTGAATATCATACTCAAAATTATCATGAGTTCTAATAATCCATACAATTGTAGTATATATGGGTCAAATCCAACTTTTGTTGACTGTGTTGTGCTAGTGAACCTAAGAGAATAAAAAGTGTATTAGAACTTGTTTAAATAACTTGGTTTGATGTTATAAGGATTGGATAATGTTAATATATCATTTTAATCTTGTTGTATGCATTGAATAATATCAGGGAGTGTGATGGAATCATGAAGAAAGAGTAATCTAATGTTGATAGCTGTTTTGAGTTTCTTATCAGGGTTTTGAGTATGCTTACTACAAAGGTTGAAGAATGTTGTTTCAAGAATTTTATTTGGGTTTGTTCCTTGTAGATGAGATTTTTTAGAAAGGGAGAATTATTTGAGGATAATTTAATGCTTTTAAGTATGTTATTTGGTCTCTATTACATATCTGAAGATGCCATAAGTTCTAAGTTTTCATAATAGGGTCCTAACTATGAGGGTGAGGTTGATCCTTTGAGTCAATTTTAAGATATTTCACAAAGAGATCAATGGAATAAGAGGTTGGTTATGTCCTTAAGGTCATGTAGTATGAGTTTAATTATTGTGGTATCTTATGTTGAGTGTTTTGAAGGAAATATTGCTTATCAAATGACTGATAGATAGTAGGTATATACATAGAATTATATGATTGTGTGTTTCCATGAAATGCTTTGAAGAGTTCTTAGCCATAATGGATTGTGGTGTTATAAGGATAAATTTTTTAGGGATTGGAGGTTTTCTTATTTTCTTCATGAGATATTTATTTGGGTGGTGAAGCATATGAGTTCTTCAGGAGGTATGTTCAGGTCTCCTAGTCCTAAAGTGCCTTTTTGATCATTTTTTGATGCTAGATTTGAGTGGTGATTTGAAGGACAAGGAATAATTGGTTTATATTAGGTCATGAGGAAGATAGTCATGATTCATTTCTAGGTGGTTTGAGTCCTTCATGAGCTCAGACATGAGTTTTATGGTCAAAAGTTAGAGTTGACCAAATTTGGTAGTGATGACTACCTAAAAGGTGCCCAAGGTGTTCTGTTGATGATTTATAACGGATAAAAGATTGAAAATATATTATTAAAGTTGGTTTTGACATTTAAAAATAATATAGGAGGTTTGATGATGTTTATGAGGTGCTCAAATATGATTTTGACCATTTGGTCAAGGTACCTGCTATAGATAATGAACCTATATGTATAGATTTTTTTTTAAAGGGTCATCTAATCAATGAAGATGTGTCATGAGGATTTTGATGCCTAAGAAGGTATGTAAATGTTATTGAGACATGTTCTAAGTGGTTTCATAGGTTGATGATTTATTTTTTACCAAGAGGAGCATTTTGAGTGGTCTTTGGTTCTTCTTCTCAACAACATGTGTTTGGAAGATTAAAGGAAGTCAATATTCACAAAGGTGTGAAGGATATAAATTTGGATTGGAAGTTATTTTTTATGGTCTCTAGGTGTGGTATCCATCTTAGGTGTTTGTGTTGACTAAAGGCTGACTTTTGACCAATTATTGATTTAAAGGCCTAGTAATTTGGGCATGTTTGGAAAAGTGATCAATATTTGGAGTTGGAGGATAGAAACATAAAAAATATCTGAATGGGCCAAATGGGTAGCTAAATCAGTTTTTATAGTGGTCTGGAAGTGAGTATATTTTATTTTATTTTATTCAAGTTTTAGCTCACTAGGAGGGTTAATTAGCTAGTAGGCTAAGGAAGGAAGTATGATAAGGAGGATGGTTTAGAGGCTTATTTTTGGAATTAATAATTGAAAATGGTAGTGGAATTCATATATGGAGTTTCATGGATTGAAGTGGTAAGGGTATGAATTTATGAGGTTTGTAGTGGCTAAATAGTGTTAAAAGGGGTCTAAGTAGGCCTAGTGGAGAAATTGAGCAATTTTGTGATATATTTCCTAATAAGGTTGGTATTTTTGGTTCCAATTGAGAATTTAGTATATTATAAGCATGATTTATGTTTGGTTATATGCTTGGAGTGACCTTGGTGTTCTGTATGGTGCCTTGAAAGTGATGATAAATGAGCTTGTATGGAGATTTGGTGTTATTATTGTTGTTTGAAGTGATGGTATATATTATTGGAGGTATTTTATGTGTGAATTAGTTGTTTATAATAAGGAGGAGACTTAAAAGTGGAGTAGGTTCCTAGGGGAAGCTATATTACTATGCAATTTGTGACAATTTTGAGGATCTAAGTAGCTTGGGAGCAGTTTTTGAGTTGAAGCTCATTCTAAAGGGGAGTTATACCTATTTGAGGTATAAATGGTCCATTTTAAGATGTATTATTATAGTTTATATTTATTCCATGTGTTTCTTATAGCTTAATTGCTTGATTTATGAGGTGCTTAGTATTGAAGGGAGTCTACTTTGTCATTTTGGAAAGGGGGGAGAGAAAAAGAGTGTTTCCATGAATGAAAAAGGAGGAGATTATTTGGAAATTGATGATAAGTGTTATAATTTATGTCTATAAGGCATGTGAAATGACAAAGTGGTCTATTAGGTATAATGAGATGGAACATGGTGGTCTATTGTGCTTGGTGCAGTAAGATGCTTGTATAAAGGTTGATTGGATGAATGCATGGTGGCATGGAGAATGGTATGGTATTTAAAGACATGATATTGGAATTTTATATGCATGTTAGAGTGTTTTCATGAGGTTATCATGAAGTATGTAGGTCTGGTAGGCTTGACCATACATGGTTGCTTATAGAGTTTTGAGTCCTATGTCTTGTATACCATGGTATGGAGATAAATATTCTTTGAATATGAATTTTATACATTTTTATGGAGCCAATAGGTTAGGTATATGAATTAAAATTGGTTTCATGTGGTCTATAGGTTTGTTTGGCTCTTGGCTTAGTTGGCCTAGGCAGGCTTGTGAGGCCTTGTGAAGTGTGAAGTGGTGTTTGTAGTTGGTGAAGATTTTATTTTCATGGGATATGGTTATAAAAGTTTTTAAAAGTATATTTATGAGGTTTTAGGTTAGATAATGAGAGATAAAGTCAATAAAAGTCTTCATGTGCTTCAGAGGGTGCTCGAATGGTGCATTGTTAGGTTGAGAGGAAAGTTCTCACATTATTTAGCTCATGTAGAATTTTAATGGGGAGATGAGAATTTTATATATATTATGGAATGTTCCTAAGAAAATTTTCAAAAAATTATTTCATGGATTAAGGACCTATTCTTTATGAGCTATTGCTAAGAAGGTAAGCATGTTTTTATGTGCAAAATTTCTAGTCTTAGACCTGATGTTAAATATATTATTTTTTGATGATTCATAATCAAGTGGATGGATATAATTATGATTTAAGGTTATATAGGAATCCTCTAGGATTATTAAGATGTTTTTTTCAATCTTTACTTTTTGTGGGTCCCATAGAAAAGTGGTTATTAATAATGTTTTTGATATTGTGAGAAATTTTTGAAAGTAACCAAGGGAACAAATGGGTATGAGATGAATATTTTGAATTTTATAAAAAATAAATGTATTTTTTTGTGAATATTAATCTCTCTTTTTCAAATTTCTATGTCCTCAAAGTTGTCTAGTCGATATGAAGGAAAGGGTGTCATGAGTGAAAAAGACCAATCAAAGTGAAAAGAGGAATTAGAAGGCCTAGTCAATGAATACGGATGAGTAAAATGGATTTGGATAATTTTTTGAGACATATTACTCATGTTACCTTAAGTGGGAAGTTTTTTTTATGCTCATACATATATTAGAAAGATTTCACAAAATGACTAGTCTGAATAAGACAAGACACTGGAACCCATGACAGTGAGAATAGTTTCCAGTAGCAAAGTGGCCATTGAATAATATTATTTTTTTGTCTTAAGATTATATAATAAGGTATTGTGACATTTTGAATATATTATAATAAATTTTAAGTGACCTTACATGAGTTAGGAGTCATGTTCAACATGACTGTGTTTTGGGTCAAGATGACTGCTACAGGCATGCCAAGGAAAGTGAAGAGTTTATGGTCTTATGAAAAATGGTGATGAATAAAATTAAAATATTGGAGTTTTTAAATACCTAATTAATATAATCTAGCCTTTTATAATATGCTGAGTTAGTGTGAGGTGTTGGAATGTGAAAGCCAAATTAGCTTGTCAGATTGTGTTAAGACAATAAAAGAAAGACCTAAGTGATTGGTAGTAAGACCAATGAATGATGCTAGAACATGAAAATAAAATTATGTTGATATATAATAATAATAAAATCCACTCATTTTATTCATAATTTCTAAAATTATCCTTTTATTTACAAGAGATAAGCTTCTATATGGTTGTACTTCGATTGAGTATGATCAGTCTAAGTGGTCATCTTGAGAAAGTTGGTTTGAAGTTGTTTGGCCTATGTAATGGTGAATAATGGATTTAGTGATGTTTTTAAGGTCATATAAGACCTATCAATGTGATTTTTAGGTTATTTTTTGATAAAATCATTTGTATTTTTCATTTCTAGAAGATAGTGTTTTTTGTGTTTCTAGGCCTATTGGCAAGTAGGCTAGAATGGCTTGGTTCAAGATATGAATTAGAGTTACAAGTGTATTGGAAAAATTTATGAGTGATAAATAATCTAATGGATTTAGGTTTTATGTGTTTCATTCATTAATATAAGGTAAATATGATTCAAGAGGTTCAAGGTATAATGTATAGTAATGGAGGGCTAATGTGTTAGGCCTAATTGAGAACTAAAGGAGGATTGATCTTGTTTTGTGTTATGACCAACATATGGATAGATTGTATCATTCATGTAACATATATGAGGATCTATTTTAAGGGTAAGATAATTATGGTAAACATATTGGCTGACCAAGATGGGTTAGATGATGAGAGTGATATAAGTACAAGGCCTAATTGACCTATTTGAGGAGGTAGAGGGTATATGGACTAAAGTGAAATAAATATATCTATAAAGGAGTATAGATAGGTCATTAAAGATCATTATAGGTTAAATATTATCAGCCATGTTTTTTTTTATCAGGTTCATGAGCTAACAAGTCATTAGACCTAATAGTCTAAAGGGTGACTTGGTTGAGCAAATGAGCTAAAAGTGTCTAGCTAGAGAAGAGAAGTAGGTTTAAATGTGTTAAAGAAAGATAAGGTCATCATAAGATGTCTAAGACATCAAATTAGTGATGGAAATCAGACCTAAGGTGGTTTAATGAGTGATTAATCACCTAGGGATGTTGTATCCTCCTTCTTAGTTGGATCTAGCTAAAAGTCTAGTAGGTACTTGACTAAATTGAGGGGTGGGTGATCCTTGATAAGTTGATGTTAGTATAAAAGTATCATGTTTGTGATATATTTATAGGATATGTAGTTAATTTTTTTAAGCTTGAGAGTGTGTTTTATTCCCTAAGAGGGTTTCCCATATAGATGAGGTGTACTTGAGTTGATTGTTCTTGATCTTGCTTATGTGTTGATCTGTTTATGTTATGCTTAAGTGTTTATTTAAATAGAATAAAATGGAATTTATTATGAATTGTTGAGAAAATCATTCACCCCCCCATCTCTTAATAGCTACTTACAATAATTGACTCAACTATCTGAGCTTGATATAAGTGTCTGAGGATATAAGGAGCAAATTTCCATAATTTGATGAGTCATCCAAGGAAATAATCCAATATATTTATAGCATATTCCATGTTAGATATGAATGTGTATAATTTAATTGGTAATTAATTTTATTTCCATTTATCATAATATCAATCACTAGGTGTACTTACTATTTTTATCATATGTCAATATTTAAATTCATAATATTGTTTATCTGAGTTTGAAAATTAATTGGCCTACTATAGATATGTTTATTACCCTTATGATTTTTCAATTCTATATTCTTAACCCTATACTATATTGACTCATCTAAATTTAGGGTTAAACATTTATTGAGCCTTACCTCTGTGTTTTTACATAAAACACCCTAAAATTTGGCTTAGGATCTCTAATTTTTTAATTGTTATAATATTATCAAATTATGAATAATTCATTTTCAAGAAATGTAAATGTTTATCAACGAAATAATTTTCAGAAGGAAGATAATTAAGAATTAGTTTCTCATCTTATTGACAATAATGGATTAATAGATTCATTTTTTAATGTTATAATAGATGAAAATAGTAAGCATGTTAAGGTTAAATCATCCTCACCTAATGATGGTATATTCTTAGGTGGTACTACAAATAATTCTATACCATCAATCCTCCCCTTGGACACATCACCATTTCATACTTCTAATAGGGGCATGAGATATGTGTTCTCGCCTTTATTCCCTAAAACTAATATTGTTACACCTTACATGAGAAACATAAATAATTTAACCTAATTATAAATTTCAATGCCTCAATCCATTCAAAATATGGGTACACCTCCTTTGGTACTTCCAAAATTTCCAACCTTAAATACTAAGAGGTGCACACTCTTCTCCAAACTACAATGTTTTTCAAAATAAGGTGACACATATTGATTTTTTTTTTTATCTATTCACCTTATGACATTGATTAAAAATAGGTGTTATATAACCCTCTTAAACTAGAGATATATATTTCACCCCTTTCTATCTAGTTTTGTTGCAACTAAGTTCAAATTTTATGATTGCAAGGGCATTCTTAAATAACATATTCAATATTTCTATGTGGAATGCCTTGAATATATCTCCAATGATAAAATTTTAAACAAATTATTTCCAAGGATATTAAAATACTATGCTCTAAGGTAGTTTTACTACTTAACAATCCAGTTAGTAAATGCATTCAAACCTATTAAAGATCAATTTTTGTCACACTTCTCTATCAATATCACTAAAAAATTTCATATGCCTAAATTATACAAATTAAACAAGGAACTATTATAGGTTTAATTTGTACCCTTAGAGAGGGTTCTTCAAGATGTTTCCAACTAAGCTATAATATTGGGACAACCCCATGCTATGGGTGACTTATGTTGGGGTTGAACCTACATAATAGGATAAATTCTTCTTTGATGATCACCTAAACTAATTATTCATGGGGAAAAGGGTTATAAATGGGATAGGTGATCCTAAGAAAGTTAACTAGGTGATGCACCAAAATTAAAAGGGAAACACCCATAAGCTTGAACCCACACTAGATCAATAGAAGATAATATAATCTCACACAACCTCGAGATCAAGATACTTGCATAAGTATTTCATAGAAGAGGATCAAATTAGAAAACTAATATATATTTGGAAAAAACATTTCAAAATCCATAAACAAGGTTAAAAAGAATTACCATGGATGAGTAATATTCTCCTTCACATAATGCCATAGTGCACAACTCTCCAAACACAAATTCAAGGCAAAAGATAGGAAAATAAATTACTATATTAAATCAAGAGGTAGTTATTACAAAATGTTTGATAGGGTTGAGCCTAATCAAAATTATCATAATTTATAGTATCTCAAAGGGTATCCCTATCTCCCAAAAAGATAAAAAGTCTTAAATCTAAGAACCTTTACAAAGGAGAAGAGAAAAGGATAATATAGGAAAAGGGGACAAGAGACAAAAGGGAACATGTTTCAAGAATAATTAATGAGATTACAACTCTCAAGGTAATGCTCCACCATGCTTTGGTCCAAACAAGATGTAATCCATCATGAAAAAGATAGTCAGATTACTATCTTTTATCTGCAAGCCATCTTATACTTGAATGCTTATGTATAAGGATAAAATCCTTACATCTATGAGCTTGATTGAGCTTTGGTTATGTCTACTTTAGGTAGATATCTATTGGGAGCATGGTTTATTATTTTTCTTCATTAATTACACATAACTACTCCTTTATTTGAGAACTAGACCTGGGTTTACTAAGGAGGAAAATCAATCTAAGATTATTATTTTTCTTATAGTCCATATAGATGGCACTTTGCTCGATGCTTGGTCCCATTTAACCACTAAATTACCAAAATTTAATCTATATTAGGTCGAAAATACCTCATATATATTTTTAGATCCCTAATGGTAATGTTCATCCCTTATTGTTTATCTTAGTTCAACTCAGGCTAAGCTTGAGCTCAGTTTCATGTCCTTTCCACTAGCTTGAGTCTATTCATTTTCTTTGTCTGAGTTAAACTATTCAATAAAACTTAATAAAAAATTTCCTAGCTCAATCCTTTATTCATTATCTATCTAAAACAACTCAGATCATTGACCCTTTAACCCTTGATCATACCATTAGATCTCCTTTAAAAAGTTGAAATCATGTCATTAAATATTCTACCTAAGCTAACATGATATTAACACTTGGCACCTACACATTTTATCTTTGGATCTATTCACTAGTCTATATATTCCCATTCTTATGCCATGTGTTGGCCTCTAATCCCCTTGACCTTTTGACTTGCTAGTATACCATTGATCTTGGATGCTCAATCAAATGTTAACTATTAATCTATTGGGACCCACTATTGAACTATAATGGCTAGTTCATGATCTTAAATTTGATGTCTTCACTCCCATCAAATTACATTCATGTGACAATCATTAACATTCATAAAACCATAAAATTAAAACTCAAAGGATTTATTTTTACCATTTATTAAATTTTACATCTATGTGATCATCAAATATGTTCATGGGTCTATCAAATGATGGGTATACAGATGTCAATTTTAAGCTCCAATGGTATTTTTAAATAAAATGGCTATTTGTTAGGACTTAAGATTGACATTGGCATGAATGTTTCATTATGATATTCTATGCATTTTCCCCATTAAAAAATAATTTCCTTGGGCTATTTCCTTTGGATTTTTATTTAGAACACTTTGTTGTGTAATGACCCTTCGGCCTTTTGGTATAGGACACTTTACCTAAAGAATGTCCCTTTAGGAAAATTGTTCAAACAATTTTCTTGAAATAAATTTTGTACTGAGGTACTTTCCTGAAATAAAAGGCCCTTTGGGTTTTATCATAAGGTACCTTTTTGGTGAAGAAATACCCTTCAATACTTTTTCACAAGATGCTTTGCCTGAAAAGTGACCCATCAAAAAGTTTATATGGACCACTTTACTTGAAAATTACCCTTCTAAAATTTTTTTTTGGAAACTTTTCTTGAAAAAGTTCCCTTTGTGACTTTTGTTTGGTTCATTTTCTTAAGAAAAGACCCTTCAAGATAAGTGTTTGGATAATTTTCTTGAAAGAAAAGACTGTTAGGCTTTTACTTCAGATAAAATGTCTGAGATAACTTACACTTAGCCTTTTTTTCATGTGGAAAATCTCTTTGAAATAAATATTTCTTTGGGGAAATTATTGTAAAATAATTTTCCCAAAATAAATAGGTATTTGTCTTTTTCTTCAAACATTTTTTTCTAAAGAAATCATGCCTTCAAAAATTATCTCAGACAATTTGTAAGAAAAAATTTAACACTTATCCAAAAGAAAGTCTAAAAGAAATTAGTTTATAAAAATAAAAGCCTAAAATTATCTTCCCATAATAATTAACACTTAGTAAAAATAAAATATTGAAACAATTGAACATTAGCCCATAGACTTGACCCCCAAAAGGGGTTTGTACTTAGCTTTTACAAGGCATGTATATTATTCTAGAGTCATGTTTGATCCTTGAAAGCCCATACTCCTTCCAAATCCCATTTTATCCACTGCTTCATATGAACTATACTTATCTTTTAAAATCTTGGTATGTGAGCCAAAAATTGCCAACATCTTTAGTGACTCATAGGGATTGCATGCCTATCTGTACAAAAGAACCTAGACCATGCTACCTTGTCTAATACATTGGGCATGGAACCATAAGTCTATATAGCTAAGTTGGTCCAAAATATATAACAAGGCTGACCCTTTCTATAACTTCCTCTTGAGATAATAAGGATAAAAAATAAAACAACAAAGGCAAATGCATGTAGGCACTTGTAAGAAAGAAAGAACAACTAAACCTATCAAAATGAAAATGTACACAAAGGCACTTAGATACAATCATAAAAACTAATCTAATATATATAAAAAAATTTAAACATTGGTCCTCCTAGATCAAAATTAAAACTTATAGTATCATTTACTTGTAACAAACTAAGATGAAAAATACCTAGCTTTAGAGGTACTAAAATTGGTGAACTAGGTAGTTTGATGGGCAATCCTTCTAATGTGCTTCCCAATGGATGAAGTGGAACAAACATGTCTCCAATGTAGACATACTGATCCAATTCTTCCAATCTTGGTTCATGATAGAATTTAGGAGCACTTGATTTATGTTTCTCTCCACTCTTGAGAAAGTCTTGCATGAAGAATTGATTCAAGATCTTGGGAACAACTACACTTGGTTCAAGTGATGGTTTAAAAAGACCATATTATTACACCTTGTCCTTATGTAAACTAAGATTTTTCATTCTTAGATCAACATGTTTATATCTTTTTAGAAGAAGGATAAGTCCCTTGGCCTCTTTAAATTCTTTGGTTATGGTATTGAACCATTTCCATAACTCTTTAGGCTCTTCACTGGTATGCTTATCAAATTTAATCACCTGAGCACTTGAGATGTCTCCTTCATCAACCTCACTCAATATTTAATCTTAATTTTCAACTATAAATGAGGGTTGATTTGACCATACTAGGTCTAAAACACCATATTTTTCTTTCTCAAGGTTTATCTACTTTCCTCTAGATCCAACATACCAAGGCTATCCTCAAATGACACCTCATCTTGAAGTGGAGTAATTTGTTGTTCCTAGTTCTGATCCTCTTCATAATTTATGTAGAATGGACCTTTAATAGTCCATTCTAGGTCTACCCCATGTTTAGCTTGAGGATTGTCCTCTTTAGGCAAGTTTTCAACATTAAGATCTTCTATTTTACTCAAAAAATATGATCACAAATAATGCCATTGATCTTGTAAATCACTCAAGTTGCCCTTGACCTCCATAATAGGTTCATTAAGGCTATCATCTTGCTTCTCATCAAGATCCTATAATTTGAAAGTTGAAACATGCTCCTCCTTATGAATTGGTTTTCCTATCATGATCTCCTCATCATATACACTTACAATATCCTCTTCAAGTTCACCTATGAATATAAGATCCTCCTTTATCCTTTATAGAATATTCTCCTATTTTATAAGGGAGATGGTGGGAGGGTGAATAAATCCACCTTGCTTGAAGCTTAGGAAGATATACTTATAGCTAGGTACTTTGAAATCTATTTTAAGTGGCTCTTGAACTAAGGAGAGAGAGTATCTAAACTCTTGTACACCAAGATCATTGAGCTGAGATATGGTTACATGAATCATTTATTGCACAACTAACCATTCCTCTACTAGGAATAGTTCTTGGACTACCTCAAATAACACCTCCCTTTCCTTCTTTGTACCCTCCTTGATTGATTTCCATAATGGGAATGTGCAAGACTTGGTCACTTTCTCTTTTTCTTGAATGGGTGTGGGAGAGGGTGGATTCACAAGAGAGGGTATGAAATAATTAGGGTCATAGGAGAGGATCCAAGATGGGATATCTTCTTGCTCTTAAGTTATAATGGGCATAGTGGTAAGAGAGGGAAAAATGATTGGCTCAGGATTGACATACACTTTATACCATTGCTCAATCACTTTTTCAATGGATAATACCCACCCTTTCATTTCTTTCTTCTCAACATGTTGGTAGTTAGCTTCTTCAATGGATGCCCATACATTCTAGAAATATTGCAAGAAGATACTTATCCCCTCCATGTCATGAATAGGGAATTATTGTCTAATATTGACCCATTCCTTGATATACATGATTTTTTTTCTTTGGTCTAATATTTCCTCTCTAAGTTTTGACAAGGATGGAATTTGATAGGGTTGACTAGGGGGTTGATTAGGGACTCCTAAAGGTTGAGATTGAGGCCCTTGGAGTGGAGCATGAACATAAAGATGGTCCAAATGAGCCTACTACCCTTTATATGATATTATCATACTATCTTCATTTTGGACCATGTTTCTTATCAGTGTTATATCCTCATTCCTATAAGATGACCATTGTTCACTTTCAAAAACTAACCATCTGCTCTTTACTAATTGAAGAACACTCCTTATTTTTTATAGAGCATGGATAGGGATGATTGGAGAAAACTCCAAACCCTTTCTAATCCCTTATCAACTTAATATTAACTAATAATGATTTCTTGACTCCTGATAAGAAGGTAATAGGGTAAGCTTTGTCTTAATAAAGGGAAGTATAAGACTAATTTGATTGCAAAGGACACTAACTTTGGTCATATGTAGGGGTAGAAGGAAAACAAAGGCCATGACAAGGATGATAGGTTGCCTGAGGTCTACTTGGGGGAAACACATAAACATTATTTGCCTTATAAGTGTGATGATGAGGTATGGGATAAACATATTTATCAAAAGATGACTAATTATGCATACTAGATTATGATGATTATGTATGTAGTTAGGCTACTTAGCCATCTGATAGATTCTCAGAGTCACCATTAATGTTTGTATAATGCCTCTAGAGGTTGATATGTACAAGAACAATATCAAAACTTCTTTGACTACTTTGGATCTTAGTCCCATCAAGCATGCTAGAAACTATTATAGGCTTAATTTACACCCTTAAAGAGGGTTTTCTAGGTTCTTTCCAACTAAACTATAATATTTGAACAACTCAAGGCTATGGGTAACCTATATTGGGGATAAACCTTCAAAGTAGGCTAGCTTCTTCTTTGATGCTCACCTAAATTAATACTTCATGGGGAAAGGGTTAGAAATGGGATAAGGGATTATAATAAATTTAACTAAGTGATGCATCAAAATTAAAATGGAAACTCCCATAATCTTGAACCCACACTAGATCAGTAAAAAAAATACTAGCTCACATATCTCAAGATCAAGCTATTTGCATATGTATTTCATAGAAGAGGTTCAAAGTAGAACACTAATATAGACCTACAGATAATGTTGAAAACTTGATAAATAAGCTAAAAATGACCATTTATGAGGAAGTTTCTCCTTCACACAATTCCATAGTGCATAGATCACCAAACATAGATTCATTACAAAATATAGGTGAAGAAATTTCTATATTGCATCAAGATGTAGTTCCTAAAAATGCTTGATAGGGTTAAAACTAATTAATAAGATCATACTTTATAGTATCTCAAAGGGTATCCATATCTCCCAAAAAGATAAAAAGTCTAAAATCTGAGAACCTTTGCAAAGGAAAAGAGAAAGGGATAATAGAAGATAAATGGAAAAGAGAGAAGAGGGAACATGTTTTGAGAATAATTAAAGAGCTGATAGATATCAAGTTAATGCTCCACCATCATTTGGTCTAAATAAGATGTAATACATCATGAAAAATATAGTTAGATCTCTATCTCTAATATTCATTCCATCTTCTACTTGATTTCTTATCTATAAGGACACAATTTTTACATCTATGAACCTAAATGATCTTTGGTCATGTCTTCTTTAGGTGGCTATCTATCAGGAGCATGGATTAAGACATTTCTTCATTGATTACATATAACTATTCATTGCTTTGAGTATTAAACTTGGGTCTACTAAAGAGGAAAACCAATATAAGATTATTGGTTTTCCTATAGTCCATATATATGGTACTCTGCTCATTACTTGGTCCCATTTAGCCACCAACTAACCAACCTTTGATCTATATTAGGTATAAAAGACCTAATCTATCTCTATATAACCTTACTGGTAATGCTCATCCCTTATAATTTATCTTAGTTCAACTCAGTTTGAGCTCAAGCTTAGTTTTATGTATTTTCCACTAGATCGGGTCTATTTGTTTGCTTTGTCTGAGTCAAATTGCTCCATCAACCTTAGTCAAAAATGTCCTAGCTTGATCCTTTGTTTATTGGCTATCAAAAATGACACAGATCATTGACCATTTAACCCTTGCTCATATTATCAAATCTCCTCTAATAGGTTTAACACATGCTATCAAATCTTCTGCCGAAGCTAATATGTTGTTAACACTTAACATCCATGCATTTGATCTTTGGATTTGTGCACTATTCTATTTTTTACCATATTTACATCATGTGGTAGCCTCTATGCCCATTTATCTTTTAACCTACATGCATACCATTGATCTTAGATGCTCAATCAAATTCTAATTGTTGATCTATTAGTACCCACTATTGAACTCCAATGGCTACTTCATGATCTTAAATTTGACATCTGCACTCCCATCAAATGATGTTTGTGTGACCATAATTGATGTTCATGCAACCCTCAAATTTAATCTCAATGGATTTGTTTCTAATATGGATTAAATTTTAAATCGACACAAGTATCTAATACATTCATGAGCTTATCAAATGATGGATACACATTTATTAATTTTAAGTTCCAGTGGTCTTTTTAAATAAAATGGATATTTACTAGGGCATAAAATTTATGTTAACATGAATGTTTTATTATGTGAGTCCATGTATTTTCCACACAATAAATAATTTCCTCATTCTATTTCTTTCTAATTTTTTTTAGGACACTTTGTTGTGAAATGACCCTTTAGCCTTTTGGTTTAGGATACGTTTCCTGATGAATGCCCCTTTGGGAAAATTATTCAGATAATTTTCTTGAAAGAAATTTTATACTTAGGCACTTTACTAAAAGTAAAGACCCTTCATCATTTATCATAAGGTACTCTTTTGATGAGAAAATACCCTTTGGGACTTTTGCATGTGAAGATTTTCCTAAAAAGTGACCCTTCAAAACTTTTACTATGGACCAATTTTATTGAAAATTACCCTTCAAAATCTCTGTATTGGACATTTTATTGAATAAAATTTACTTTTCATAAAAAAAAATTGGGACATTTTACTTTAAAAAGTTCCCTTTAGGACTTTTATTTGGTCAATTTCCCAAGAAAAGACCCTTTAGGAAAAGTGTTCAGACAATTTTCCCAAAAGAAAATACCCTTAGGATTTCACTTCAAACAAAATGTCCAAGATAATTTATACTTAGCCTTTTTTCAATGTAGACAATCTCTCTAAAAGAACTGGGTCTTTGGGGAAATTATTGCAAAACAATTTCCCCAAAATAAATAGGTCTTCGTCTTTTGCTTCTAACATTGTGTTTGAAAGAATTCATGCCTTAGGAAACCTTGTATCAGAGAATTTGTCTAAAATAATTCAACACTTATCCAAAATAAAGTTCAAAATAAATTAGCTTAGTAAAATAAAAGCCCAAAAGAATCTACTTGAAATAATGAACACTTATTCAAAATAAAATCCTAAAATAATTGAACTTTAGCCTAAAGACATGGCCCCAAAAAGGGGTTTATAATTAACTTTTACAAGGCATTTATATTATTCTAATCTCATACTTGATCCTTGAAATCCTGAACTCCTTTCCAATCCCCTTTTGATCCAATGCTTGACATGAACTCTACTAAGCATTTCAAAACTTGGTATGTGGGTCAAAAATGGCCAACAAGAACTAATGAGCCTATCAATGAATATGTATTTAGGTAGAATATAATGTTAGATAAAATGACAATTCCAATGGAAGATAAAGATCTTTAAGACATCTTTAAACAAAATTTGCTTACCCCATTACGTGAGTCCATTATTTTCAAATAATTTAAATCTTTCAATGACTTATTCCATATATTTTATAATTGTCAAATGAAACTTATCTTATTGTTCAAACTTAAGTATGTATAAAACACACTAAATACATCAAATACCATATTTACTATCAAACCAAGTTACAAGGTAAAACCTTCTAAACCTAAAAAGGTAAAATATACCATGGTTAATGTGGTGTCATAAAAACCTAATCATATTTTATTATATAATACACTGAGGAGATAATTTACATGCTTACCTGGGTCTTTAGCTTCATTACTCCTAAGGATTGTAGGGTTCCACCTTATATCTCTCCCTCCTACTATAGAGGTTGATATGATTTAACCTCTACCCAAAGGATATGATTCAAATTTTGCATTATGATTACCAACAAGGACCTAGGCATTCTATAAACATATATTTTACCTTGAAGCATAAGATTCAAACCTCGTCAATGAAAAAAATATTACATTTGATGATCCTCCAAAGGAATCAATTTCATAACCTGGTGATGACCATAATTAGAAAATAGTTAAAAATCATTTACAAGATCATTATAAAAATGATTTATAAGTACAAATGGTATTTAATGAACATAATCCTCCATCACATTGGGCCACCCATTAGATGTGATTATGAGTAATTATATGTTGTATTCACCTCCTATGGTTTAGATAACATCTATTACTTTCAATTTTAGTGAGATTGTGGATGAAAATTATGATCTTCATTCCTTATTCATGTGATCATAACTTGATCACTAGACTATACATAATGTTATGATTGATAATTATATAAGTGAGAACATTTGCACCACGAATTTTATTACACATTTGGGTTATATATATAACTATTTACATCTTTAGGCCAAATAAACTAGAGCATTTGATGAGACATCACATCATGTTCTTGGTGAGATATACATATATTTATAGGTGTGTCCAATAAATGTGGTTACTACATTTTCATTTATACAATACATAGGAGTCTATGTTATGTTATTGGGATGACCTTGGATAAATACTCTATGAATATTACTTTCTATAGTGCATGGGTGTGTTTAACACATTCATGATATTAGGGTAGTTACAATTTTTGGTATTCGATATGATCATCCACTTGAAAAAGAAAATTTTATACCCATATAATTAATCATAAAACATACTAAGGTTAATCCTGAATGAAAAGGTAAATGATATGCAATTCCTTTTCCTAGGAAATAGATACTTAGGATACCATTGCATCAGAGGCATATAGTGTATTCCATAGAATCCTTATCTAATACACACAATATTAAAATATCTAGAGCACCTAAACATGATCCTTCTATTGATACTTATAATAAAACCTATAAAACTTAGCAATGGGTTCTATGAATTCCTAATCCTATTATTGCGTCATGACCATATAATTCTACTATACATATGCATAGCATTAAAAATAATATAATTCATTTATTAAACATATGCATGCTCCTTGATAGTACTACCACATTATATCACTAGGTTTATAGTGGGGAGATACACATGAGGATCCATTTCATGAGATAAAAGGATAATTCTTTCTTTCTAAATATTCCAAAAATACCCCCTAAAAATATTCAAAAATCCAAAAATATATTCATCATTTACTTGTTTTATTGGCTATTTGGCATCTATGTTATTGGTTTCATATTAGTAGATGGAATATCATTACTTTAATTTGCACATGTTTTTCACACATAATCTGAGTGCATAAATGCATACATAGATAGATGATATGTTATATTAAATATGTTGGGCCTTCCTTCTACTCATTCATATAAACATTTTGGGCATATGATACTTTGATCTTGATATACACATAGGTTATATGGTTCTATGATCACTTTCCATTGTCATGTTTGAGATTATATAATTAGACATGACTTTATCCATTATTGTATATTTCACAATGTAATTGATATGTTATACACTTTATGTTATTTTATAACACATATATCTATGGGTTGGTATGCTATGTTTATGTTGGTTTATAATTCTTTCCTTTATTCAGCTCCTTGAGTGTCTTTTCTTTATTGTTTAGCATTTGAATATGCTTCATTTTTTGTGTCTCTTGTGACTTTGTTTTATTAACTTACCATTTGTATATTTCATTTCTTGATTTATAGACATTTAAATATGTCAATCTATCATTTGTGTATATTTGACTAGGTCATGTCCCTTCAATTGTGTGGAATTTGAACATGCCCCTTATTTTAGGTATAGTTAGACCATTTTATTTTGATTTAGTATTGAGTGCTATTATGTGTGTGTGATTAATTTATTATTAAGCTTATATTATTACTTTCTAGACATTTCGATGATTTGTATCATACATCTTAGTTCTTGATGTGATCTCATTATGCACACTTTAATGATATATCTCCCTAGACATGTTTCTCCTATACATGGTTCATACACATACTATACAATTATCTTATCCTTTTGAGGCAAGGTGACTACTAGTTTTTACTTCCCCTCACCTTAAAATGGGAAGGGAGAATATTAATGGGGGCATGCTATGGAAACATGTTTCTACATTTGTTGTAGTTCACAGATCATATATATAATGGGGTCATGTTATAGAAACATGTTATCCATATTCATCACAGTTCATAAATTTAGATATAAAGTGGGGGAATGTTATGTTAACACGTTCTCCACACTTATACTATCTCTTAGTTTTATATTTTAGTTGGGGCATGTTTTGATAACATGTTCTCTACACTTGCACATTTGTAAATTGGCCAAATTGCATAATTATATGACTTAGATACACATTTGTGGAAACATTCTATGCATTGGTATCATTTTTATAACTATGTTTTAAAATGAGACATATCTAAGGTGAATATGTTATGAAAAGAGAACCTAAATTGTAAAATCAAAATAAGTTTCAGATTTGAAAATACTTCTATGGACTTTAGATCACCAGGTTGGAGTGTTACAAACTATTACTAAGCCAATATACTATAGTAGTTGGTTCACTTTTGGTATGGTTAACATGATTAAATCAATCAATATTTCTAAGTTTATAGGTTAGATGTTATTACATCATCTAACCTTACCATATTTATAATGTGGGCTGACTTGGATCAACTCACACTCACCAAGTTATAAGTATAATTGGGTTGTATGATTAAGCTAATATCAACTATTGGGTGGTAACTCAATTTTTATCTAAGGTTTGGGGAAAATTTATCCTTAATATCTATATATATACACACTTACATATGTCTTAGTCTTAGTTTAAATGGTTCATAATAATAAATCTTTTCAAATCAAGTTTCCAAAAGGCAAGGTGATTACATCGATACATAGGTGTAATCTTAAATCCTACTCTTTTTAATTCAATCATTTGAATGTTTTTTATTTCATATTATATGCATTGATTATATAGTATAACATGCTCTTAGTTATAGGTCAATCACTAGAAAAACACTCAAGTTGGGATCATGTAATGATAAGGTGTGTTATACACATCTAGGTACACATTTATTTTTTTATTAAACTATAAATTTCATTACTATATTAAAGGGGGGATGTAGAAACTAAATTTAAACTGTATATCACCTTAGTATTGTACACTTGTAAAATAACTATCATGGCTATACTCATAAGTTACTAGAATTTTGTACTACTAAAAGGTTGGCATACACTATCTCTCTATACAAATTTATTATCTCTTAGTCCAACCAATGTTATGGTAGTGACACATGCCTTCTATTATTCTTAAAGATACAAGTTTCGGACTTATGCATGTTTTCTAGATTTCTAGACACTTGTGTCATAGTTAGCCACCTACGTCAATGTAAGTGTCATATTTCAATGCAAGTGTGTAGTTCCCTAAAGTCATAAAATTTTGAAATAAAACTTATCCCTATGATTAGCTTAGGTCATTTAATGCATGATATTTATAAAAGATACACACACACAAAAATATACATATAAGATCAACCCTCATTGATTCATAACCTAGCACAAACCTGACGACTCACAAGGAAAATTATAAAAAGCATTCAATCAATCATTAATATAATAAAAGCTTCCATATTTTCTCATATTTTCATATCATTCATAGGAAATAAAATTCTATAGGTTTGAATTAACAAAGTAGTATCCCATGAGTTGTATTTACCAGGTTACAAGATAGGTCACTATTATACATTCTTTCCACATATTGTACCTTTGTGTACACATAAGATAAAAAATTAAGGGTTAACTACATCAATATGAGGTAATCTTTAGAGTAGTGGCTATTCAAGTAGAACCCACTAACATAGGGTTATTTAGGGTTAGTTCAACACCATGAGCCCACTAACCCATTTTTACCATAGTCACTATGAAGATAAAGAACTAGGGGTTTGTTATGTGACAAGGGGTGACAAACCATGTTTTATATCTAAGCACATAAGAATGAAGGTGACACAAAAACTATAATATCATAGGTGGTATCATATATATATATATATATATATATATATATAAGGTATTTAGAAACCTGCATCCAAGTCAAAAAGATATGTTGATGCAACTATCAAAGGTTAATTGAAGTGTACAAGGATATAAGTTGAAAATTTATAAAATATGATGACTAATCTATTATATTGATCTAGTCTATTTATATATTATTCCATGTCATATTTGAATGTTCATAGTTCACTATATAAGTTCTCTTATTTTTCATTTATCAAAACATTAATCACTAGATGTAATTATTTTTAGCGTATCTCAATATTTAAATTCAAAATATTATTTATCTAAGTTTATAAATTAATTAGCCTGATATAGGTCTATTTATCACCCTTGTGTTTATTAATTTCTATATTATTAACCATATTCTATATTTATCCATATCAATTTTGGGTTATATTGTAGCATCATACCAATCTTATACATAATCATAATATGGATCATAATCATATTTTTGGTATTATAATTTTAGATAGTTGATTTGGTCATTTTTTGTCTATATATATATATATATATTAGAATATTAAAATACATTTTGAAATTTAATGGCACACTATGGTGCATTTGAATATATATATATATATATATATATATATATATATATATATATATATATATATATATATATTCAAATGCACCATAGTGTGCCATTAAATTTCAAAATGTATTTTATTATTCTAACTATGCCATATCATGTGCTTCTAATGAGATTATACTAGATATCTTTGTTAGAATGATAATCGAAGAATTACTATATTTTGTATACTCATGTTTGGTGGATCCATTTATGCATAAGATTGTAATAATTACAACTTCATGCTTGAATGTGATAGAATCATACTCATTACCCAATGTTTCTACCATTTATATCATCCATGATTTCACCAGTTTTCATTCCATTGATCCAAGGTAGGGTCAATGTGAAAGATAATGGAACATATTTTTGGCCTTAATGTTACTATAAACTCAATATATACAATGCAACATTGAGGACCAATAATATTAAAAAATTATTTTATTTCATACTCAAGATATTTAATAAGTGTCATGTTACATATATTGGCCTCATGTAAAGAGGTAATATCAACCTCTGTATATTTAATATTGTTAATGTTGAGACTAAGAATCAAATGCTATAAATATGATTAATGTTTTTTTAACTACATCCTTTAGAACCACATGAACCTTATTTGATATATATTTATGATGACTATTACTTGTAAAAACCCCTTTTTAAAATATATTATCTTGCTCAAATTGAATTTTTTTTGGAAAATTATCTTTTTATACTTGTTAAATTGTAGTGACTACTATTTTTCAAAAATTCCCCTTTATATTTTCTCTTTCTGTAACTTTTCTTATTCATCATGTTCTATTTGTAATCAAATTTGTTTCATTGATTCTACTTACAACTATTCCTTTTGTTATTTTAGTAACCTATCATGTTGACATCATGCCATTTGTAGCTACTGTTATTTGTATTATATTTGTTCCTCAAAATATGTGTCATTAACTATAACATTACATAGCTTGAGAGCATTTGTAATCTTGTCTTGAAGTGATGTAATATTTAGACATAGAACTAGAATGTGTTCTTAATGTTGTTGTAAATTAATAATTTAAAAATTATTGGTACTTTATTATGTTGATTATCATAAAATATAGAATTTCCTTGTTGAGGTCAACATACCCCATTTTTAAAAAATGGGGACCCTTGTGTCAAATTGTGCAAATTTTTACCTTATACTTGAAAATTCACTCAATCATAATATATATATATATATATATATATATATATATATATATATATATATATATATATATATATATATATCACTAGTAATAAATATCATTTGGATTAATGGACATGTTAGATGATCATGGTTTCTCCCCTTCTAAAGTTGATACATTTAATCTTTATCTTTCAAGTCATAGCTCTAATGGAGTTCATTTGGAATAAACAATGTTTGTGTTTTATGATTTAATAATGACTTGATCTTTTACTAGCCTTTGGTTTATAATTGAGTAAGTGAATTCACATTTGAATTGATAAAACCCTAATATAATATTTTAACCTAGGTTCCTTTTGAATTCATATTTGGTGATAACATTTTACATAGGAGCAGTTAATTATGCCATGGACTTAATTTAATTTTTATTCTAATTATTAGTTATGATTTCTAATAGAACCAAGCCTTAGTCTAAAAAATTGTATGTTGGGCCCCTTTACATCCCAAACCCCTTTGTTCTCTTTTGTCATAGCATGGTCTAACTAATGCAGGGCCCCTTTGTATATCCTGACAAGTCATAAAGCTTTATCCTAAAGTTTTAAACCCTAGGCTAAAACTTAATGACTTATATTTTATTATTTATGGGGTCCTTTTTATTATATTTCTGACCTTCTTCTAAAATCTTTATGCCATGTCCCTTTTAATTTGCATTGTCCCTTTTATTTTATTTTTAAACTTAGATTAGGACTTTAGATTAAAAGATTTAATTTGTGTTTATTAATATGAATAAAAAATTTGGTCTAAAAATTTAGCCTAAGATTTATATTATTCCCATGTCCTAACATTAATATTTCCTATTATCTGTAAGAACCAATAAAATTCAATTTCTTTTATAGAAATTTGATGGTGCACATTTACTTGGATGGGAAAATCTAATGGTGCATGATTAAAGGCAAAGCCTAGGTTCTAAGTTAAAGTTTGAACATCTTCCAATGATCAACAACATATATTTTCTCAGATGAGATTGATCCAATGGAGCATAATGAGCATTGTTAATTCAAAGCCTTGAAATGATGATAAGTGTCAAGAGTTCATTAATAGGATATTAAGAAACTAATGTTGGTGCATCCCTTGGATCATGTTCCAATTAAGCACATTTACTGAATAGAAGTGATTCAAAAGTGTGAAATGGACAATGACCTTTCAACAAAACTATAAGAATATGTGAGATATCCATGTGATAAAATCATGTTAACCTAGTAGTGCTGATAGAATATATAGTGTAGAAGCCCCATGGAGCTACCAAGTGGCACACACATGAAGTAGAGTGAACCCAAAAGTGAAAAGTGAAAAAATCAGCAATGAGTCCCATCGAAGTAATTTAAAATTGAAGGTCATGTAAAAATCAAATGATGGGTACATAGATGTAAAAATTAAGCTCAACAAAGATTGTTGAGGAGGCACCTAAAAATTGATGGTTACACATACATCAAATAAATTCTCACGGACATCAAATTTTGGGCACGTAGATGTCAATTTTAAGATATGTACTCAATATGGATATTTTAATAGGCTTAAGACCAATGAAATTCTTTCAATATAGCCAAGATGAATGTGTAAGTGAAAAGTGTCACAATCATAGGGAATATGATAAATCCATCTAATGGCATTCAATTATCAGGAGCGAGATTAGTAAATCATATTTATTCATGAATAAAGATCAGGTGGTTTGAGATCAACACAAAAGTTTCAAAGGGTAACAGTCACTTTTAAAAAATTAGTGAGAAAGTGTTGTGAAAATGCCATAGGGATGCCACATCAACACCACATTGGCAAAGAATAACAAATATAAAGATATTGTGGGTTCATAAAGGTAAAGGTATAAATGCAAAGATCCAAATTAGATTTAATGCATGAAGTTCATACAAGCTTGACAAACTACTATCATTAAGCTATAAGAGGACTTAAAAAATACCCTTGCTAACATAAAAGCTCTAATTTGACCCTATATTGATCAAAATTGAGCCTAAGAAAGTCAAATTATCATTTGATCAAGATAATTTAATCTAGATCTGAAGAGCATCCCATTAGTGATAAATTTGACCAAATTCAAACAATGGCAGCTTGAAAAGGCACCTCTAAGAAAGATGTGGAGCTTTATCTAACTTTAGATGCAGAGGGAAGAATTTTAAAAGATACATAGTTTGATTCCATTGCATTGAACACCCAAGACATTCATTGGTATACGATATTATAGATAGTTGAGTAATAACTAGTCATAATGAAAGAGGAGTTGAAGATTGTGTATGTAAGGAGGAGATACTATGATGTGGTGGAAATCCAAATGATAGGTCTTTATTGTTCTACAATAAAACCTGAGGTACTACATTGCTCAGACATTCTTCTTCATATTTTTAGATATGCTAAAATTAATCAAAGCATGATAGTTCATGATCATAACTTTAATAAAATTGCCTATATTTCTCCTATAGCCTTTCATAACTACTATAAATTTCCCAAAACCCAACTATATGTAGCCTCAATCAGTGAATGGGATAAGAAGAATGACTTAAAGACAATCCTTATCCCATAGATATATTATAGGAATCAAGTGTTATCTGATTTCAATGGCAACATCCTAATTAGCCAATTTAGACCTAGGATTAGGATGATCATCGCTCTAATGAAATAGTTGTGTGGGAATCCAACAACCAAATATGTGAGTAAACACTAGGTCCCCTTTGTTTATTTCATGGTTGAGAAAGAACTCACCACTCGTCTAGGTGAGATTATTAGCACTTGTTTGAGTAGGTAGTTATTTGAAATTAAGAAGAAAATTAGGGACCAATTCTACATGATGTCATACTTGCTAAATACCCTACTTTCCACCACCAAAATACCCACCTTTAAAGAATGGTCACCTAATGAGACATAAAAAATATCCTAATATTACTCCAAGTTGCATATTTCAAATACAAGGACCTTATTAAATTAATTTATGATTGTGTTTATTTATCTTTAGTTGAGTCCATCATAGGGATCCCAATGATGAGGGTCAACCCTCTAATCAATAAGACTATTAAAGCCATGAGTGTTATATGGCTATATCTAGATTATACTATAATCAATATTGATGGAACCCAATGTACCCCACTCAGGCTACCAGTTCATGTGCCAATAAAGCTATCAAAGTAATAAGTGGCCTACCAAACATGCAATGGGATAGATGGTTTATGTAAAACCAAGAGGAAGGGACTACTCGACACCCTCCCCATAACCATTGGTATGACTGTGTTTCAATAATGGGACAATATAGAGGTTACCTCCAAACATAGAACCACTTTCAATTTGTAAGTTGATGAGCTAAGACAATGGAACCCCTATGGAACATTTGAGAATCATTTGAAGGCAAAAGGGATAAATAAGACTTATGAACACCAACCTAGGCCTTATGACCCCATATACACTAAGGGATCTTCATTTTCTGAGGTCTTAGGGATATTAAAGAAACATCACATTAAACCAAAAACTAGGCTACTTAGAGCGCAAAAGGGAAGTGATGATAGGTGAAATTTAGGACCTAGACAATACCATTTAATTGGTACAGAGTCATATAGACATCCACCAATAAAACCAAAAAATCAAGAGGTACTGATTGCATAAAGACCTAATGAGATAGAATTATCTTTAGCCTAGGCAATAGAACAAGGGTTACCAATTGAAGAGATTGACATGTTATCATTAAATCTTTGGGAAATAATTAAGGATGCACTTAAAATTATATCCAGTGGTTACTCATTTGATGAAGAGGAAGCTCAAGATAAGGAATCAAAGGAATAAAAGGGGAAGGAATTAGCCTTGGACTTGATTCCAGTGGATACCCCAAAGGTAAAATCTAAGATGGAATTAGTACGAGTAGAGAGAAAGAGGCCCAAGTTAATCTTCACTCATCCTTTGAGTGAGGTCAATCTCTTCAATGAAGAAAACTTGAGCCATAGCTGAACCATCCCAAAATGGTTTATATATGGTAAATTGCAAAATATTCCTACTATACATCATACTTGGGAAATTAAAAATTTATTCAACATCAATTTCTATGATGAACTCAAGTGATGGATAGTTACTCTAAAAAAGGAAGAGGACTAAAGGATGGTAGCTCTAGGGGAGCCAAGTGAATAGAAGATGAAAAACCTAACCCTGAGGATAAAAGAGTATTTAGTTGGTGTCAAATTTTACTCAAAAAATTTCAATATATAGAGGGTGACTAAGAATAAAGCCATGATCAAAGAAGAAGAGTTTAATTTTCAAAAAGTGGAACCATTTATTGTCTTGACACCAGTAAGAGGATAAAAAATAGGAGAAAGCCCTATTTTTGAGGAAAATGTGCTTGAATTGGTCCAAGCTTAGTCAACCCAGTTGTAGGCTACCCTCAAAGGCATGCAACAACAGAAAGATAATATACAAAAGCAAAAGAAAATTATAGATAAACAAGTTATATTATCAGTTCCTGATGTTATGATTAAGATGTTTGAAGCATCCTTCTATGACATGTTTAATTATCTTAAGTTAATAAGGTCCAAATAGAATGTATTGAGCCAATAGGATGCAACAATAGAAAACTTAAATCATTTAATGGCATAATTCAAGAGATAAAATGAAAGAGTTGATAAATAGTTTGATGGAAGATCAAATCCTTGGTTTCAAGACCATTATCTAGGCTCATCTAAACATAGTCATAGGATTGATTGTTGATAAGATCAAGGGTTTGAGCACATGGTCTAAGTATTTTCAAAGTCTCCATAAGGATGACAAGGAATTGATAAACATGATGGAACACTTCTTGGGGACCATGATCAAAAAATTGAATACACTTATCTACATGGGCCTCACCACAGATGAAGAGTTCAAACAAAGAACCACCCTAGTCATTTAGGAAGTCAAGAGCAAAAGCCAAGGCAAATCTAGAGTGGACAATAATAGGGTCATGGATATGATCTTGACAATAGCAAAAAATATTGTTGAATGAGCATTAAAGAATCCTTGGGAAGAAATGACAGACTATAAAAACTTGGTAGACTAAGAAGATGAACTCTTCATGGAGCTTGTTATTAATGTTAGGTTGATTTATGAGCAACATGAGAAGGCAATAATAGTATTTAGCAGAAATAGGGGACTGCATCAACACAAGGTCCTCAAATCTAGTGAGGGATATTCTATTTTTGTAAAAACTTCATAATATTTTAAAAATATAATATTCTTATTGTAAAGGCATGTGCGAATTATAAATCACATTGCTTATAGGTCAATCCATTAGGAAAAATCTAGAGTATTCTAGAACTTTGTAAAAAAGGGGAAATATGTCCTTACACTTATACTTTTGTAATTGGATATGACTTATCGACATACTTTATTACCTTATATAAAATGAGTATTGAAAATTGTAAAATGGGGTAAAGCTCTTAGATCCAAGAGCTAATTTTAATTTTGAGCAAGGAATATAAGCAAGGATTTCTACGAAGTTTGTCTAGATTTGCTCATCTTTTGTTATCCTAATTTCTCTCTCACTTTTTTTTTTTTTAGATTTGATTATTTATTATTAATTCTTGATGTGTACATTTTTATTAAAAATTTATTAAATTATGCCAATGCTAAGTTAATTGAAAAATTTTAGTTTCATTTAATTTTCTTACTCTTCTTGCATTTAGGCTAATGTTGTTTACTTACAATGGTAAATTTTTTAAGTGAACTTGATTCTTATTTGCATTATTTCATACCATATTTAGTTGTTTTCATGATGTATAATAGGATTTAATCTTATGATAATTCATTTCACACATTGATTAAGTGCATGTATGGATGATATTTTAACTTTTTCATGATTTTTGGAATGAAGATCAACAACATCTCTTCTCTACCTTACCTTTCCTTTTGATCATTTTTTAATTGGATCACTTTAGCTTAATTTTCATTGTGAATACCCATATTATATTAGTTATTGATCATAATTTACCATCCTTTTCATATCATAATTCATATTTTATATAGACTAACATTTGGCCATAGTGGCTCCCAACTACCAAATATTATAAATATTGTGAAACATTCTACTTTCTTTGCCTCTAATTCATCAATAGATAACATGATTATCACAACATGTAACTCATGTGCTGTTTTTTTATAATTCTAAAATGAAAAGTGTTCTTGAACACTTTGATCACTTATGATACATACTCAAGCATCAATATGAGGGGCTTCACTAGTGTTAGAAGGAGGTCCTGATTAGATCTTTGTAGATTTGAAGTATCTTTGCTCATTCTTATGAATTGTGCTCAAATATTGGTGCACTATTTGCATATTTGTTTTCCTTTGAGCATAATTATGTAAATATCATTGATATTTTTTGTATTTTACACATATTTATGCTTCCTTTAGACAAATATTGATGGTATTTGAAGGTAGGTTCTTAATTATGGTAAAGATAGATTAAGGTCTATGGATCCAACAAGTTGATGTTAGTAAAAGTTTTTTTGATCAAATATTAGTATATACTTTTCTAATTTGAGTTTATTTGACATTAAAAATGTAATTATATGTCATACTTATGTATTTGGATACATATTTGAGATAACTTAGTTAAATATTGTTATTCTTTTCCATCCTTTATATAAATTTTTTCAAAACTTGCTTGATGTTCAAGTCTAATCATTATTTCCTACAAAGATAAGACTAAAAAATCATATTAAAAATAGGATTCAAAGCCCATAATCTAGAATTGCCAATAATTAGGACAAGGTCATGTTCAGAGACTGGAGAACCTCTTCTCTCATTAGAAGTTGATAGGAGAACTAGGTGGGAAAAAGGTGAGTGCATACTCTCAAATTATTTGAAAAATTACACTAGTTTAGAGTGATCCTATGTTTTATCCATATCAAGGTATGGATTTTATAGGTGGTTCTTCACTCAATGTGCCAGGTATAGTATATGACCTTCCTTGTAATCCTAAAAAGTATTTGTCAACATGTAGTCCTAGTGGCATTATAATTATTGAGGAACACATTAAGATTTTTAAAGCTAAATTAATATTGATAAATGTATTACATGAAGATGTAGAATGTATACTATTTATATTTACTTTTAAATATGATGCATATGAATGGTTTTTAAACCTCCCTAAAAATTACATTACTAGTTGGGTTGATTTTAATAATGTTTTCATTGACCAGTTTGGTAAAATCATTAGTCATTATGTCTTGTGTCATAAATTCACCATATTGAAAAGGGATGAAAATGAGACCATAATATCCTTAAATTTAGGTTCCAAAAAATTCTCCATAGGACCTTAACATATTATAGACTTGATAAGTCTTTAGCCTTAGAAATATATAAGGATGCCTTAGATCCTATGGCTTCTATATTTATAAAGAGTTCTATTGGGCCCATGAATACATTATATTTATATTATAATAAGTTATTATCATTAAATACTAGGTGTAACCCTAAGGAGAATTAACATACTCCATTCCTAATACCAATCCACATTTACCCATTTTGAATGTTATCCCCAATGCTAACCAAAATGTGCCTGTCTTGAGCCAACTTCTAGTCCTAAACTAGCTACCTTTGAGATATGTTCATCATAATAAAATCATTGGAATTTTTAACAATAATACCAATGGATCTCATCCATAGGATCAAAAAACTCTAATGCCTATAGCCAATACTAATACTCAAGCTCATAATTCCAAGGACCCAAAGAATGAGAGTATTTTAGAATTCATTGGTATGTGTCCTTACCAAATATTAATTACAAGGGTAACTTCATGGTTGGTTCCCATTCACACTTTTATGACAATTATATTTGGGGGTTATGTCCTTCCCTTTGCATGTATCCTTTCTTAAGGACACCATTCGTTCACATTTTTAAGCCAAGCTCACAACTTTCACCCTACAGGGGTAAATAAAGGCATGCAACTTATATTAGGATATATTATCCCCATATGTTTTTACCTTGCATATATCCTTTCTAAAGAGAACCATCCATTTAACATTCTATTATGACTTCACACATAATTATTGACTTGGTTGATGATAAGATGTTTTTTTTTTCTTTTATTTTCAACCTTTACCTTGCCATACCATTACTTGTGCCATTTGCCTATTTTAAAAAAATATTATTACCTAGGTAGATCCTTTATTATATAATGGAACTAAATTGTAATTAGGTCCTTCAAAATTATGTAGGTATTTCTCAATTTACATTGAGGTCATTGTGGTCACCACTTTTCCCATGCTCTTGCCATTTTGCAAGTAATCTCAAAAAACTCTCTCATCATTTTATGAGTCACTTTTATGTGCATTATGCATTTAAAATTGATGCCTTGATAACCACTCAGGTTTTCCAACACTCTTTACATTTTATGAACAATTACGTAGTGTTATTTCCATTTTTTGAGCAACTTAAGTGTTTATCTCATTATCTTGGGAGTTAACCCATTTCATGTCTCATAATTCTCCATTGAGTTGAGATACCTAAAAAAATCAAAAAACATGGATGTATGTGTAATCATCTAAAAATTACATTTGAGTGTTAAGAGTGTTATTTGAGATCACTCATCCCTAGCTTAGCCCTAGACCTATATTAGGGCCTATTTAGACACTTATCTAGTATTTATGTAAGCCAATTATGCCCTTAAACATCCCTAAAGTAATCCTAAACCCTCACAATAAAATCCTAACCCTTAGTGCCTTAAGATTTTCCACCTGGACACTATCACCATAATCCAAAAAATAGCATCCCATGGCACTAGTGTCCTTTTCTTTCCTTTTTTACCAATAGATATCTTTTCAAATGTGCAACTACCTAGGATTAGACTAGACCTATTTTAAGACCTTCGCAAACACTATATTAATATATATACATGAATTTTATCCCTTTATCTACTAGATGGAAATCAAATACAAATACACATAAACAAATTTATAAAAAGTTATGCATAATCAAGGTTATCAATCCCTATTCTTCCCCGCATCTCTATGCAACCATCTACAACATTTATAAGCTTACATTACTCAAAATTATAGTCTTAAGCACACTCAAATCACTCAATCAAACATTCATACTAGCTTCACTTTCAATTTCAATAACACTTAGGTGTGGAGAACTAAATTGGTCTTGATCCTTCCTCGGAGTATTGGTGTGTAGGAAAATCTCATCATATTAAGGTGTTGAGGATGTCTAGCTTACCCCACTAATAATAAAATTTTATAATTTTGCCAATTACATTCCCTATATATATATATATATATATAATATTTCACATATAAAACAAGTCAAAACATATGTCTTACAGGGAACCAAAACTTATGTGTATAGGAATAGGCTTGGCAGAGCTAGATAGAGGTGCACCTAGAAAATTATAATAATTTTCCACATAGAACACTAATGCTAAAATAAGGACACTAATTCCATACATCACTATTGTATAATTATTTTTATACTATCCAATAAGGGTTTTGAAACCTAGATCTTATATGTGATACTTACATTAACTCCTATCCTAGATTACAACCTTTAGATATCTCATCTCAGTCAATGTTCAACTAAGTATTTATTTACATCATTTATTAATATTTTATAAAAAAAAAATAAGTCAAATATAATAAAAATTAGTGGTTATATTTATTACATATTTATACCCTAATTTACTATACTCAGATCTTTAAAAACCTGGGGCTTAAATTCCTAAACCTTGAAAACATTAAATCATTTGGTGAACTCAACTTACTTTGAACAGTACACAAACCTTAAACCTAGATAACCCTAGGGTTTATGTTTCCAATTTTATAAGACTCACATTTAGATTTTAGATCCTTGCATTTTTTTATTCGCATTTCATAAAATCATGATAATAATGATAGATGAAGTTTATTACTTTTTAATATAAAGTTTTTTATCTTCATTTGCTTACTTATTTCCTTTCATTTGGAATGAATTCAAAGATGACATAAACACATATGTACAAGATGAATTATATCATTTAAAACATATGCCATATTTCACTCTATCTCTTGCATGTTATTGTTCTCTTATCTAGAATTAATTTAATAAATAAATCATTACACACATAAAATATTTAGTACATAGTCTAACAACATTTTTTCAAGTTTCAATGTCATATATTATGGCTACGGAAGAATCCCCTTATCCTCCTCATCTCTGTGAGGGTGATATATACTTTCCCCCTAACTAAGTTCATGATATGAATCCTCCACAATACGATGTAACATATATTATTGTTACTAGTTCCCATACTCTGCCTATCCATGCCTCCATCTTTTTTCTATAGGGCATGTGCCTACATGTTATACTAGAAGAAACTAAGGTTTGTACTTGTGAGACTTTAAGGGATTAAATTATTAGTATGAATAGGATAATTTAAAAATTACAAACTCAAAATCAACTATTAGATGAAAATACTACAACATTGGATAATCAGATTACAAGATAAAAATTCTAGGGCACACTAGTGTCAATCATGTATATTCATCTTCTCCTAGTTAATGTGAGGCAATCAAATGTTACATTTCAAAACAATAAATCACAATAAAGTGCATCTATAACTAGTGATGAAAAAAATATTTAAAGATCAAATAAAAGTTCAAGTTAGATTTTAAGGCAAATGATTAAAGTTAAGTTGATCGATTTACTTCCTTTACATCAAGTGAGGATATCCAGATATTATTGTCCATATCATTGAATGCATTATCATTACATATATTCATGTTTAGCATTGAAAAACCATATACAACACATCATTACTAATGAGTAACCTATACAATATAAATCAATTAAGAAATCAACAATGATACAAGAACATATTCAAAAAAGGTCAAATTTAGAAATAGTAAAAAAGTGATTACCAAAGGATAATTCAAAACAAAAAAAGGTTTACAAAGCATAATCATAGAAAGAAACAATAAAAAAATCATAGGTAAATAAATTAAAAGATACAAATATACCTCTCCAAAATGAGGTCTCACTTTCAAAGTAGTATGGGTTTGGTCAAAAGTATCTACAATAGTTTGATTATCAAGGTCAAGGGTTGGGAAAACATGCCCAAGGAATTATTAATCCTATTCTAGTAGTTGATTAAGTTGGTCAACAAGGCTTGGGATTTATCAAACATCCTAAGGTAAATAATTGACAAATACAATTTATCAAGGTAAGAAGTCTAGATACATAGGAAATGTTATAAAAAGAGCAAGAATTAAACTTGTAAAGTCAAAATCATGATGAGACAAAAAGCATTATCAAAAGAAGATTTATAGAAGAAAAGCCTCTAAAGTATCATATGCCTACAATAAGCATAGTTTCAAAGGGCACAATTACAATAAATATTGTGAAGCATAATTAAAAAAGGTAAACTCCAAAGTCTGAGGAAATTTCTTATGCTCATCTAGATAAAACAAAAATCAATACTAACATTCTAGGTTATTATGATTATTATGATGATGACAATGAATAGTACTCAAATTCATATTGTAACTCAATTCAACTCTAGTATATCAATCACACTGCACAAGAGGTTACCATTCCTATTTTTGACGTAGTTCACATTGATAGTGAGTCTCCCATGAGACTCATCAGTTAGTATGTTCTTCATTTATTTTACATAGCTTATATACAGAAAATACAAAAATAATATAATATATCAAAACACAAAAACATTCAAATATTTACTCAAAAAACATAAGTTATAGATTGTATGCATTTCCATGTTTACATCTCTTATATTTTCTAAACAGTACATATGTTATCAATCTTACTATAGCCAAATTTTATCATACATACATGTTTAACTTATTATTGCCAAGTGTTCTCATATATTGACATGTCTAAGGTCCACTATACAGATCTAAATTTACTACTATATACCCATTGGGGCATATACATAGATACATAGGTTCTTCATTTCATACTTTCACCCATTTCGGGGCATCCTATACATAACTATGATTGCTAGGTTACATATTTCTAAACTATACATCATAAATTTAACATTGTTATATATTGATATTGATCATCCTACCCCTACTTAGATTTTATGTTGACTACTACTAATTTAGACTTAGCTTATGTACATATTTTCTCTTATACATATTTATACCACATTCTCATACATACTTTTATTTCTAGTTTTCCTAGTTTATATTTGATTATGTCTCTAATATTATTATATTTGAGGGTATTTAAACATGACACTACTCTATGGTTCTATGCCACTTCATTTTTATTATATGTATGTTTTGGAGATGTGCCCATATCCTTGTGTGTACCTTCTTGATTGTTTATGTAGAAATTTGAACATTTCCTTCCATGTGGATCTAATCCAACTTTCTTGTTGACATATTTAGATATTTGAATGTGTCCTTATATGTATTTCTTTATTATATTTAGTGACATGTACCCATCTCCCTTGTATTATAGCTCCTTGACCTACTTTTCATGTCTCATGTGTGTTGTATGCATGATTTTTTGTATGCTTCATATCCATAAAAATTATTTCCTTCTTGTTACACAATCTAGTTTTAGATTCCATGAGGGACATCATGCATCTCCCCTTCCTCCTTGGGTGTTGTGATGTACATCATGCCCCATCCCCTTAGGTAACTACTTAGTTATTGCTCAGATTTTGTGTTCATTTACATTGTTATATCTATATTTAAATCCTTTTGAATGTTATATATAAAATTAAAGTACACTAAAAAATCATGCTTAGATTAAATTACATTATGATGTTATGTATGCACATTATATTGGTTTATTATAAAAATATCATATATGCTCCATCTAACACACATTTTGTAGAGCTTCTTCTTTTAAGCTCAATTCTTATATAGGTTCAATAAATCACATCAAAAGAGGGGGAATTCACATGGGTTTGTCACAAATATCAGTTATCTTAATGCACTTAGAGTATAATTTTCAATGCACAAGCACATAATATAGAAATCTTTTTAACAAAAACATAGTGGGAACTAGTGATACAAAAACTCGCTTCAATTACATAGAAATTAGAATCACTAGACATTAGTGCCCTAATTGGGACACTAACACCACCATAAATACTATCCAAGATATGGTGATACTATCCAGTAGCCTTAGTTTTAAAAATTTCTATATTGGCTATAAAAGTACACCAAGTGTAGTCTAGGTTTGCATAGAGATATTTACAAATTACCAATTTTGGTTTAGTTTAGCTTAGATTCATACCATTTTTCTTAGATTGGGGGAATCATACACAATGTGATCATTCAAATTTTATTTATAGATAGCTATCTACATATTATTACAACTTAATACACAATCCATATAGTTAGATATCAAATTTTGGGGCATGTGTGTGGCACATTATTTTCATATGCTCACTTATTCACTTGTTGATTAGATGAAATGAAAAAATCCATATCATTTTCTATGTTGTAGCACCATATACCATGTTCCATGTTACACACCATATTTATTTTATATTATATCTATAGTGGATGACATTCTTGAGTGTCCTAGAGCCATTTTACATTCCAGAGTTCTTGAGTGGCTATAGAGCCAACATATATAGTTCCAATTATAGTTACACATCTCTAGTTCATTTTGAAATTTTAGTTTTAAATTAATATACTACACATGGGTAGGTAATCATGGAGTCATAACCTACTTGAGTTATTGAGCCACTTGCATAGTAGGGATAGATAAGACATCAATCCAATACAAGTTACTCATAGTGTGCAATCCACCAAGCAGGGATAGGAAATGATGGAGTCAAAAATAGATTGAGTTATTGAGCCACCCACATGTTGGGATTAAAAAACCCATCATCTTAATTTAATTTATTCATTTATTGATCACTATCTATATGTGCACACATATGTTGTTACTAGGATTATGCATTGGTTCATGTATATAGTGAGGTGTATTCATTCCTTTCCTCTATCTTATCTCTTTAGTTAGTTTTGTATTTAATTTTGATATCTCTTAAGTAAGTAATGATTTATGAACACTTAATTTATAGGATACATAATGGATTATTCTTCACATACTTAGATCCAGATTCATAGACTTCACCTCTTAAGTAAGTCCAAGTACTCTTCCTTTTCCTTTATCTTAATCATTTTTATTTACTACATCTATAGAATAAGGGGGGGGGGGTAATGTAATCATCTAAAAATGACTCTTGAGTTCCAAGTGTGTTACTTTATACCACCAATCCCTAGCTTATCCTTATACCTATCTTAGGGACCAAATAGACACTTATCCATCTTTTATGCGAACCACATGCATCCCTAAACATCACTAAAGCAATCTCAAACCCTCATTTTAACATCCTAGTCCCTAGTGCCATAATGCTAGTAGAGGTTCCTAGAATTACACTAGAATATGCTAATTATAGGTATAACTTTCAAAATAGAGATTATGACAAGGCATCAAAGTGACGTGAATAATATAAACCATCTATGGTGTCTTTAATTAGATTGAAGGATAGGTCAAAGTAGATATAAACAAAATTGGAACCACAACTAGAATCACATTAGATTAAAAAATAAATCAAAATAGAGTAGGAAATATGCATACACCATACATAAAATAAAATAAGGGAATACCATAATAGGACAATTTCTATTAATCTTTATCAACACATTGTTGGGGATCAACCAACAATGTTAATTACAATGTGAAAGCAATAAATGCAGAATTAAACTAGAAAGATAAGTAACTAGAATCAGATAACAACAAACAATAAGAGATACAAGAAACCACCCTGAAAACTTGTATTAAACTCTTTACAGAAGGAATACAATTGAAGAAACTTATTTTCTTCCACACCTCTCTCAAATGTACAGATTTCTTTCTAGATCTCTTTCCCTCAAGAGCTCTCTCTCTCAATTACAACCAGTTTGAACAACATGGATTGATACACATATACAATATTGTACTGTACTTGACCAATTCTACAATTGTGTCCACTAAGCTATGAAGATTTAATCCTATATATAATATTAGGAAACATGAGCATACAACTATAGCCATCCGATGCACCTCCTAATGAAGGGATCTAAACAGTCTTACTAATAATAGAGATGTGGACTTAAGACTAACACTTAATCCTACCATGCAAACATTCTATTCTGTCCATAGAAATAGCATTCTGGATGCACAGGTGACTGATGTCGGTCTCTGCCTGTCTGCACCTGACCGATGTTGGTCGAACATAATCAACGCCTGCATCTCCCAGTCGACTCCTGACCGATGCCGGTGACTGTGTAAATCTTGCAACTTGCAAACTCACTCATTTGGTGAAGATTTTAGCTCCACACCTTAACAATCTCCCACTTGGAGATAAATAGTTGCACTAGTACATATACAACAACATCTTCTAGCTCTTCCATCTTCAAACTCAATCATGAAGACCTACAAAATTTGAATGAAGATTCAACTTCTCCTTTGTAACCGGCTTGGTTAACATATCCACAGGGTTATTATCTATATGGATCTTCTCTAGCTTCAACTCACCATCCTCCAATACCTGTCTAATAAAGTGGTACCTAAGCTATATATGCTTTGTTCTTGAATGAAAGGCTGAATTCTTAGCCAAATGAATTGCACTCTGACTATCACTGTATAATCTGCAACTCTCTTGCTCCTTTCCAAGCTCTTCCATGAACTGTGTCATCCATATCATCTCTTTGCTAGCCTCTGTGACTAAAATATATTCTGCTTCTATAGTTGACAAGGCAACAACCTTCTGCAACTTTGATATCTAGCTAACCGCTATTCCACCAACAGTGAAAACATACCCTGTGGTGCTTCTTCTATTATCCAAATCACCTGCCATATCTGAATCTACATAACCATGTAGAGAAGTATCTAAACCTCCATAGCACAAATGCCTATTGCTGGTCCCTCTCAAATATCTAAGGATCCACTAAATTGCTTTCCAGTGCTCCTTTCCTAGATTGGTCATATACTTACTTACAACTCCCACTGCTTGGGCAATATCCAGTCTCGTACATACCATTGCATACATTAAACTCCCTATTGTGGAAGCATATGGAACTATAATCATGTAATCTACCTCATCATGTGAATTAGGACATTGTTCTTTACTCAATTAAAAATGTCCAGCCAAAGGTGTGCTTACTGGTTTTGCATCCTGCATATTGAACCATTTCAACACCTTGTTCACATAATCCTCTTGAGACAAAATCAACCTGTGATTTTTCCTGTCTCTCTTAATGCTCATGCCAAGGATTTTTTTTGCTGATCCCAAATCCTTCATGGCAAATGTGTGAACTAATTTCACCTTAAGCTTAGAGATATCTTGCATGTGTGATCCTGCAACCACCATATCATCTACATACAACAACAAGATAATATATCTACCATTATCCAATCTCTTAGAATACACACAATGGTCAGATTGACACCTACTATAGCCATGCTCAGTCATAAACCTATCAAATCTCAAATACCACTATCTAGGAGCTTGCTTGAGGCCATACAAGCTTTTCTTCAATCTACACACTAGCTTCTCCTTACCTTTGACCTCAAATACTTCTGGCTGATCCATATATATTTCTTCATTCAAATATCCATGAAGAAATGTTGTTTTAACATCAAGCTGCTCAAGATGCAAATCCTCAATAGCAACTAAAGACAATACAGTCCGTATAGAAGTCATTTTAACTACAGGAGAAAAAATCTCACCAAAATCAATACCTAGTTTTTGTGCAAATCCTTTCACAACCAATCTAGCCTTATATCTCATCTGTCCATTCTCACCTTCCTTCAATCTGTAGATCCATCTATTCTTCAGTGTCTTCTTTCCTACTGGAAACTCAACCAAATCCCATGTTTGGTTCTCTTTCAAGGAATCAATTTCCTCATTCATGCCTAGCTCCCACTGATTCTTGGATTCCACCTGTATTACTTCATCAAAACTCTCTGGTTCTCCACCATCAATAAGCAATAATAGAATAATGAATGGGAATATCGAATTAGAGGTTTACTTACCCTTTTTAACCTCCTGATGGGCATCTGAGACTCATTCACAACACATTGTCCACCTAAATTCTCTGACAGTGACTGATCTCAGTCACTTCCAGGCCTGTAATTGGCCGACATCGATTCTCCCTGACCGACATCAATTCCTGCTTGACCGACATCGATCACTATATGACCGACATCGGTTCCTATATTGCTGATGTTAGTTCCTACCTGACTGATGTCAGTCTCTATGTTTTCCTGTCTATGATTACTTTTTCCCACGAGCTCATTTTGGACCGTCACCTCATCCAATTCTCCATTGCTCTGCCTAGATTGATTCAGCTTCTTGATCTGATCATTATACATCACTTTTTCATTGAAAACAACATTGTGGCTCCTAATTATCTTGTTAGTTCCTAGATTCTAAAACCTGAATTTGAAATCATCAGAGCCATAGCCAATAAATGTGCACCTCATAGACCTAGCATCTAGCTTCTATCTATTTTCCTTATCAACGTGCACAAAGGCTTCACAACCAAAAACTTTGAGAAATGAGAGATCTACCTTTTTACCTATCCATGCCTCTTCTGGAATTCCTCCATCCAGAGCTATAGAGGGTCCTCTATTAATCAGGTACACTGCAGTATCCACAGCTTTTGCCCAAAACTCTAAGGGCAAACCATCATGCAATCTCATACACCTTGCACGCTCCATTACTGTTCTATTCATCCTTTTAGCAACTCAATTTTTCTAAGGTGTCCTTGGAACCATCCTTTGCCTACGTATTCCATTCATATAACAATAACTTTTGAACTTAAAACTGTAAAACTCACCACCATTGTCAAATCTCAGGCACTTCAATCTCCTGCCTATTTCATTCTCAACCATAGCTTTCCAAATCTTAAACATGTCAAAAACATCAGATTTATTCCTAATACAATAGACCCATACCTTTCTTGTAGCATCATCTATGAAAGAAACATAGTACCGTGATCCTCCAATAGAAGCAACCTGAGTTGGTCCCCACACGTCTGTGTGAACAAGCTGTAACTTGTGCTTCTTCTTTGTTGACCCAGTCTTAAGAAAACTCACCCTCTTTTGTTTTTCAAACACACAATGCTCACAAAAATCCAGATCTATGCTTTTCAAATTTGAAAGCTTACCTTTTGACTTAAGAATAGACATTCCCTTCTCACTCATGTGGCCGAGCCTAAAGTGCCACAACTTTGCATCCACATCTGAAGTAGATAATACAGAAGGAGAATTATTAGTAACACAATTACATAAATAGAGAGTACCTACTCTCTTACCTCTGGCCATTACAATTGCACCCTTGGTCACCTTCCAAGATTCAGCTATGAGAGTTACTATACAACCCTCATCCTGTAACTTTCCTATAGAAATCAAATTCCTCTTCAAGCTGGGAACATGCATAACATCTCTCAACACCCATGTGTTTCCATTCTACATTCTTAGCTGCACTTTTCCTTTGCCAATAATTTTACAAGGCTCATCATCCCCTAAATAAACTATTCCAAAATCTCCATGAACATAGTCACTAAAATATTCTCTATTAGGGGTTGCATGGAAAGATGCACCAGAATCTAAAACCCAAGATTCTATATTATTATGCAAAGAGAATATAAGAGCATCTTGTGCAATACCTGCAACTTTTGCTTCTTCTTTACCTTCATGCTGATTGTCTTCTTTTGGCTTTGACCAGCAATCTTTGCTTATGTGCCCTATCTTTCCACAATTCCAGCATTGTGGCCTCCTGCCATTTATGGATTTGGATCTACCTCTCATCTTTGACTTAGACCTTGATCTCACTTTCTTTCCCTTCTCTTTTTGCCTTCCCATGCTCTCAAAACTTAAAGCGTTCCCTGATGTTTCCTCTGTGCTTTTTCTGTGAATTTTTTCATTCAAGATTACACTAACAACATCCTCTACTTTTAAAATATTTGAAGCAGATGCAGTATTACTAACTGCCATTACCAAGCTATGCCAGCTTTCAGGCAAAGAACATAATATTAAAAGAGCCTTAATTTCATCATCAAACACTATTTTGACTAAACTTAATTGATTAACAATTCCATGGAAATCATTTAGATGATTAGATACAGATCCACATTCCTGCATTTGCAAATTAAATAACTGCTTCATAAGATATACCTTATTTGAAGCTAAGGGTTTTTCATATAAATTTGCTAAAGTAGTCATTAACTCTACCGTAGACTTTTCCTGTGATAAATTAGATATCACAGTAGATGCCAGACTCAATTTTATAGATCCAAGAGCCTTTCTATCAAGAACTTCCCATTCTTCATCATCCATGTCTTTGGGCTTCTTTGAAACCCCACCTAATGGTAAGTATAGATCTTTCTGATACAGATAATCCTCTATCTGCATTCTCCAATGTTGATAATTCTTGCCATTAAACTTCTCCATTCTCAGTTTACTTTCTTCTGCCATTGATTCTCCCACTCAAATAGAAATCCCTGTGAGTAACCTATAATCAATACACACTAACCAGATCTGAAACACCTATTAGTCAACCTGAGCTCTGATACCACTTGTTGGGGATCAACCAACAATGTTTATTACAATGTGAAAGCAATAAATGTAGAATTAAACCAAAAAGATAAGTAACTAGAATCAGATAATAGCAAACAATAAGAGATACAAGAAACCACCCTAAAAATTTGTATTAAACTCTTTACAGAAGGAATATAATTGAAGAAACTTCTTTTCTTCCACACCTCTCTCAGATGTACATATCTCTTTCTAGATCTCTTTCCCTCAAGAGCTCTCTCTCTCAATTACAATCAATTCTAACAACTTGGATTGATACACATATACAATACTATACTGTACTTGACCAATTCTACAATTGTGTCCACTAAGATATGAAGATCTAATCCTATATAATATTAGGAAACATGAGCATACAACTACAGCCATCAGATGCACCTCCTAATTAAGGGCTCTAAACAGTCTTACTAATAATAGAGATGCAAAATTAAGACTAACACTTAATCCTACCATGTAAACATTCTGTTCTGTCTATGGAAATAACATTCTGGACACACAGGTGATCGACGTCGGTCCCTACCTATCTACACCTAACCGACGTCAGCCAAACATAACCGATGCTGGCATCTCCCAGTCGACTCCTGACTGACGTCGATCACTTCTGACTGATGCCGGTGACTATGTAAATCCTGTAACTTGCAAACTCACTCATTTGGTGAAGCTTTTAGCTCCACACCTTAACACACATTGAACTAGATTCTATTACATCAAAGTACTATATATGACTTTTTACAATCATATTATCTTTTCACCTTCCAACCTTTTGAGATACAAAATAAAAGACTCTTTACATTCTCCAATTATCTAATTAGACTTATAAGGAGGAATATGTATAAATATATACAAAAGACAAAATCAAACACATCACACATGTGTTTATCTTATATACTTTGCAGTCTTAGCAAGCTCCATTCTTCATCCAATACTTTCTTGGACTTAATTATTTTTCTCATCCCAAGACAATGTTGTAAAGTAATTTGAGATAGAAAGATAAGTAATTTGGGTACCATTTACTAGTTTTCACCCTTTTCACACTACTTAGCCACCCTTTCAAGTTTTCAACTAAGTATCATACTATCCTAACACCATATTGGGTTTTCAATAGACTAGCATAACCAAATGGCTTCCCTTTACAATTTTTCAACCATTCTAGACATGATCCTAAATTTTAAACTATATTACAAAAAAATGAATGTACTAGAAATTAAAAAATATTAGTGTGTAAACCTTACTCCTATGGCTAAAATGTTGGTTTCATTGGGGGTTACAGAGGTTGTTATTATTGAGGAACTACTAAACTAGTGGCTCCTGATGTATCCACTACTAAAGGTATCTATAAAGATTATTCCTATGAATTTATCTCCATCTCTTGTATGATTTGTAGTAGTTTTTATGGAGGAATGAATGGTGGCTCATTTTTTATCTACATAATGGCTAGATCCACTTGAGCTAGATCTTAATTGAGAATATTCCAGTCAGTGAGTACTTTTCATACCATTCTAAGTGGAATGTTCAGTGGTACCTAGATTATCATCATGTTTTGTAAGTTTTCATCTTCTATGATTTTAACCAATGCCTTGGCATTAGATTATTTCTACTAAATGTCTAGGACAAGGTCATCTAATATGTCTATTTCCCTCTAGGCTTTAATGGTTGTGAAAGTGTTGCACATTATTTCATGATGCCATATTTTTAGCTTCTATACACCAACATCTCTTGATCCTCTAGCATGGATTTAGCTTTGTCATTAGTGGATAATTGAGGCTTCACATTAGATAGGGATTGATTAAAATGTTATCTTTAGTTGACCATATCTTAGGATATATTCTTGGCTTATCTTTTAGCAGTGCCTAAGACCCACTCATATTCTTCCAAGTTTTGGCACATGGCTTCTATTTTTTACTTGAGGGATTGTCCTTATGTGTTAAATTCCAAAAAATTATACGTATCTCTCAAGCTATTTATAAGTTATATCACTAGTGCCATGAATTGTTTATATTTTGACATAACCTGGTCACCTATTAATTACATAACTAAGGTGGGACATGCATTATTGATCAATAGCCTCACATTCATGAGCCTCTCCTCTAATTAAGTATTTTTATCCCATAGCCTCAAGACTTCTTACTCTAAATATGAATCCCTCTATGTAATGGATTCCTAAAAAATGCCTACTCCTTTAATGTGTTTAGATAGAGATATCTAGGTTACATCTAATGATGTTTCCATGATAGTGATGGTAAGTATCATGGATGTAGTCATATATGTCATAGGATTAGGTGTAGATTGTGTAAGTGGAAGAAATAAAATATTTTAAAATGTGTATTTATTAGGGACATCCCATATCTGTTGATTAAGGACATGTACCACTTTTTCAGTGCCCTTAGTGTGACTGGTAGATGCTACCTCTACTTGTGTTTGCACATCCTAGAGTTCCTTATCCTTAGTTGTTGATTCCACCTTGGTTTTAGTCTTAGCTTCAGCCTGTACTTAAGATTCATATTTAGCCTTAGATTGAGCCTCAATTTGGGATTTGGATTCAACATCTACATCAACCTTGGATTTAGTTTTAGCTTTGGCCTTAGCCTTATCTTCAGAGCCAACCTTAGCTTAAGGTTTGGATGCTTACTCATTTCATTTATATTACACAACTTGTGCCTCTTATTGTCACCTTTGTTATTTTTGTTGTTTATTATTTGAATCTACTTATTTAACCTACTAGTACATAGCTTCATATTTTTCATTTTTGAATTTAGCTTCTACACAACCTCTACTTCCTCAACTTTCCATGTGATGGATCTCATTTCTTTGGCTTGATTTTTTGCAACCTCTACTTCCTCAACTTTATTTTGTTACTCTATGGTTGTGTCTTGTTGCTTCTATTTTAGACTTTACATAGCTTCATGTTGTGTTGGTTTCACCACAATTACTTTTTATTATGTTTCCTTAGTCCTTTTTTCTTCTTGCCTTTCTTTAGGATCAAGTGTACCGTACATAATTTGTTACTCTTCCACTTCCCTAGGTATGAATTTATACATGGGTTCCTCATCTCCTTTGTTGTCATTATCAGATTTAGCTTGCTTCAATGATTTTGCTTCACCTAATTGATATTTTTGTACCAAATTATTTCTTTTAGATTTTTATGGAGGCTTAATGTTTATTTCTATTTATTCTCCCCCTGTGGTTGTGGTTGTTGAGTTGGTTGAGCCTGATGTACACTAATTTTTTCTCTTGAAAATATACCCTAAGTCATATTTGGAGAGTTTTATTTTATAGAACCTTATCTTAAATAAGTTTGTCTTATGGTAGTGTTTGAAACTCAATAGAAGGAATCATTGGGATCCTTAGACAATCATATCTTAGGTCTTTTTCCATGCATTTGAATTGAACCTACAACATCTCTTTCAAATTTGCAATTGAACCAATGCGGAGATTGATGCTCATAGGGTCCACTCTAAGGTAAGTAAATGTAACCCTATAATATTTCCTTTATTTAATTATTAGATATAGGTTATTTTTATTAATGAATGAATGTGTGTATCCTTGTCTAGTTTCTCTCTACACCAAATCAATTTGGTGTGGTTATGAGATAGAAAAATTACTTTCATATAGGTATAGTGAGATATGTACCATATTTTGACTCATCTTCCAAAAGAGATTTTATGCTTATACACCACCTTGTCACCTTGCCTTGATTCTTGGATGCCACTTACTGAGAGTCCACTCATTCCTAAGATATGTTTTTTTTTATTATGATTATAACACCTTTTACCACCAATTTTTTAAAAAATGATATCAATGCAGAACTTATAGTAGAGGTTTTCAGATACACTTCCATTTTCCATATTATTTCAAATTCCCTCAACACTCTAGATGAACAAGAGAAGATTCATAATCCTCCCATTATCATAATACCTTGTAACTAAGGATTTTATTATAATGTTATCTAGTAATATTCATCCACCTACTCCTTCCCCTTTTCTCCTCATGACTAGCCTCATTGTATCATTCAATTTTTGTAACACATTAATAGGGCATATGCAACATGATAGAGGTAACGACATTATTAGATTAATCCAACCTAATATAACCCATTTCCCCATCCCTATTATTGATTATTATCTTTTCCTAATTTTCACTGATATTAAAGGACCATAGAGTTACATCTCTACCAATTTAGCTGCTCTTAATGATCACCATGACATGACAAAGCTATTTTGGTTCCATCATGATAATATCTTGTCTATTGCCATTGAATACCCCATTCCAAAAAATAACCAACCTAATGCCTAAATGCACACATAATTAATTATTTAAGTTGTTTGTCTCATCCAAATCTCAAGAAGTTGAGTGCACAAGTTAGAATGATAATTTGTACATGAATATAGGTTGGCAAACTCAACATGAAAGGTTTATCTTTTTGTGTTTCCTTTTTTTCTCTTATTTAAATTTACTCTCCATATCTCTCCCTCATTCCATTTATTTTTTATTTGTTATTATACCCCAAACTATATATCTAGACAAGATATATAAAGATATATTGGCATATAAGTATATAGAAGAAATTAAGAAATACTTGGTGAAGGTTCTTAATCATTTGGAACAATAATGATTCCAAATAGAACATAGAATATTAGTTTCATGACTATCCCAACCCTAAATCACAAATAAGATAAAGATACCAATCCAAAAAGTGTGAGACATATCATAAACCACCAATATACATCTTAGTTATAACATGAATTTTAATAGTGGGAGTGGAGCCACTCCTCATAAAAAAATTAGACTCTCAGTTAGTTTCCAGAATATTGGTGCAAAAATATATGTTAAATATGATCAATATATTAGGAGAATTCATTATATTGAAGATGAAGTAAATAGAATTCAAAAAATTTCACTCCCCTCTAATAATAACAACTAAAACACTTGAAACCCACTAGAAAAACATTAAACAATTCCTATTGAGTCTTATACCACTAATCAACCCCTTGATAGATACCAACCTCTTCCTATTACACCTCCCATAAAGGAAGTGGCTAGAAAAAATTCCACTTATACTCTACATTGTTAGGAAATAAGTGTTTCATGGTATTATTAATGTCGTCTTATAATTAGTTAAATATAATATTTAATGAGTATGAGTTTCATATTATAATAGAGTTATTTAGATGTTAACCCAACTCACGTAGATATGAGTTGATAAAGTGATTATAGAGATTATGAGATATTCTATGAGATAAGTGTGATGAGTGATATTTGGGATGATAAATATGCTTTGAATATGAGTTTAGAACAAAATAATGTATAAATAACCATCTCTAGTTTTAATAAATTATTTGGAATGATTTAGTTTTATTGAGTTTACTATGCAATATGAACCAAATTATATTATGAGTGACCTCATATATAAGTTTTTGGGTCACATTCATGATTTTTAGAGTAACCAACTCTCTCTAAATTAAGGAGTGAACTATAAACCTCCTAACTAGATTCATTCCTCCTCTATACTCATCATTGGTGAGCATTATTCCTATTGTTGAGGTTTAGCATTAAGGTTGTCATTGATGTCAAAGGTTATTAAGAAGTTTGATATCATTTATATTATCATTGATGTCTTAGTGGTACTATAATGAGTGTTGTGTTGTAAAAAGCTAAAGTGTTGAAGGTCAATTGGCACGGTCATGAGGTCATAAGTCTTTATGAGGTCATTGTGGAGTGTATTTATGAGAAGATAATATTGATTAGTATTTTAGTGATTCTAAGAGTGTAAGATATGATTGGCATATTTTCTTATGTTGGAATGATTGATGTGAAGGTTAGCATGGAAGGTCCTTGTTGTCAAATTTCTGAAGTGCTTAAGCCTAGTAGTCTTTTGAGAAAGTATGTGCATAAGATGCCTAGGATTGTGCATGAAAAGGCATGGTGACATGATGAGATAAGGTTGTATAAGGATGTTTGAAATTGTATGATCATGTGAGAGAAATATTAATAGTTTAAATATAGATTTGAAGGTCAGATCAAGGCCTAATAAGGTGTGAAGACTCAGGTGTATAAATTAAGGTGGTGAGAGCATGGCCTAATGAGTAATGAGGTTTATTTTCCAAGGAAATAATTCATATGTGCCATTTTTTATATGTATTATAGGTTTTCCTTGGTGTATTCATGAATTTTAAGGTCAAAATTTGAAGGTTAAGGCAAGAAAAGGTGTTTTTGAGGTCTCTCAAGTGCATAGAATAAAGGGTTCTCAACCCCAGAAGGATTTTATTATGCTAATTAGATCATAAAACCTTTGAATGGTAAATTAATATATTTATGGTATATTTTTAAGGTTCATATCTTAAAATTATAGGCATTTTTCTGGGATTTAGGGAGTATGTTTTATGAATGATTTTTAAGAATTGAAACAAGTTAAAACCCTCTTATAACCCTATTAAGGACTTAATGTTGAATATGTTGATCAAAAGTGCCCAAAATTTATTTTTATGCTTAGGTAAGATATTGGATATTGTATTAAACTCTACCAATCACCTCTAGGTGTGATTTAGTTATCAAGTGTGTGAGTAGACCCTATATGATAGTGTTAATTTCTTAGAATTTTATTATAGTAGTTAGAGTTGGCCAAGTCAAAGTATGAAAATGGATGGAGGATGAATATTGAATCTTATTTTTCATGTCAATTAATGGTTATGGATTTTTTATATCCCTCAATTTGGCTAAACTAGTCATCTAAGTTATCTAGTTGCTAATAGGCCTAATGGTGGAAATATTGAAAAACCTAGGCAGTAGTGAGAAGATGATTAGGAATGTGTTATCATAATAGAGTGATGAAACCAAGTGCATGGATATGTATTTTATTACTGTTATTTCCTATTAATTCTTTGTATAAATCTTCTAATTTATGTAAAGTGGTGAAAATGAAGAAGCTAAAATGGCTTATCTAACTTAGTAAGGTCAATAAATTGGTCTGTAAGACCAATAGTTACCACTAGAACATATGATTTTTATTTTTTAATATGGTTTGGAGATTTCATAGGTTAATATACATACATAATAATTATTTTAAAGTTTTCATACAATTTTTGGATGTCTAAGTCACCATGATTGGTCTTTGAGGAAAAATGGTAGTTCTAAGTGAGGAAGTTGTAGGAGTATTTTTGAGGCTCTATGCCATGATTTGAAGAGTATAATTCAATTGGTGAAGTTTTTTAGGTATTAAATGTAATATGTATTTTATTTATTATCATGTTTGTGTGTCAAGATAACTTTTTATCTTTAATTGTTTGAGATAGATCTTTATGTATGTGTGAAGGCCTAATGTGAACAATACTAATGATGGGCTTAAAGTGGTGGTTAGAGATAAAAAATGCCATGGAAATAATATGAAATAAGTGGGGGTATATTTGACTATTATATGAAGTTTTTTTTTCCATGTGTGGATTTTTAAATTTTTACAAGGAGTTCAAAGGGTAACATGTACTAATGAAGGCCTAATTGAATTAGGTCTCCTTAAGGCCTAAAAGAGGTTTGGATATTATAAGTTATGGATGGAATACTATAATGATTTATTAATGTATTTAATTTTTTATAAGACCTATTTTAATGGTAATATAAGTTTTAAAGTGTGTATTGATGACCAAGGGGTGTGTGAGCTAGAGGATAATAAGCCTAATTGTCTAGTTAGAGAATATGTGTGTGTGCAAGTGAAGGAAATAACATTTTTAAGAGATTAAATAGGTATTTTAGACCATAATATTGGTGTATATAAACTATAATCAAGATATTACATGGGTGCTATACATGAATATACAGTCCATATGACCTAATCTATCTTGAAGAGACTTAGTTGAGAGAAGAAGCCTAAATGATATTTTGAGAGAGATTAAAGAGTGAGAAGAGATTAAAAAAGGTGATAATAATATGTTGTGTGAGAAACATAGCATTATTAAGGTGATAAAAAAAAATTACGTGGTTGATTTATTACTTATCCATCTAGGGGGTTGGTGCCTCCTTACAAGTTGGTGTTTGCTAAAGCCTAGTTGGGTTGGTGCTTAGCTAGCTAGGTTTGGTACTCCATGTGGAGTTAGTTATTCACTAAATAATGATATTTTGAATTTTATGAATATAGTCCATTTTCATGAATTAGTGGGTTTTCTTCCACTTGATCTTTTCTGACATAAATGATGTGTTAGATTTTTTAATCTTGTTTCATGCTTGTATGGTTGATTGCTTATGCATTGCTTGATCTATATGTTGATATGATGGTTCATGTATGCTAAGTAGGAATTGAAATAAAGTTTTTAAGAGATTTATTCAACACCCTTATCATTCATTGTATTTACAATAATCATAAAATTTGTTTAATAACTATTGTATTAATAACCCTCCATACTTCCATCATAACAATAAGCCTATATGATAACTCCCAATTACATTTATAATCAACACATAGAAGATATTATTACTCAAGGAGTTACCAACATGAATACTTATAATATCCATATATCCTATCAACCTATAAATAAAGACCCAATGGGAAGTGTATTCACATATAATCCTCTTGACAAATGGTATCCAACAATTTGTCACCTTACATTCCTCTAAATTATGTGCCACATATTGGCTATAAATTTTTTAGGCTAACAAAAGTACCTAGGAATTCATGAGATTAAATACCCTTCATTTAATGGTGAAGCTACCATATACTTATGTCTATTTATTCTATTTATTGCTCATAGTTATTCACAAATTATATAGATTGTGTGCAAGTTGTCTTATTTCTAGGGGTATTACTTTAATCACAGAGTTCATGAAGCATAACAAGGTGATTTTACAGTAAGTAAGAAACTATTTCAAAGAATGTATAAATAAATTTTGGGAAGTTAAGAGTGGAAAACTAGAACATGTGAGAAGAGAGAATTTGTACTTCATAATAAGGAGTTTTATAGATCTTATTGAATCTGCACACATAAATATACATTCAAGAGATGATAATATTTTCATCAAATGACTAAGAAAGACTAGAATTCACATTTAGATTTAAAGATAACATAAATTTTACCATTTTAACCTTCACAAATCCACCAAATGATCTCCTAAGATGAAAATTTATATAGAAAATAGCTTCTTTCTCATTCACTTTGAACTAATTTGATACAAAATAAAAACTCAAAAATTTAAACACAAAGTTTTAGATTCCTTAAATTCTCTTGCTTTATCTAAAATTGTTATGCAAAAATTACCATCCTCCCCTAGGCATGTAGGCCTACACTTATATTTATATAATTTCACAAGTTAAAAAAAAAAGGAGACAACTCCTTCAATTCCCATGTGATGCATTATAAACTCAAAACCATTGAGAGACATCTTCTTGAAATTTCTCCTATGTTGCATGTAATGGCTGATGACATCTAGCACTTGTTGGTATCCTTTTTGGGATCAAATATGTAATCCTTGCATGTAACACAAATATTACTTAAGTAAATTGATTTTATAGAATGATTTCAAGTAATGGCACTTAGCCAAGTTACTTGAGTCTTATATTTTACCAAGAAACTTTATTTTACAAGTAATTTGGATTAATTACAAAGTATTTATTTGAAACAAAATTACTTATGATACATTTTTTAAGAGAACAAAAGAAAATAGAAAAATAATAAATCATTTGAGAGGATAAATAATAACAACCATTCCAATTCATGGACTTCTGATCTACACATCTCCCTATACTTGATGCATTGAGACATCATGAATTGGACTACTACTTCATATGTCTTGGAAACTAATTGCCTTTCCATTTCATATCTTAGTAGCTCCATTTTCCAACTCCTTACAGTAACGTTTCACCTTCCTGATATCAAGTTCTAGCAAACTCTAGAAAACTCTTTTTAAAGCAATAGGTTATCATAATCTTAGGAGGTTTTAGGTATTTCTCAAGTGTTAAACATTCAAGAATCTAGGTAAGTAATAGGAATGGATAACTTTGGGTTTCTCTTAGCTAGTAGCTTCAAGTTTATCCTGAATAGTTACTTGAGGTTGAGACTCTAAGTAAGCAGTGAGTCATAAGGAATCTGGGTCTCTTAAGAAAAAATACTTTAGGTTTGTTCAAGCAAGTAACATGGGTTGGAAAACCTAAAGTAGTAGTAATAAGTAATTTTAATTTTGGGTTCCACTTGGGTTGTTCTATAGGTTTCTCAAGTTTCTAGACTTTGGATTTACTAATGTAAGAAACTTAGGTTGAAAAACCCATAGAATTAGAAGTAATGAGTAATCATAAGTGTTGGAAAGCAATAAGTTAAGAAAAACCTAGGTGGATAAGGCACTTTTAGAGTCTTAGGTTTCTTGAGATGAGTAACTTGGGATCGAGACTCTAGATGAGTAATAATTAATGAAATGTCTAAATTTCTCATCTAGTTTCAATAGTTAGGTTTTTAATTTAGGCTCAATATTTAGAGTATTTTGAGGTGGTTTTCACATACTTAGTGTTTTAGGAATACATTTACATGATTTTTAAAACATATAAGCAAGTAAAATTGACAAATAAAACCAAGTGGAATGAGCATAGATAATGATAAATCCATGTCAATAAGTGGAAAATTACCAGATAAAGAGGAGAAGAAAACATTCAAGATCAAGGCATGAAAATAAAAGGATAATGATCTAAATACCTTAAACACAAATGGGTCATGAAGAGTTGGATAAAAAAATACTCTAGAAGGTTGAATAACATAGCTCAGGATTCATAGGGATGATAGATTGATCAAACAACTCAAATGACAAGTGGAAATAAGGTGGAATTCATTAATATTTATATTTACTAATGCATTAATGACATGTAGTGGACACATGTGAAGGATCCACGTAAACCCTTGGATTTTTATCAAGTTCTCAAACTGCTTTATTTAATTTTTCTTTTGGAAGTTAAGCATATTCATAATCCTAAGTTGGTCTCAACTAGTGAGTACATTGGGTTTGTAAACCTTCATTAATTTTACTTGTTTCTTTGGGTAATTAAAGCTACTTTAGAAACCTAGTTTGATATATGTAGTGTTTGATGGGTTTTTGAGACTAATTTATTCAGATTTTAATGTGAAGTAAATATGTTTGGTAATTATAGTTTGAACTAGATAGTGTAACTTGAACTTGTAGTAATACTTTTCTTCTTGTTTAATAAGTTAAGTAGCTTGTAGAACCTGAGTTATATTGTAAATAAACCCAAGCACTTAAATTTTTTGATCTTCTAGGAGAGATGAGTAAATGGGATTTTTAGTGATGGCCTTTGGAAAAATTTGACAACCTTATAGATCAATTTTAAAGCAATTGGGTAAATAAAGAAAGAAAGAAAAAAAAAAACCACTAAAGACTAAGACTTTATTTAGGGAATTGGTTTAACAAGGACAACTGAATCACATAAGACAAAATGCAAATTTTTAAACAGGTGTAACCCAAAATTTCTAAGTGTAAAATTTTATGGAAACTAACTGACTCAAAATGGGGACATATTTATTTCTATTAGAAAGAAAGAAACAAGGATGAGATTCCATTATCTCTAGTTATGAGTCTTGTCTATTGTGTATGGAGTCTTTACAAAAACTCAATCACAAATACTATAAAACAAATGAGTAAATGGAAAAGAAAAAACAACCAAATAAAATAAAGACTTAAAACTTTATTTATATACATATAGGTGTTACCCTACTACTAAATTCTTGTAAAGCTTCAAGTGTTTCCCATTGTAAGGCAATGCTAGTTTACCCCTACCTCTATCATAAACTAACCTACCTCTTTGCTTACAATGTTTGCTTGCACCATCATTTTGTACTTCATTTGCACTCATTATTGAATATTTCTCTCTATCATATTGGATATAGATGTGCCAACATACTACTATTTAACTTATACTCTTGCCTTCTTTTTAACAAAACTTTCATGCTTACTACAAAAATAAATATAACTGCTTGATTATCTACTCAATTTGTTGCCTTGATATCATGAATACCTCATCTTTATGATCTTTTTTTCTATCATGTGACCCTCAACTGATGCAAATTTTTCTTCCTCTTTTTCTTCCATATTGTCACCTTGAAATTCTTGTTCAAGTGCTACCACTTCTACCTCTAATTACTCTCTAATTTTATATATAAACTTGCAATAAAATTCCATAACTTTTCCCATCAACTATATTTCATTTTCTAAGCCTTCTATGAGGCTTCCCAACTAACATATTTATTCTTTATCATTCCCATCACTCAATTGGCTGTAACCATCTTCTTTCTCGTTACTCACATGCATTTCTTCCATCTCAAAGTGTTGTTTGTCTTCTTTGAATTACTTACTTGGTTGTTCACTCAGCCTATATCTTATCATTTCTCTCTTGAGTTGCTTACAAAGAAACTTATTTTTTATTCTTTCATCTCTCATGGTTTCTAACATTTGATTTTTAGTTATCCTAATGTGTTCAATAATGTTAATAGAAGGGATAGACACAGACAAAGTAGGATTAGCCTCAGAAGTATGAGTAACTAGCTTATGAGTTTGAGAAGAAGATGTTATATACTTTTCTTTTGGAACAAGAGAAGAGAGTAAATAACTACCTCTTTTAAGGATGCTAACATCTAGCCTAGGGTCTTCTTTCTCTTTCCCTTGTTCCTTAGAATATTTGTCACCATCTTGTTGAGTTTGTGATCTTGTAAATACTATAAAGGAGTGACTATGATCATCATGAAACATTTATTCATAGTCATTTTCTAATTCATATTCTAGGTAAAAGTTATTAGAGTCACTAATATCATCTACAAAATCATCCTCTTCAACAAGACATTGATCAATATCATCAACCATATGATTTTTAACAATATGGTTTTGATTTTGTTTATTGAAATTCTATGTAGGTGCATTCTTAGTAGGAAGAACATGAATACCTTGAGTGATTTTTTATTTTACTTTTATCAATTCATTGGACAACTTATATAATAGGGGATCAATAGTTTATGATGTGATTGAAGTAGAAGAGCCTCCCTTAGAACTTGTTTTCTTGATCTTTCTAGCCATTATAAGGTCATCCTCAACTTTGATAGCAAGATTTTGAGCTATTTATAAATTAAATAAACATGCTCTATGTAGTTGATAATTGAATTTTGGTAATTGAGAATTGATGAAGAATCACTTTTGACTATCTTTAGTGGGTATAACATCTTGAGGGATTTATAGAGTAATTTGTTGAGCTTGGTAATGAAATATTGCATATGTTCATGTGATTATTTTTTGAGCTGAGTGAGTTGGGTGAGTAATATATGTGAATATTCAATAACTTTGAATCCTTTTTCAAATTAATCATTCATAGTGATCCAAATTAATATAGTGCTAGGAGCCAAATGGTAAAACCATTCTACAAATAAGTCATGTAAGGTCTCAATGATAAGCCTAATAGATACATCTTCGTCCTTGACACTGATTACTCCACAAGCTACAAATAAAGTAGCCAAGTGTTCATCCAGACTTTGTTTTCCATCACTTGTGAATTTTGGGAAATTATTTCTTGACCCCTTTCATAAGTTATGGAGAGGAGGAGTCAAGTTTAGAGGGCCAATCATTACCCCCGAAGGGATAGGAAATGGTAACACCATTCTTCTAAGAATAAGGAATTAAGGATTGGTGGGTTGGATTATTCCTAAATAACTATGTTACAATTAGTGCATAAGAATCTGTGTTTGCCTAATAGGTGAAATACTTGCTCTTCTTATTCTGGCTTAGATAGGAAAGCTAAACCTAAACTATTATTATAATTAAAATGAGTCATCAGTTTGGCCTTGAGCTTCCCTTGCTCTGGTGAAAGGTTGATTTTCAATATTAAATCATAAAAATTCTTTTGAGGATTTACTCAAGTAATTAAGCTTATAGACAAAGACTTTAGAGGTGGTTACTTAACATGCATGAGTTTAGGATAAATAAAACATAAAACAAAATCTCTTATGAGAATGCATTAACTTAAGAAAAGTGATGTGTCTATTCTTAATAGGTCAATTCAACTTCACAAAGGATGTATTTTAAATAGACAAGTGTATCATTACTCTACATGTAGAATTTTATATGGTGGTTTGAAAAATTTGGGATTTTTGGAGAGATGGACATCAATCTGCACCTATCTCAACTTATGTAAGTAATATAGATTTAGTTATGGGAGTTAAGTTTGTTGATTCCCCAATGGATCCACCAAAAAATGTTGGCTAGATATTTTATAGGTTAACAAAAGTACCAAGGTAGTCATGGGATCAAATCCCCTTCATTTAATGGTAAATATCCCACATTAGTATGCCTATTTATTTATAATTATATACTACTCATAGTTATTCACAAATTATACAACTTATGTGCAAGTTGTCTTATTTTTAGGGGTATTACTTTAATCACAAAGTTTATGAACCATAACAAGGTGATTTTTTACCAAGTAAGCTTTTGTTTTAGAGAATGTGTAAAGAAATTTTGAGAAATTAAGAGTCGAAAACTAGAACATGTGATAAGAGAGAAGTTGTACTTCATAATAAGAAATTTTATAGATCTTATTGAATCTGTACAAGTAAATAAATATTCAAGAGATGATAATATTCTTAAAAGATGACTAAAAAATACTTGAATTCACATTTATATTTAAAGATAACATAAAGTTTACCATTTTAACCTTAAAAAATCCACCAAATGATCTCTTGAGATACAAAGTTCCATAGAAAACAACTTCTTTCTCATTCACTTTGAACCAATTTCATACAAAATAAAAACTCAAAAATCTAAACACAAAGTTCTATATTGTTTAAATTCTCTTGGTTGAGTTACAATTGCTATGTAAAAATTACCATCTTCCCCTAGGTATGCAGGATTTCACTTATATTTATATAATTTCAAAATTCAAAGTCAAATAGGATACAACTCCTTCAATTCCCTTATGATGCATTATAAAATCAAAACCAATGAGAGGCATCTTTTTGGAATTTCTCATGTGTTTCATGTAATGACTTATGACATATATCACTTATTGGTATCCTTGTTTGGATCAAATACAAACTCCTTGCATGCATCATAAATCTTGCGTAAGTAATTTGATTTTATATAATGAATTCAAGTAATGGTTTTTAGCCAAGTTACTTGAGTCTTATATTTTACGAAGTATGTTACTTTTACAAGTAATTTGGATTACTTAAAAATTAATTACTTGAAACAAAATTACTTATGATACATTTATGAATAGAAAAAAATAAAGTATAAGAAGAAGAATAAGAATTCATTTGAGAAGATAATTAATAACAACCATTCCAATTCATAGACTTTTGATCTAAACTTCTCCTTGTACTTGATGTGTTGAAACATCATGAACTAGACTACTGCTTCATCTATCTTAGAAACTGATTGTTTTTCTATTTCATATCTCAATAGCTCTAGTTTATAACTCCTTACAGTAACATTTCACCTTCTTGATATAAAGTTCCAAAAAAATCTGAGAAACTCATTTGAAAGTAACATGGTATCATAATCTTGAGAGGTTATAGGTATTTCTCAAGTCTTAAGCATTCAAGAATCTAGGTAAGTAATAGGCATGGATAACTTTGGGTTTATCCTAACTAGTTACTTGAGTTTGAGACTCTAAGTAAATAGTGAGCCATGAGGAATTTAGGTCTCTTAAGAGCACCTACTTTGGGTTTGTTCAGGTAAGTAACTTTGGTTAGAAAACTTATATCAATAATAATTAATTTGCAATTCTAGGTTCCACTTGGGTAGTTATATGGGTTTCTTAAGGTTCTAGACTTAGGATTTACTAATGTAGGCAAATTGGGTTAAAAACCCATAGAATTATAAGTAATGAGTAGTTTTGAGTCTAGACAAGAAATATATTAAGGAAAACCCAAGTGGGTAAGGAACTTTGAGAGTCTCAATTTTTTTGAGATGAGTAACTTGGGATCGGGACTCTGGATGAGTAGAAAGTAATGGAACGTTTGGGTTTCTTGTCTAGTTTCAATAGTTAGGTTCTTAATCCAGGGCTCAATCTTTGAAATATATAGAGGGGTATTTCACATACTTAGTGTTTTATGAATACATTTACATGGTTTTTACAACATATAAATAAGTAAAATTAACAAATAAAACCAAGTGGAATGAGCAGAAATAATGATACATCCATGGTGGCAAGTAAAAAATTACCAAAGAAAAATGAGAAGAAAAAATTAAAGATGAAGGCATGGAAATCAAAAAATAATGATATAAATAACTTAAATGCAAATGGGTCATGAATACTTGGATCAAAAATCACTCTAAAAGGTCAAATAACATAGCTTGGGGTTCATAGGTATGATAGCTTAATCAAACAGCTTGAATGCCAGGTGGAAATAAGGTGAAATTCATTGATATTTATATTTTCCAACACATTAATGACATGCAGTGGACACATGTGAAGGATACATGTAATCCCTTAACTTTTTAGCAAGTTTCTTAGATTGATTTACTTATTTTGCTTTTGGGATTTAAGCATCTTTGCAATACCAAGTTGGTCTTGACTAGTGAGTACTTTGGGTTTGTAAACCTCTGTTACTTTGACTTATGTGATTGGGTTAGTAAAGCTACTTTGAAAACCTAGTTTTCATTATGTAGTGTTCTGTGGGTTTTTGGGACTACTTTACTCGGCTTTTGATGTGAAGTAAAGATGCTTGATAATTCTAGTTTGAACTAGACATTGAAACTCAGACTTGCAGGACTAATTTTATTCTTGTTTAATAAGTTAAGTAGCTTGGAAAACATGAGTTGTATTAAAAATTAACCCAAACACTTAGCTTTTTTGATCTTTTGGAAAAGATGAGTTAATGGTTTTTCAGTGATGGCCTTTGGTAGATGTTTTCAACCTTTTAGAGAAATTTTGAAGCAATTAGGAAAAAAAAGAAATAAAAATAAAGACTACTAAATACTAAGACTTTATTCAAGGGATTGGTTTAACAAGGACAACTAACTCACATAATACAAAATGCAAAATTTTGAATAGGGGTAACCCAAAATTTCTAGGTGTGAAATTTTGGGGATACCACCACTCATGTACACTCCTATAAATACACCTAACCCTTCTCCATCTTACGATCTTCTTCCTTAATATCACATTCTATCCAACTCCACCTTGATGGATAACTATTTTATGACATATTTTATACCATCTTACCATACACCTTATTTTCATCTTAATGGTTATGAAAATAACCCATATCCAAACCCACCCATTCAATCTTATCATATCATGCCTTTTGATGGATTTGATTGTTATGGAAATCTACTCTAAATATATAAAGGAACCCCTTTTTCATAATATATAAGTATTTATTATACCTTTTCCCCTTTCTAACCTTCTCATTTTTTAAAGGGAAGGATATATCAATATATATGTCAAAGCATATGGCTTGATCATTAGGTAATTATTGCCTTGGGATGGGGTAGTTTATATTTTTTTCCAAAAAATTTTAGAAGTAATTTCCATTTGTTGTTACTATAATTTTATTGAGTCCTCTATTCACTACTTTATATAACTCATTGTGGAATTCATTAAATCCTTTGATATGAATAATTTTCTAATAATTGGCATTCGTGAATTCCTACACACTAAATAAGAAAATAATGAATCATTTGCCCATTTAAGTTTAATATGGTGGTAGGTTATATTATATATATACTAGTACTCCAAAATGGATAGAATATATATATGTAATATTTGATTTAGTCCCTTAACAATGAAATGCAAGAAGACATCCAAAATTTCCTTTATCAATCCTATGAATTAGCAATTAAAATCACTTTATGAATTAACCAAATAACTATTGATAGTGGTAATTGAACATATGGAGAAAATGCGCATATAATTACCCCTAACCAAAATAATGGTGGTTTTAAAAATGTGAACTAGAACAATGTTAATGATCAAGTCCTCAAGATTCTCAACAAAAATTGAAATGCCACTACTGATGATGTGAAAAATCAAAACAAGAAACTAGACCCTATAAATAATAACCAACCACAACTAATGATAAATAATAATTTAAATTAAAATAATGTTATGAGAAACTAAAATCCTTTACATGCAGTTGATGTGGTTTATTTCAATCAACCCCCACCATCAAACATGTAATTCTAAAACCAGAACCAAAACTAATTCTATAACATTTACCATTTCCCATAGTTCCAAAACCAACACTTTTACCAAATGAACAACCAAAATATGTTTGGTAAACTAGGGATGAACTAAATGTCTAGGTAATATGATCCTGATGTCTATTACCTCATCCACTGATTGGTTTGGCATGACACTCATGCCTATCATAATTAAAACAAGTTCATTCAAAGACTATTTTAAAAATAGAGGCAATTGTTTTTTGATATGTTCATAGGGAATGTAAATACAAACCATATGGACCAATTCAATGTATCATTACCACTAAACAACAAAATATCCAAATATATAAAAACTCTTTTATAAACCACCAAATGCAAGCTACCTAGGACAAGCCACATGGTAACTTATAAAATCAACCAACTCAACACAACCAACCTATGTCAACATGTTCTTATGATGTTAAGGATGTTATTTATAGAAAAAAAACCTTTATGTGGCTTCCAAATTGGGGGACCAAGGTAAATCCATAATTATAGGAGTGGTGGAGTTTAAAATTGAAGAAGTAAATATCAACCCACAACTCCTCACCTTTACAAATTTTAGATGATGACGTCATCTTGAAACATGTTGGAAACTATGATTTGGTTTTATACCTTAAGAATAAATTATCACACATATATTTTCTTGAATTTATCAAGAATTTAATTTTCATTATTAAAATTTGATTGATGCCCTAGGTTTGGGGCACTTAGCCAGTGTAACTCCACCTTAATCACTAATCAATCATATTAATCTTGACATGTTTCCTCTAGGGTATATTTTGAGGGATTTTATTCATTTATTTGACCTTATGAGCCTCCCTCCTAACTTTGATACATATAGGAAAGGGATATAGCCTTGTTTATACAAGTTTGGATTCACAAGAACTATGTATAGTGAGCAATGGATGATGATGGAGTAGTCATAAACATAGTCCCCTTTTCATTCCTAAAAATACTTAATTATAAGGAAAACAAATTCTTGACCACTAAAAACACCCTTCATATCTATGATAACCTTGATTCCATTTTGATCTAATCCATTATGCTTCTAGTTACCCTATGTCCTAAGACCTTATTGATATAATTATATGTAATTGATAAATACACCAATTACAACATGATATTAGGTAGACCTTGGATTCATGGGATGAAAGCAATCCCTTATACCCTTTTACAATATATAAGGTTCCTCAATATTGGAAAGGTGTTTACTACCCAAGGGAACCCCAATCCCTTACATTTCCTTTAGGAAACCATGCACAAGCAAATATGGATACACATATATTATCATCAACCCACAAATGGTGTGGCAAAGCCCCTACATTTGGTTGAATTAAAAGATACCCAGAAGCCCAAAGTTGTTATTTTTAAAAATAGGGTAGAGATTCCTAAATCTCTTTTAAAAGATAGGATTGAAGAAAAGGAAGTTGTAACAATAGAAAAAGTAAGTAGTAAAAGTATTGTAATGATACCAATCATCCCAACCATGTCTATAGATGAAATCATTAATATCATATAAAATTATGAACCTACTAAAATTCCTTTCAACCCATACTAAATTTGAAACTATAATACCTCCACATCTAGTTAGTCTATAGATTTTTGATCCCATTGTCATTGTTAGCATGATAAATATCTTGGGGTATGATGATAATCCCCTAAAAGAGCCTAATGATCTATATCCTAAGTGAAATCAATCCATACCCCATGTTTTTGGAAGCATAAATAATGAAAAGGGGTGAATCAATTCTCTTAAAACAATCATTCAATTTCACTTATCATTCATGAACCATTCATTCAAACACATACATCAACCAATGTATAAATAAGCATCCACATAAGCATAAAACATATGAACATAAGATGTATGTGGTAAACCCTCATAGGGGATAAAAACCACTAAATCATAGCTTGTAATATAGTCCTATAAGTAATGAATCAAGATTTAGTGAGGCACCAACCCCTTACTATTCGAGCACTAACTCAACTAGTCCTTTAACAATCACCAACTTGTAAGGAGAAACCAAACCCCTAGGTGACTCAGCAACAACTCAGCCACATAGAATCTATGATCACCTTTAGACACATTTTTCTCAACAAAATGATTATTATCACCTTCATTTTCTATTCACTATCTTCTATCTCTTTCAAATAGCCTTCTAGGATTTCTGACTCAATATGCCTCTTACTAGGCTTATTAGGTCAACTAACCTTGACATCCACATGCATTAACTAGGTTATATGTTCATCATATCTCTCCCCCCTCTTATTATTGTTTAAAATAACTTATTTATCTCAAAAATATCTTATCTCATTCAGTTATACAACAATTCTTCTTCACATCTCAAATAGGCCTATTAGACCTTATTTTTATACCAATCCCTAGATCACTCACACTCTTGGTTGACCAAGACACTAATCCATTAGGATCAATAAAAAACATGCCTTAAGACATGTTCCACATAGGAATAAATCAAAATAAGATCACCATTATGTTTTCCAAACATATTACTTCTTTTAAGCTCCAAATACTTTAGAACACCTCATCAAAAAGCTCACTCAAAACTACCAATTGGCTTAGAACCTAGTCATTAGTAATTTGACCTCAAACTTAAATATAAGCACTTTAAAACACTAAATATTAATGTATACTTAACCCATGGAATCCATATAACATAAATATATTATTTAAACACTTCCAACCCATCTATAATGACCTAGGGACATCAATCTTACTAACACACTAAAAACTACCATAATCCCTAAAAACACAGCCTAAGGAAAACAAGTCATTTTGAGAGTAATAATTTTTATGTATAAATTCATTTAAAAAACTTATATTCAATATGTAAATGTGTTATAGGTCATGATAAACAACCCTATACAATTGTATCCATTCATAATCCATGGAAACACATCTGTAATCTCATTCCTACTTATGCCTATTTTTCTCATTGTCTTCCTCATTAGATCTTTTTAGCAATATGTCAAATTTCATGACCAATTTAACATATTTTATGTTTTTAACCTACTTATAAACCACCATGGGAATAATATGTAATTCTCAATCTTAAACCTCCATCTATTTTACAAATTTGACTCAATCAACCCTACCTATTATACCAAATTATTGAGAAATAAGTAATTTTTTGTGGGGTCCACTTACTCACAAAACAAACCAATGAAACCTAGAGGTACCTAAAATATTCAAATCCATGATATTAACATCAAAATAGGTCATCTAATTAATTCTAATACATTTCCATAAATATCTTCCATATTGGGTGACTACAAGGGTTTTAGGAGGGTTTTAGATTGGTTACCATTCTTAAAATTTGTTTATAAATATATACCCATGAAACCAAATCATAATGATTATAAATAATTTATAGGACCATTTTACATCCTCCATAATATCTCATCTTCCAATGCAATGGTCCCATGTGCCAAAAATCATGAGATAATCCTTCTCAGGTCTGTAACACCTCATTGTAACACTTGAGAGACCTCAAATCCACTTTTTATGCTTTATTATTCAACTCAAGACCTAAAAATTAACTATAACACTTTATAAAACATTTCAAACCTCAAACCATGATCAAAAGGGCTCACAAACCTCCAAACCTAATCATGATGCCTTATCATGCCACCTATGGTCTTAAGACAAGGTCCATGAGAAGACCACCAATGAAGAATGTACCCTTTTATCTCACTCTGAGAGTCATAAGACTGACTCTACATCTTTCTCTCATTTTATAACACTATATTACACAACATCAAGTCTATACACATCCATATCATCATCATGCATCTACAATCCATATGCATGCTCAATAACTAGTCCATCAAATAGACTTACTAGGAGCTATACCACTTTGAGATCTTCTAGACACATTTTATATCCCACAAATCATCTCCAAAAATTATAATGTAGACTCCTAAAATTATCCCATCATTCTCCTTTGACCAAGAATTCTCAAACCATATAGGTCTCTTACCAAGATTGCATTAGCCTTCTTGATCATATAAGACATGAAGACAAAAGACATTGGTTGTCTTTAAATTCTTTCTTCTAAACTTATGGAGTAATGAATCCCTTTACAAAACGCATGAAACTTATAATTCCTCATACACATTCAAAATAGACTCCATTGGATCATTCAAAGACACACTAGCAAGCTCAAATAATCAACCTCATGTCAATGACTAACCACTAGTTCTCTTCATGCAAATGAATAAGAAATTAACTGACCTTAAATCCTCCTCTAAAATCTTATCCACATTATACACATGTTTACATAGTATCAAATAAATTCTTACTTACCTGACATCACTCACTTCACTATTCATGTCTTTACCAAGACAAGACTAGGCTTCATAATGCACCTTGTCCACAAATACTTTCTTATGATTATGGTCAACAAAGACCTTATAAAAATAATCACTTCAACATAATCAAAAATATTTCTAATGATATCTTATAGAAATATAAAATAACACTACTTATAATCTATTCATATCAAAACATTGTTCTAAGACCCTATGCAGAACTCAAGGACCTACTAGACCATGGTTAAGCCATCATGACCACCTATCATGCATCATCATAATACCACCTCTGGGACATCAATGACACTTAATTACATTTAAAATCAATGACAACATCAATATATCAAAAACAACATGAACATAGCTCAACAATCTCCCCCTTTATTATTGATGGAAAACACTCTAAGAATATAGATCATTCTCATCTCCCCAAGTTGGATCTCCTCCAAACTAGTCCTTTTCCAAATCTAGTCTTTTTCCCCCTTTGATATTAATGAAAAAGGTTCATGTATGACAATACTAACATCTGATAGATGGAACTAAATCATGATTTTAAGATCAATCTTCCTATGATAAACCAAACATAAACTCAAGTTATAGAGGTACCCATCCATGCTCCCATTAAGTTTATGAATAAATTATTATAGGCCTTCATACACTCAAATTCATCTTTAGGTATTTGAACCATAGAAAAAAATGTGAACATATATCAATCTCCCCCTTTATTCTTATGCTTGATACCCTTAAAATATCACTCAAAAAATTCAATCCAATATCACTATGCATATAGGAAACTCACATTCTTACATAGTCAACCACCTTTAACAATATCTTGAAACCAATTCCAAACCTAAACACATATCAAGATCATAACCAACTATATTTATAAACACATCAGTCTTGTAAACCAATATTTAACTCAAATTTCTACATGACTGCTATAGATCTTCTTGGAATACACACCTACTCTTGTAGCATCACTGGCTCCCCTTATCTCCATCAAATATTCAAACATTATCATGAATGTGACTTGGTTTGATCAAGTCATCATACAAACACTTTATAACCCATCTCTTTTAATGACACCTAAAATAGACTAATGTCTAAATCTTGAACTTGAATATCAACAAAGAACACAAAGTTCCCCCTAAGTTAATGCTTTCTCTTAAGAACACTTGATGACCAACCATTTCAACAAATTTTCACTTTGCACCACATATATCTTTTCATGATGAATCTTTTTGACTTCAACCTCATACATCTATAGATAGAGGATTATCTAAAATGATTCATATATATGAATAATAATCCTTAAATATCTATCTTATAGTACTTCTAAAATCTTTACACCAAAATCACAAGCCTATACAATGCAACACAAATTTTAGGCTTGTTTACTTCACCAATATACATGTATATACCTTATTACAAGGCCTAGAATGAGGTTATACAAGAAACCTTTATTCTTTTACATATTCTATACATGTTAATACATCAACATGACATTAGTTAAGTAGATATGAGACACTTGGAGTTGTACCTTTCTATTAACATGTTTTCAATGTCCTTTTAGACTTGACTATCAACTTAGGTTTGACCTTTGAAATGGCTTCTACATAATCCTTATGATCTAGAAAATAACACATTTGACATTATTTCAAATTTTATTTATGTCCTATAGTAACACATAAATCACCTTGTTTTAAAATTTGATCATGACTCATCTTATCATCCTTATTCTTATCAGTCATCTCTACTAGTACCATTATTCTTCGGTAGACCATCAATACAATCATGATAAACACTATCATCATCATACTTCAGGTTTGTGCTTCTTAGGATCACCTTTAGACTATTAGGCCTCTCTCAAAGGACCATATCTAATACCAAATTTTAGAAGCATAATTTATAAGGGGGGGTGAATAAGTGCCCTTAAAACAATCATTCAATTTCACTTATCATTCATGAAGTATTCATTCAAACACATACACCAACCAATGCATAAATAAGCATCCATATAAACATACAACATATGAACACAAGATATATGTGGGAAACCCTCATGGGGGACAAAAAACCCTAAAAAATATATTGGACTAAAGTCCTATAAGCAATGCATCAATATTTAGTGAGGCACCAACTCCACAAGGAGTACCAACCCCTCACTAGTCAAGCACCAACTCAACTAGGCATTTAACAAGCACCAAATTACAAGTACACACCAACCCCCTAGGTGACTCAACCCCAAATTACTCACATGGAACCTTTGATCACCTTTGGACACCTATTTCTCAATCAACTTATGATGATCACCTTAATTTTCTCTTCACACTCTTCTATCTTTCTCAAATAGCATTCTCAACTTCTTCACTCAATATGCCTCTTACTAGTCTTATTAGGACAACTGACCTTGACATCCACATCCAACAACTTGGTTATATGTTCATCATAGTATCTCTACCATCTGCTAATGGTATACAAGACATAGTATTGACCAAGTTTGAATTTTAGCCAAAATTGGGCACCCCTAGGAAACTTTTTTTATTTTAAACATTTGAATGGGCCCTAATATGTTGTCATAGGTAGTATTAATTTTTATATGATGTCATTTAAGGTCATATTGGTTTTAGTCTTTGTCACATTAATCAAATTGTCCATTTGGGGTCCTTTTATGTGCTTATAGGGGTAATTAATACAAATTGCACATTTACCATGGTGAATAAGTGTTATATTGTCATAAAAAACATCTAAGAAGTTATTTTGAGTGTCAGATATGTTAGTTACATTGTAAGGTTGTAATTTATCTAACTATAACTTCAAAACTTAGTTGAAAAAGAGGAAAAATGGCATTTAAATGACACATAGGGAAGTGTGACACATGGAAAATAACATGATGGGTCTTATAATACCTATAAAATTCACATCCACACTTGGTTTGATCTAAAATAGTCATTTGGATGTCAAAACTATTCCGTACATTTCTTGCTCTCCCTGATAGACTAGAGTGACCCTCAAGTTTTTACTCAGTACAAGAAACACAAGTAGTTTTAGAAAAAAATATTTTGGGAGGTTGTTTTATAATAAAATAATTTAATTTTAATATAATTAAATTTATAAATTATTAATTTTACTTTATGAACAATCACTAACAATTTGATTGTACAGATTTGATATCTATTTGGTGTACTCTATTGGTTTTGTTCCATTTATACCAAATCCATATGAACCATTTATTGGTGTTTTATAAAAAGAATTTTTTATTCATTATAAGACTATATACATTATTTTTTGTATGATTCATGATGTTTGGAAGAGGAAAATTTGTCTACCATGTAAGGAGATACCACCAGGTGTAGTTACAACTAAGATGTATCTAGCTTACTGAGTTTTTCCATTGTATAGGTTTCATAAAAATAGTAAAGACTATCCAATAATTCCTTGGGTCATATCACTACCTTCCCTCATGTTTTTATCTCACCATGACATTCTATGAGTAGTTTTCATGCTTATTTTTCTGTATTTGCCAACTTCATGTCTAGTTTCAGCTGAATTCCATGCATAAGATTTTTAATTCTATGTATGGAAGTGGTAATGGATTTTTTTAGGATTGAATAAGTATTGAATAGTTTAATGAGGTCCTTTTACATGTTTTTGAGAGTGAAAAGTTTGACTACATACTCATATACCATGCCAAACAACCACTTGGTACATTTGTGTGCTCCTTTCACATATGTTCAGATGTTTCCATATTGTAAAAGGTGTCTGAATATGGTTACAGGTTTAAAATGATGAGGACCAAATTTTTGAATATTTATTATGGGATTTGGGTGGGTTTTAGCTAGTTCAACACCATGTTTACCATAATTCAATTCTCTACCCACATATTCTACCTAAAACATGCACTTCTAGGCTCCTTGATGACATCACCCTAAGGTGGATGACATGGTAATGAGGTTAAGAGTTTGAGGGATGAAGGATGAGAATATCTTTTGAAGATTATAATAAGGCTTTTGAGTCTATTCTTGTTCTTTATTTCACACCTTCCTAAGCAAATTGCTTGCTCAGCCATATACTCACATATAAGAGGGCTTAAAGAAGGGGCTAAGATGTTATATGGAGTGCCAAAGCATGTAATAAGACCATATTTGTAATCCTTGAATATTTAAGAGACTATGACAAACTTGTGTGAAGTGATATAATGACAAACAAGTTATTAGGAGTCTTCTTAAAGTGATGATTTAGTATTCTAGGAATCAGTCCCTATTTTTGGAAAATAGAGGCGCAAGAGCTTTTTCAATATGGCATATAATGTGTTTGAGGTAAATTATGGAGAAAATAAGTTGATAAACCTTGTATACCTTAATATAGATAAGGAATATTACAAGAATTGGCAGATGAGAATTGATTGGGAGTGGTTGTTTGATGTCTTAAAAGTGCCTATAAACACACTAAATTTACACAATAATGTCTACAGGCCAAGAGCCCAGATGGACCACTCAACCAAAGTTGAAAATCTACTATGCCATCATGGTAACATGCTCACAAATAGATTTAAATATTGAGGAGACAAGATATCATCAAGAAGAAGAAAGTAGTGTTATTTTTTGCCTTTTATACACTTTTTATTATGTACGCTATAGGAATAAGGACCTACAATAGTCAAACAAGAGGTGTCTTAGTACAAACAAAAGGAACGCATTTAATAACGAGTCCAAGAGAATATATGGATAGTAAAACAAATTATAGGTTTTTAAATAGTTCATATGACTCCAAAAGAGGTTTATAACATCATAATAAATTAACAAAGCCTTGTATACACCTACAGGTGGGGTTGTATATAGATTACTTAAGCTGGAAAGTATTTTGAAAGTTGACACAAGATGATGGTTTGGAAGGATCCTAAGGAAGTGGTGTTGTTTATATAGGTATATTATGACTCTTATATGAACTTAATGAACCTTCTCACATCATAAACAAGTTCTAAGGAACTATAATGCACTTATAAGAGGTTTTGTCTTAGTCAATAGGATATGTACATAGTGATCTCACTTGAGGCCTATTTGGTGTTTTAGAACCTTTAAGGATGAGTAAATAATATGAATATGCAATTATGGTATCTCTACGATTCATAAAAATATTTAAAAAATCATGATCAATCCTTATAGATAATATACACCTATAGGAAAAAGTCCTCAATCAAGGGTAAAATAGGGGTCAACTAAAGTAAGGTCTATCTTAGTCAGTGAGCAGTGATCAAAGGGAATATAATTATTGATGATAGAAATGTAAAAGCCTAAGGAAAAATTATTTTTAATATTTCTATATGACCTTGATATATCTTAGTAATAAATGGCAAGCATGGAATAAACAAAGGAATGTCTAAAACAAGTCACCTATAGGTAGAAACCCAATTTAGGTGATTTAGAGTGCACTAACATGGTGAATGAAGCTCAGTCAACGAAATGAAAATGAAAAATTATCTATATGAACATGAAATTGATGTCATTAGACCCTTTAAATGAATAAATCAAGCTTACATAGGGTCTCAAACCCCTATTTTGACCTACTACAAAGTCTAGGCAAGCAAGGGATAAAATGGAACATGGGATATCTAAGGGTGAAAAGGATTTTAAAATACATAATAACTGATTCATGATGAGTTAATTGAATTTTATATACACTTTTAGACTCTTAAAACATGTTCAATCACTTTTCTTTGCTTGGACAAACCCATCAGTTCGTACAGGTGACTAGGAGGCACCCTTGCCAAATGAGCAAACATGAAGAATAATATAGGAAAAGGGTTTTGAATGAATTTAAAATATAAATAATAATTAATTAGGAATTAACAACATGTTTATATATCTTATAAGTGTATAATTTGTTTTTCCACAAGTGGATTTGGACAAAATTACAATAAAATAGAATTGTTTACCCCCTTTTTTAGATAAATTGACTTGGTTATGTACCTAAATAAGGGATTTTGACCTTGCCCTTTGGTAGAAATAATAATTAGGACCTTATAAAACTGCCAATACTTTAATTTTTCCATGGAGATGAGGGGTATATCTCTCTATTTTTTCTCAGAGATCAGCCACTCAAGAAAATCAAAACTTTGGAAAGATAAGCAAAAGATGGAAAATTGAGTTAATGACTTAGGTTGAAGCCTTGGTATACTCAAGGAGAATTGGGGGATTTGTATGGAATATTTATAGATTCTTAGGAACACTCACACAATATTTAACCCTTTAGTATAACCTAATTGTCCATGCATACAATCTAATTAGGTAGGTTTCCACTAGGCCATATTGGCAAAAGAGATGAAAGGAATGTTTGATGGGTTGTGTGATAGATTTGTGAGTATGATTTAGGTTTTAACATACATAATAAACCATCCTAATCATTTTGGAGTATTACAAGTGGTCTAAACTAGTAAGGGGTATACTAATCCTAATAGGCCTTAAGGAGACTTAAATCCAACTAGGGATCTACCTTCTTTTCTAGTCCTGAATAAGCTATCTAGATGTTTGGAACATGTTTTAATACTAAATTTAGACATGTATGAGATTTTTTGTGGCAAGAAACTTGTAGGAAGATTATTTTTAGCTAGAAGATAGCTCAAGCATGTAGGAAATTAGAGAAATAATATTGATAGGGTAATTTATAAATATCATATCTTTGCTAAGACTCTACATGGGAAAAAAAGGTTTAGGGGGAGTTATATAAGGTCCCTATAAACTAATTTTTGGCATTAGTTAGAAACATGAATGTGTCATCTATATGAACAATTGTGAAGAACAAAAATAGTCTAAAACCTTAGTAAAACCCTCAGAGGAACCTAATGGAGAAAACAAGCATGAAGATCCATTCAAATGGAATAGTTTGGAAAGGAAAAATATTTTATCATGGAGAAGACTCACTCAATATCCCACCCATGCAAATAATATGAATGGAACTATACAAACAACATGCAAAATAGGGTTTTTCTCACCATTTTCTATGTTTTATAGGTTCTAAGAGGTTAGAGAAGATGAAATAAATTTTTGAGGGAGGATAAAAACCTATTATAATTCCATATATTCATTTTATCCTATGAAATATCTTGTAAGTTTCCTAACTAGATATCTCCCTTCAGCCAATCAAAATTGGCATAGTGAGCACAAGAGTGAAAAGTGTGGAAAAATCAAATGGATGTATTTTTAAGGTGAATATAAGAAATATAAGGTCATGTATAATATTTATAAGTGTCATTAACTCCATCACATGTATTTTAATGGGAAAATAAATACTTTTTTTGGCCAAGTGTGAGGGGTGACTGAAATAAGGAGTTTTAGGACTGTAGACAATGATTGCTTCATTTCAAGAGATTATAAAAGAGTAGGAATGAAAAAAAATACATGTAATTTCATGACTAAATACCTTCCCTCTTATCCCAATTATCATACCTATCCTTAGTGGTGGGATGTTCAAATAGGTGCAAATAGTGAAGGCAATTTTCTATGCCAAAATAGGGAGTTTTATGTCACTTTTCACAATTTTCATGGCTTGTATAGAAAATTGGACTTATTAATGTTTCATGGATAATTTAATATATATTATACATGTGTTTTTAACTTATTTATCTAATTTTAAACATGTCCAAGTGAGATTTGGGCTTCATTTGTTTTGCCTCTCTCTCAAAAGCTATAAATATGGACTCTTTTGCTTCTTATTGGTAGCATCCATTAGTTAATGGTGAAAACCTAGCAAATTTTATACTTGAAGGAATATTTAAATAATAAAAAATTATTTTTACTACTTACATTCTATTCAATTGAGTGTTAGTGCAATCTTGTTGGTCTTGTCTAGTAGAAAATCTTTTTTAGCATGTTATCCTTGATTGTTTACTAAGTGCGCAGAAAGGGTATTATTTTAGGTAACTATTTTATAAGTATATATGTGTCTTATAATTTTTTAATTATTTTGTTCCATAATTTAATCATCTATTAAACTCTTAAGTACCAAATACTATCTTGAATCTAACATATGAAACATTGATGTGACAGTGCATTTTGAGTTGAGAGTTTTATGTGAAAGAGACTTTGTTTGTATTTAAGTATTAAATATAAATTGAAATTAGAGGTTATTAAACATTTTATATATCACCTTTTTTGGTTTTATTATTTTTTTCTTAACCATTTTCATAATTTAATCATCTATTACACTCTTAAGTACCAAATACTATCTTGAATCTAACATATGAAACATTGATGTGATAGTGCATTTTGAGTTGAGAGTTTTATGTGAAAGAGACTTTGTTTGTATTTAAGTATTAAATATAAATTGAAATTAGAGGTTATTAAACATTTTATATATCACCTTTTTTGGTTTTATTATTTTTTTCCTAACCATTTTCATAATTTAATCATCTATTACACTCTTAAGTACCAAATACTATCTTGAATCTAACATATGAAACATTGATGTGATAGTGCATTTTGAGTTGAGAGTTTTATGTGAAAGAGACTTTGTTTGTATTTAAGTATTAAATATAAATTGAAATTAGAGGTTATTAAACATTTTATATATCACCTTTTTTGGTTTTATTATTTTTTTATTAACCATTTTCATCCATAATTTTATAGGTAAGGAAGTGCTTCAAAGAATGCATCAAGGGAACTAGCCCTTCTAGAGATTCATCTCTCAACATTGTCACCCATAGCAAGAGGGATGTTTCAATTGTGCCACATGGATTAGGAGAGATATTAATATCATAAGGGGTGAAAATAAAAGTTTCAACACCTAATTAATCTAAGAAATATCTTATCTCATTCGCTTATACAAAAATTCTTCTTTACATCTCAAACATGCCTATTAGACCTTATTCTTATACCAATCACTAGATCACTCACACTCTTTGTTAGACAAGACACTAATACATAAGGTTAAATCACAAAACATTTATTAATAAATTTTAAAAATATTAATCAATCTAAATAATATCACCATTAGGTTGGCCAAACATATTTAGACATCATTCTTCTTTTTGGCCTAATAAAGACCTAATGCATTAGGTCTATCCTCTCCACGGAACAACTTGAACCTCTAAAGCCCAAATAGATCTTAAAAAGGAAAATTTAAAAAAAAAAAAAAATTAAATAAAAAAATTAAATAACCTCCTAAATTCTCAAGTAGTGACAAATCCTTTGCTCACACCTTGAAAGCATAATTAGGTCTTAAAGACCTATTAGGCCTACTTACCTTAAAAACATTGTCTACAAATATGAATCTCATACAACCTATAAAAACACATTATAGGCACAAAAAACATATTTATTTAAAATTAATGACCTAAATTTCATAAAAATCCATTATACAAATTATATCGAGATCCAAAGACTTGTGAATACCTCATCAAAAAGCTCATTCAGAACTACCAATTTGCTCAAAACCTAGTCATTAGTAGTTTAACCTCAAACATCAGTATAGGAACTTTAAAACACTATAAATTAATTTATAATATCCCATGTAATACATATAAAATAACCATATTATTTAAACACTTAGAAATTGGGCATAATTACTTAGGAACATCAATCTTACTAACACAAAAAAAACTACTATAATGCCAAAAAACATGGTCCTAATGAATGTTGTTTTCAGTTCCTATAAGGAAAATTATAAGAAATTTATGAAAATTAATATATATCATGTGACCTATATAACATATTTAAACATAAATATAATAGGTATAATGTCAACTATTGGTCTTACAGACCAATTTGTTAACCTTCTCTTTCATAGTTTTTGCTCAACTACACAAGCCATTTTGGATTCCTTATTTCAACTTATTATACTAACTATAAAAATTATATGAATCATTTATAGGTCATATATATTCAAAAAAAATCAAAATTTACACTATATAAATTAAATCATGATAGAGTGTCTCAAACTCATCACTCCATCTTGCAAACTCAGAATTACCAATCTGTTTTAAAGACTAGTCATGATCATTATGAATTTTAGTACCTTTATGGACACTTTTGTGTACTTAAAATGTATTTATATGATATTAAAACATCATAATAACATATTAAAACAAATATATTATATATTACAATATCAATATTGGTCTTATAGACCAATCTCATATATTCACTATATGCAGACCTCATTGAGTTAAATAAGTCAATTTGAAAGCAATATTTTTAATGTATACAATCATATCCAAAAATTAAATTAAATATGGAAAATTTTTATAATTATTTATCAAAAAAATATGAAATTCTATTCTTTCCTAATCCATGGTAACATATCCCTAATCTCATTCCCTATGCTACCTATTTTTATCACTATCTTCCTCACTAGGTCTTTTTAGCATTAGGTAAAATTTAATGACAAATTTAGAATATTTGAGGTATATTAAATACTTATAAAACACCATGATAATAATATATAATTATCAATATTAAAATCCATCCAGTTTTCAACTTTGACTCAGTCAACCTTACCTGTGATACCAAATTTATGAGAAAAAAATACTTTTTTATGGGGTCCACTTACTCACCAAACTAAATAATGCCACTTATAGGTACCTATAAGATTATAATACATGATAAAAACATAATAATATGTCATCCAATACATTCTGAGACTTTTCCATCAAGATATTCCATATCAGGTCAATATGAGGGTTTTAGACTAGTTACCATTCTTAACATTTGTTTTTAAAGATCTATCCCTAAGACTAACTCATAATGTTTGGAAATCATTACTATAGTAATATTTCATCTCTCCTTCATATCAAATCAACTTACCATGCAATATTAAAACATGCCAACAAGCATGAGAATATCCTTCCTATGTCTACAACACCACATTCTAGCACTTGAGATACCTCAAATCCAATTTTATGCTTTATTATTCAACTTAATACATAAAAATTCACCATAAAACTTAAAAAAACATGTAAAAATTCAAACCATTCTCATATGAACTCACAAGCCTTAAATCTTGATCATGATGCCTCATAATGCGACCTAGGGTCTTAAGACAAGGTCTATGAAAATACCACCAATGAAGAACTTACCCCTTTGCCTCACTCTAAGAGTTATGTGATTTAATCTACATATTTATATCATGATATAACACTTTATTTCACAAATTCAAGTCCATACACATCTATATCATCATCATCATCATCATCATCATCATCATCATCATCATGCCTCTATAAGACATATCCATGCTCAAGAACTTTTCCATCAAATAAATGTACTAGGCACCATACTACTTTGAGATATTAAAAACACATTATATAGATCAAAAATCATCTCCAAACATATAATATATACTCTAAAAATTCTCCCATCATTCTCCTTTGACCAAGACTTCTCAAACTGTATAGGTTTCTTGCCAAGACTAAATTGACCTTGTTGATCAAACAAGGACATTAAGATAAAATATATTTTGTCTTTAAATTCTATATTGTAAAATTATGTAACATTGAATACCTTTACCAAATACATGAAACTAATAATTATTCATACATATTCACAAGACACTCCATTGGATCATTCAAAGCCACACTAGCAAGTTCAAATAATCAACCTCATGTCAATGAAAACCCAATAGTTCTCTTCATGAAAATGAATAATCCATGAATTTACCTTGAAACCTCATATAAAATTTTATCCACCTTGTACACATGTTTACATAGTGTTAAAAAAAATTCTTACTTACCTGAGATCACTCACTTCACCAAGCTTCACTATTCATGCCTTCACCAAGATAAGACTAGGCTTTATAATACACCTTGTCTATAAAGACTTGATTCTTATGAACTTGGTCAAAAATTACCCTATCAAAATAAAAACTTCAACACATTCAAAACTCTCTTTTTGATGATATCTCATAGAAATACAAAACAACATTGCTCATAATCTAGTCCTATCACAACATTGTGCCAAGACCTTATGCATAACTCAAGGACCTACTAGATCATGCTTGAGACATCATTATAACTTACCATGTATCTTCACAAGAGAAAATTTAGGATATAAATGACACTTAATTACCTTTGACATCAATGTCTCAACACAATAATACGAGCATACCACAACACATGTCATAAGGACAAATTATTGTTTCGATAATAGTTTAGATGATAGATTAAATGACAAAACCATTCTCTCTCCCTACCATGACTAAAATAGAGGAAGGGATTTATAGGTTTGACATAGGCAATATATAAATCAATATCATTTCTGAATAACAACTTAAATTCCTAAAGCTTAGGTTTTCTTTCTCTTCTCAAGAGGTAGAAGACTATCAAAAACTTCTCATAGAATATTCACAAAATTTCACCTTCCCTAAACAAGATATGATAGAAAAGGTATAGCTAATCATTCCTTATCAATATTTCTCTCAAATTTAAAAATATATATATTAATTACCTATACATGTAGGATACATTATCGTAGTACTTGATAGTCTAATAGGCAATAAAAAGGAAAAGGTTGAAAGTTTGAACCCAACTTAGTTTTCAGTTTACATTATAAAAAATTTCAAAATGTAGCTTACCAACCTAATTCATTTTTATATTACCCTATTATCCTATGTACATCATTCTCAAAATTAGAATTAAATTGGTTCTTGTATTAGTTATTAGGATTAGAGTATATCTTTTTTTCCTTGCACCTTCTTGTAAAGCTTAAAAAATTCTAGCCTACATCTTAGTCTAGAAGTTTATCTATGGAAGAGTCCCCTAGTATGGTGACCTATAATAATAAAACATTATCATGATAAACAATAGGTAACCCTACACACCTATCTTGGTACTATGTGACAAGCCTTTGCATCTTACTAGTTTTATGGGGCAAACACTTGGGGATAGGGGCCTTGAAAACATATGTTATAAATAGAAAAAAAGACACCCTTATGAAAATAAAAAAGATTATGCAAACATAAATCAAATCTCACATCTCTTTCCCATTGCTAACCTTAGTTTTTAACCCTCACATATTATTATTTGTGTGGGGTTATAATTTTGTAGAGATGCCCTTACTTTCCCATATCTAGTCTTTGGTTATGAGCTCATGTGTCTTCCTAGTGACATGATACTAAGTGTAGCATTTCACAAAGAAAAATAAAAATAAAAATGCAAAAACTATGTAAAATAAAAGAGTGTCCAAATAAGATTTATTCAAAAGGCTTATTTATATGTCTATGTTGAAAAGGGGTAACTTTATCTCATTTATCAATTGTGTTAGGGCTAGTTACCTCTAGATGAATCTAATAAAGTTAGTATTTTATGAGTTTATCAAGAAGTTCATTTTTTTGCCTTTAATTGTAAGGATTAGGTCATCTTATTTTTCTATGTGAAGTTATGATGCATATTTATGATTTTACCATCTCATGTATATCTTACTTTTAAATTGCATTCCTTTGTTATAGATTTAGAGTCATATGTTATGTTAACTAAATAACTTGGTCATCACCTATAAAATAACTATTAACAAAACTTATTTTTATACATATCCATCACATTACATCATTTACATACATTTTTTTCACATTTTACATATATAAACACTTTCCATAGCATTAACCAAAAACGTAAGAGGAACATGGTTTATCATCACATGCCTAGTCATCAAGAATCCATAAATTAAAAGAGAATACATAAATTTAAACACACAACACTTTATGTTAAGTCACTAAAATAAACCATAATATATCCACACACACAAATGCACATATATATCATAATAAATTTCAAGTGTATGTATTCATGTCTCTAATACAATCCACCATTATAGAGGGAAAGTGTTCCTCAAAATCTCAAAAAATAAAAGTTAAATGTTTGCAATATACATGTAAAATAGTGATCCTAAGATGCCAAACTCCAATGTGAGGATCCCAATGTTGAATAGTGTCATGGGTTGTGGCTCTTATGCCACATCTTATTAGTCCCACCCCGAGGCCATCTCTCCCCCTGTTCATTTATTATAAGAGGCCTTACCCCCTCTCCCAATAAGACCATTAGTAAGAGTTGAACCTAAAACCTATACCAATGTGGATCTTGTATATAAATTGGAATTATCTACTCTCATACATACTAATTTCATAGAAGCATATTAATGAAGGTAAAAAACATCTGTGTGCATGCTTATCTTGGTAGGTAATCCTTAATCTACTAGTAACTATTCATGAGACATCTTGGTCCCCACTTAAAATAGGTTGATCAAGGTTACCCTCATCATATTATTCCAAACCATGAATGCATTTTAAACTAAAAATAAATAGATTGACATCAAATTTAATTATATAACAAATACAAATAGTACATTAGATAAGTAATTATGCTAAAAGGAAATATATAAAGAGCTGAAAACTAATTAAACAAACTATTTTACCTAGGTCCACATCATGTCAATCAAGGTCTAAGTCATCCTCATAATAATACTCATCCTTTCCATATTTTTAATCCAACTTTACATACTTAGGTTCATCCTTACCACTTCATGTTTCTATTACAAAGGGTCCTATTATGGTAGTGGTTGTGAAATATATTGAATATGTTATGGCTATATTTCGACTATTAAGGCCATGAGAATAGCCATGGGTATATATCCTCCCCTTAATTTAGTAGGATACTATTTTAATCCTCTCATCTTGGCCACATGCACTATAGAAATACTTGGGGTCAGTGGATAATAGGATAGTCTCCCAAGTCTCACTATTTTGGCCTCTCTAATGCCTATATACACCACTAGAGGCACATGTAAGTTATTTAAAAAAGTAATTCTAAATTAATGTGGTATCTTATTGATGGGGTGTAACTCAATATAGAGTCATAGATCTCTCACATCATTATTATAGCTACTATAAGGTATACTCCATCATTAAACCACATACCAACCATCCCCTTGTAGGGCATGCCTCAAGAACAACCACTATCAATGCCCAATTATCATAGGAAAATATTCTAAATAACACTACATTTATCCAAGGAAAGGCTATTATATCTTTGGCATATCTGATAGTGACCCCCCTATGATATGGGATCATACTATAATATACCCAACTCATGATGAGCTTGGGAGGATTGAATGATAATAGTCATTGATGTTTGGTTGTCATTGATGTCAAAGAGAGAATGTGAATCTTGTGCATGAATGACAATGAAGTTAAGTTTGATGGCTTGGAGATTATATGGCATATGTAAGGATAAAGAAAAGTCTATGAGGAATCCATATATGTCTTGATGAAGTTTTGTTGTGTCATTTTATCTTTTAAAATTAGAAATATGTATCTTCTAGATTAAGAGAAACCAAATCATCACTGCATGTCATGCTGATTTGAATGAACTAGGAAGTTTGTGCATTTATTTCAAGTACTCAAAAATTTCAAGGGAGGTCAAATGATTTCATAGATATGTTGTGTATAGTGCCAATAAGGTACCTTAAATATTTTTTCTCTTGAAATATTTTATAGATCTAGTTATAAACCTTTAAAGTTGCTCTTATAGACTGTGATTGACTAGATACTATCAAGTTTAACTACATTGAAGTTTGAGGTCAAATAATCTAGATAAATCTAACAATGAGAATTAACCAGATTAAGATCTAATGGTGAACACTTAATTTGACCAAAATATCCAATGGTGTATATTTAATTAATATGTCAAAGATTTCTCAAAAGACATGCAAGGCTACCGAGTGGTGGAAGCTCATTGGAGTCAATAGGTCAATGTGTGCAAAAAGCATGTAGGGATACAAAGTGGAATGATCATGGAAGTGAGAATATAATATAAATGGTGATCATTGTAATATAAATACTAGGTTAATTTGAGGATATCAAAAGAGTGATTTTATACAATGTTACTAAGGATCATGAGATGAGGTTAAAGTGCTTAATTTTTAAGATCTTCTCTAAATCCCTATCTATATATGTGGATAAGGATGGGTCCATATCTCATATATGAGTTGGATCAAGCCAAACCCTCCCATTTTATATAGATATATGAGCACCACCCCTCCCCCAATATAGGCCATCCATCTTCATCTATAGTGGATTCACTACTCCATCTATATATGGGGTAGGTTAGGGTAGGGTGACCATTGAAATTCAAATATTCAAATTAGTGATGGAAACACTAGTTCTTAGTTTTTGTGATACAACTTTTGATATACATACATACATACATAGATACATGCATACATACATACATACATACATACATACATACATACATACATACATACATACACACACAAACACACACACACACACATATATATGTATATATATATATATATATATATATATATATATATATATATGTATGTATATATATATGTATATATATATATATATGTATGTATATATATATATGTATGTATATATATATATATATATATATATATATATATATATATATATATATATATATATATATATATATATATATATATATATATATGTATATATATAAAATTTGAAGAGAACTCCAAGGTGCATCTAGAGAACCTATTTAAAGGTTTTAAATGTTTGTATAATAAAATTTATGGAGTTTCAAAGTTGAATTTTTGTTCATTCATGGTGCTTGAATATACAAAATGTTGTTTGAGTGAATTATGCTATAGCATAAAAGTGTTTTGGTGGGAGTAATCACATGCAAATGTCATAATGGTCATATGGAGTGGACCCATATATTTGAAAGTGATATTATGTTCTTAATATACTTGATGAAGTACTAAATGGTTGAATAGGTCTCCACGAGACCTATAAGGGATACTAAGGCCTAAGTAAAAGGTGTATATGCTTATGTGTGACCCATAGATGCTATGGATAACCTATGATAATGAATTTGAGCTATGTATTAGCATGATAAATGTTTTAAGGGTTAAGACAAGTATATTAGCTGGCCTAGAAGTTGATATTTATGAAGACCCTATAAAAGGTGGAGACCAAGGCAATGATTTCTAGAATTAAATGTGAATTAATTGAGTGAGAATAAAATAAAAGCAAAGGAAATAGATAAGAGGGAGTGTGCTCAGTAGATGGATTGATGTACAAAGTAGATTGAGTATGAGCAAATAAGCCTAGAGTGATCCAAAAGGGTGTTTGGATTCATTCATTGTATGAGTAAGATTGAGTATGTGTGATGAGTTAAAAGAGAGGTATTAAAAAATATTTCTCTAATCAAATTGATCTAAAATCATAGTTCCAAATTTATTGATTTCATAAGGTGTTGTGTGGGTGCTAAACATTTAGAACAAGTGGGTGCTTGTTCATACTTAGGGGTGGGTGCTCCTTATAAATTTTGTGCTTCAATAAAAGGTATAATGTTTTTGATAATCTTATAATACAATTATTATATGTGTTTATAGGCTTAATAATAGGTTTTATTCCCCAAGAGGGTTTACCACATATTACTTGTGTTATTTGTGTGATCTTACATCATCTTGATTATTCATTATTATGAACATCTTGTATGATTTATGAATGTTTTTGGTCATGAATTAAGAGTTTGAAAGGATTTAATTTGAAATTTTAAATATCTTGCATCATTGATTCACCCCTTTCTCAATGATTGTACTTCCAATAATTGGTATTAGATCAGGACCTTCATTACAATTTTAACCACTTGAAGGTAATCTAAGGTACAATATGTCAAGTCAATAGATGTAGGGTTTATCTAAAAATAAATAACTATTTTTAAATGCATAAAATTATGCTTTCTATAGTATAAGGATGAGGAAATACATCATGTCTCTAGGGTTTGATATTTGGAAATCTATCATGGATGGTTACACTACTCCAGCTACTACTCCAAGTAGTGATTTTGATAAGAAGTTGAGTAATAATAATTCTAAATATATGAATGCTATCATTTGTGGTCTATCTAAGGTTAAGTTTACCAAAGTGATCCATTTCAATTATGTCAAGGAAATTTGGGTCAAATTATAGACCATTAATGAAGGAGACTCTAAGGTGAAACTGGCTAAGTTGTAGACCTATTAAAGGCAATTTGAAGGTCTCAAAATGAAGGAAGAAGATATTGTGCATCTTATCTTCTAAGGTTTGATGAGGTAGTAAACATTATTAGAGATCTTAGATAGGTGATTAATGAAGCTAATATAGTATAAAAGGTATTGAGGACTCTTACACTCAAGTTTGATTCATAGGTTCTAGATATAGAAGAAATTCATGATCTCATTTAGATGAAGATATATGAAATATATTGCATCCTTACTACCTATGAGATGGGAGTAGATGAGGATAGACCTCCTAAGAAGGAAGCAACCTTCAAGGTGATCAAGGAGATAAAATCCAATAATATCAAGTTAAGTCTTGAATATTTTGATCTTATTGAAGATCAAATTGAAGCCATGATTATAAGAAAATTGAATGTAGGTTCATGTAAGTATAAATGAAAAATTCATTTTAATTTTTTTTCATGTGGTAAATTTGATCATTTTATAGCTATATTTCCAAGTAGAGACAAGTTTAAACACGAAAAAGCTCTTAAGGAATCTCATGAGGATGAACACAAGAAATCTAAGGGTCCTAGAAAGTATAGAAAGTTATTCAATAAGAAAAATGGAAAGAAGGAATCATAAAAAGGTAGTAAGAGCCTTTACCAAAAAGAAAATAGTAATTCATATATAGAAGAAGTGAACACATTTGGTAATGATTATTCTTTTCATAATGAGGACATGGAGACATTGTTCATAGCCTTTAATGATGATGAAGGTGAATGTTATTTAAGAAGATATTTCTTTGGTGGAGATAACTCAGAGGAAGAAGATGAAAAAGTCACTCTTGAAGATAAATATATAGATATTGTGGAATAAATGAAGATACTACAAATAAAGAATAGAAAACAAGATTTCTTGATCAAATCCTATGAGGATAAAATTTAATTTTTTGAAGTAAGGTTGAGTAGCTATGTTAAGGAGCATGATGAGATTACATAACAACTTGAAACTCAATTTTGTAATCTTAATGAAGAATTAAAGAGTAAGGATGAAGAATGTATCATTTATCAAATAGAGATAGAGTCTCTGCAAATGAAACTAAATCATGTGATGAGCAAAGATATATCTAATGATTTATATAATAAGATGAATTGATGAATTCTCTTGAAGATCTAAAGATTGAGAAGAAAAATAAATAGATGATATCATAAATCAAGGAGTATGAAGATAAATTCAGTGTGTTTGAGGCAAGAATGAATGAATACACCAAGGAGCATGAAGATATAGTCAAACATCTTAGTTGTCAATTGGAAATCCTATCTACAAGATTGAAATTTAAAGAAGATGAGTACTCAAGGTATGTAATTGAAACCATGTCATTGAAATATAATTTATACAAGAAAAAAAATAAGGTAAAGTCATTCATGAAGTTTGAAAAGAGCTCAAATGATCTTTACAATATTATGAGTAGTCAAAAGCATGTAAGTGAGAGAACTGGTCTTAGATACAAAGAAGAAAAATAACATGTAACTCAAGATAAGATAAAGGATGATGTGAATAAGGAAAATTAGACTTTGAATATCAATCATTATTCAAGGAATGAAGGTATTGGTAGAATGAAGATAAATTAAATCAGACAACCAAATGCTATGAGGTATGCAAATTTTAATCATCATTGTTACTCCTGCAATTAGTTTGGTAAAATTTCAAGAGATTTTAAAAGATCCTAAAAGAATGAGTATGCATGGGATTATGATAAATAAAATTAAAATAATGAATAACACCATCACTCAAGCCAATCAATAGGTTCATAAAGAAAGAATGACATTTTTGCAACAAATGTTGAAAAATTGGTCATATTGTAGATTTTTGTAATATTTTCATTAGGAGACCAAATTATTAGATAAATTAATGAATTAATGAAAATTTAATGAATCATCATATATATAAATCACAAGGTATGTAAAATATGATAAATATCATTTGTTTCAATTGTCATGAGAGAGCTCACATAGAAAGGTTTTGTAAAGATGATCAATATTCTACATAAAAATTTATCAATCTTAACATGAAGAGGAGTCATAGTGAATTTATGCCTAATAAGGTAAATGAAAATAAAGATAAAATTTTATTATTGTCCATGTCAGAATAGGATACAAGTTCAAGTATCAAGGAGCAAGCCTTATCTACACAAATGGATAAGGAAATCAAGAAGGATCCTGAGATAAAAGAAAATAATAAAGTTAAAAACTCATTCAAAATCATTATGAAGATGAGTAAGGATTGAAATTCAAGTAAGAGCATGGAGATATGGGAGTATCGTAAGTTTTTGGATCTTTAGTCCCTCTATGACAAGTGGGTGTATCTACATGTGCTTCTTAGGATACATCTTTCATGTGTGGAAGCAAGTATGTTTGCTCTAGGTAATGATCAAAATGCCCATCAGTACAAAGGTATGTTCTCTTCAATTTGATTATATGAAAGATGTTTTTGGATAATGGGTAGATAACTTAGTTAGCTTAGGTGGATTATAGAAGATGTGCATAATTTAAGGGGGAGCATATGTGAAAGATGCTTCAGTCATGATAAGAGTGTTAATATGTTTGCTACAGTTGTGAATTCAAGAAGATTGACATGATGACTTTGTTAGACCAAGTCATGTATTTTTACAAGGTATTGAATCTTCATGCATAATCAAAGATATATTGTGAGTTTTGTTGGTAGATAGGTCTAATGAATAGAAAATCCCAAGTTCAGATTGGTGTATGGAATAGATGACATAAGATGAAGCATGATGTTAAGGGGATCTTTCTAAGTCATGTGAGAATTTTTTGTCAGGTCTAAAGATCATAGAAGTCCATGTTCAGATTGGTGCATGTCAAAAGGGGAGAAATTAATTCATATGATTGAATATATGTAAGTATCCTGAGCATATTAAATAGTATTTATGTGCATACATGATGATTTATGGCATTTTGAGGAAGAGACTCTTTATCATAATGTCAAAGGGGAAAAAGATTGGGATGGAGTTCAAATGAAGTATTTGTTCAAATGAAGTCATTATGAGGGTGTTTTTCCATAAATGACAAAGGGGAAGATTGTTGAACATAGTCATTGATGTTTGGGTGTCATTGATGTAAAAGAAAGCATGTGTTTCTAATGCATGAATGATAAATAAGTTAAGTTTGATATCTTGGAGAGTATATGTCATATGTAAGGACAAATAAGAAGTTGTGAGGCATCCATAGAAGTCTTTATGAATATTTGGTGTGTCATTTGATCATTTTAAATGAGAAACATGCATCTTCTAGCTTAAGAGAAGCTAGACCATCACTGCATATCATGTAGATATGAATGAACCATCAAGTTTGTGCACTTATTTTAGGTACTCAAAAATTCAACTGAGGTCATAATATTTCATGGAGATGTTGTTTATGGTTCCAAGAAGGTATCCTAAATATTTATACTATTGAAATGTTTTCTAGCTCAAATTATAAACCTTCAAAGTTGATCTTATAGACTATGATGGGCCAAAGACCATAAAGTTTAACTACAATGAAGTATGAGGTCAAGTAGTCTAGACATATCTAATGGTGAATATTAATTAGATCAAGATCTAATAGTGAGCACATAATATACCTAGATAACGATCTAATTATGCACATGATCTTATTAAAAGTGATCCAATGGTGTGTATTTAGTCAATATGTTAAATATTTCTCAAAAGACACATGTTTTTAATGCTTATATTTGAATATATTCCTTGATTTTATTTTTAATAACCTCAATTACTTCCCATCTCACCCCCACTCCTATTATATCAATATTTTTCGACCCAAGTTGATATTTTAGTTAACCACTAGTTAAACTTACCCTTACAACCTCCTTACTTATTTTATAAGTATCTCTATTTTTGATGAATTATGCATTTGAATTTTGAATTGAAGACTATAGTTTTAAATAATACACATATCTGAAACCTAATTTACTTTCCTTTATATTTATATCTTTGTTCATTTTTGTGTTGGGCTACACAATTTTGAAGAAGGAAAGACACTAGATCATCAACATGCTCTTTGCTATTAGTAGACTAACCAATCATAGTTAGTTACTTAAGTTTTTGAGATTATGTTTCCTTTTATTCTCTTATTATTTATTCCATTCTTTTATTTTTTCATTTTTCAATATATTTTCAATAGTCATATTTGGGTGGATGACTTATCTTACTACGAATAATATACAACAATAATCATCATTGCCTTCATCTAGTCTCACCTTAATTAGGTTCGGAGATTTCAATTTAAATTTTATTTATTTATTATTATATTTATAATATTTCATATATTTTTTATTCATGATATTATCTCTATTTTAAAAATTCAAATTGAAAATAAAATAAATCTCTCCCTCTCTTTCTCTTGCACCAAAAAAAAAATAGCTTAGATCACTTCTCTACAATGAATCATAGTTGTCTTGGAAATAACATAGATTTACATATATTTTATGTAGATAAAAAAATAATAATAATAATTAAATCCATAAATAAATAAATAATTTATTTTTAGTTTTACAAAACCTTACATTCATAAAGCAAATTTTAAACAAGTATCCACAAAAAACATAGACAAACTAGATAGTTTAAATATCACATATTAGGTTTTAAATTTATTAATTTTGATGGTAATATAAATCTATTTTAAAAAATTAAAATCATAAAATAATCACATTATATGTCCATACTTTCATCCCTAGAATGTTTCAATTCATAGGCAATCATTCAATAACATGAACAATTAGTTTATAGTTTGCATAGAAAGTTAATTTCTGAATGTCTTGTAAGTATAGTTGTTAGGGTTTAGAGTTTTGATTCATATTTTTATGTTAAAAAGGATCACTATTAGTATCATTTAATTCAATTTACACGCCAAAAAAATTCAATACATTTCGATTGCATTGAAAGAATAGTCTCACAAACTAGGTAAAAACATAAGAAAATCAACAATTACACCTTTCTTTCAACGTTTAGTTTTCAATATTGCATGAATTATTAAAGTCATAAATAAAAAGGAACAATTTTAAATTTATTTAATTTTAGTTATTATTTAATTCCATATTTTCAACATTTCAATTTTTTCAAGTCACTTAGCTTATTCTTTTTTACCAAAACATTGTTAAAACATCAAAAACAATAAAAAAGCCTTTTCCAAACGAGCACAAGCACCAGAACCTTGATTTAAATTTTAAATTTTTTGTAACATACCCACACGGATTTAATAGAATAATGAATTATTTTATAAATAAATATTTTCTCCACACTTATTCTTTCATTATATGTCACCATGAGAATCTAATTAGTGATTTACAACATACTTAACTAAGCATATCAAACTTAAGTAAACATGAAAAACTATATTTACTAATTGCTAAAAAATTATGTAAATAGTCATAATTGAATAAGGAAAGTAATAATAAATAAATCCATCCATAGATGGTACAATAATATAGCATCTACTTTAATCAAATTAGCTTTCAATCAGGCATGTTGCCTCAATATAAGTACAATAATAGATACAATGCTTTATAGAGCTCGAGTCACACTAACTCCTTTATCATTGATAATATGGAGTTTAGTATCCAAAAAAATAATATAGTGGGGAGTGATATCATAATTATATCACTTTTCCACACCACAAATAGACCATCAATCCCCCACACAATCCATCAAACAGGGAATGGCCCTGTCTTCAAGTATGGGTAGATAGTGATGGTGCAGGAATATAGAGAGACATGATAGTACCCAAGTGTTGTAATATTTATACTAAATGATGTGTAAAATAAATAAATACATTATAACATAATATCTCTCAAGCATGTAAATCATACATATGAAATGATAGTGTCTATCTAAACATTACTTTGGCTAAAGTTTTCAAATAACCTATGATCTCTACGATCAATCAAATTTATACACACCACTTGATTGGATTACCTTCATCTAAAATTAATGATGATAATTAAACTAGTGAAGTCTATCTCACTATTTAATTATAACCACTAATATTATGTTTGGTTAACATATAGTTATAACCAATAGGTTTATGCAATTATTTCCACTAGCAAGTAAAAAAATATGCTAATTTAAAAAATAATTACTATACATACATTTAGTCCATCAAATATATAAATGAAACTCATTTATTTATCTCATAAAAAATATTTATGACAAGCAAGTTTATATACCATAGGGTATAATACTAGTCATTCCAAGAGTTTATTCTTCATTTCATAAATGTCAAGCACAAAATCATCATTTTTATAACATAAAGTTCATACCACTCAATATACCCAACATTCACAATTTTCATAAATATTTAACAACATTCACTTATTCATCCATTTTGAATCTTAAGATATGTTCATATAGTTATAGACCCCTATCCTTCAAGATTTTATGACTTAAATTACTACTAACTACTATAAATATAAGAACGCTACCTGAAGATCGAAAGCAAGTGGAATGATGGCTGTGAGTGAAGGTGTGATAGGCAGCCCATTGACAGGCCCCAAAAAGGATGCGTCTTTACTTGGGGCGAGCTCTCTTGGAAAGGAAATGTTTTACAACAGCGAGCACTCAAAGCTAAGAAAAGTGAATGGATGTTTATTGAGGAGCCAAGATCAACCAGTTCTGGTCATTCCCCCTGAAGCAGTGCAGGAAGATGTGGATTATATTTCCACACATACTTTGATTTGCAAATTCCTAGGCATTCAAATCCCCCTAATAGCCTTGGAAGCCTGGATTCAGCATTCTTGGCAAGTAGAAGGGGATTTTGACATTATGTTGGTAGGTAATAGTTATTTTTTGGTGAATTTTTCTTCTATTTTGTATAGGAATAGAATTTTTGAAGGGGGTCCCTACTTCTACGATCGTGTGGGTCTTTTTCTCAAACCTTGGCATGCTAGGTTTAATTTAGCTGTGGAACTACTAGCTTGTGTTCCAGTTTGGGTGCACCTTCCATGACTTTCATTGGAATTCAGACAGGAGGACATCCTCAGACAGATAGCAGCCATGCTGGGAAAACCAACCGCTATTGCTCATCAATCACTAGACAAAAAGGTTATTTTGTATGCACGTGTGTGTGTGGACATTGATCTAAATAATCCTCTAACATATTCCATGGAGATTTGTATGGGAACATCATCCTGGATACAACAGATAGATTATGAGTCTATTCCATTCCGCTACTAAATTTGTCATGTATATGGACATTTGCATCACCAGTGCCCATAGGCCACCAAAGACAATGAGATAGGTCCTGAATCCTCAGCACCAATTACAACATTGGCTGGTAAGGGGATTGGATGACTGACCTTTCCTGATAATGCAAAAACCTTGCTTGATAGGGGGTAAAGGAAAAAATCCTACAAATAGTGCAAGTATGGCACAAGGATCAGCTGATCAAAATGGTGCTGGTATGGATGGATTTATACCAGTCAGGTGCCGTGCAAAAGGTCGAGGTTAGAAACATAGGAATGTTGACAAGCAAGTAGATTTGGGATTTAACAGATTTGAGGCCCTTGATAATTGGCCATCAAGGATGGCAATCCATTAGAGGCCCAGGGGGATGCACTAGAGGTAGATAAGCAAATTTCAAGTCCTAATGAGGTACAAGATATGCTGGTCCAACTAACTTTGGGGATCTCTTTGAGGCTGGAGGAGGAGACACAGGAGGCTTCATGTCACCTACAAGATAAGGAAGTTAGATGGGCAAATTTGGTGAAGGAAGTTGAAGCTGGTAGGAAAGATAAAGGACCTTCCTCAGCACTTGGTTTAATGCATTGATCATTCAAGAAAGTCACCTCTTCCACTCCCTCTAAAATTGGGCAAAGAAATGATCAAGATAGAATCAAAATTGTAGGTGATTTATTGGTGGAATCAAGGGTTGTTAAAACCTTAGATGAACATTTCCCTCAATCCACCCAATGATTGTGTTATCATGGAATGTAAGGGGATTAAATAGTTTCCCCCGACAAAAAGCTATGTATGGATTGGTGATGGATCACTCTCCAAATATTCTTTGTATCTAGGAGACTAAACTGTCTGTAGATTTGTTGTTTGCTTGTATCCCAAATATCTAGTTTTATGGCCATTGTCAATGTGTAGGTGCTTTGTTCAACTCTGGGGGTTTAGCCATGTGTGGGGACCCGAGGAAAATTTTGCCAACCCACTGGATTGCCTGCCTATCGGCTCTTTCAATGGTAGCCTCTTCTCTTGAAACTGGTGAGCTGATTCTAATGACCACAGTATATGCACCTATTGATATTGATGGACAACTTTAGCTTTGGAAGCATATCTATTATGTTTTAAATTGCCACCCATTCCTTCGATGGATTGTAGCTAGTGACTTTAATGCAGTGTTGAGTTTGGAGGAGAAAAGAGGTGGGTTGACTCGATTAGGCCCTTCGTCAGACTGTCTTCGCCATAATGTGGAGTTACTATGCCTTTCTGATGTTAGACCCTCAAATGGGATGTACACATGGAGTAAAAGAAGAATAGGTAATGCTGCCATTTTTGAATGCCTTGATAGATTTTTAGTTTCTTGTTTCTGGCAGTCTAGTGTTATCTCTCTTAGTTCTAAAATTTTGGAATGGAGAGACTCTGACCATTGGCCTATCAAGCTCTCCACCAGTCATATTGATGGACCCAAAAATCCTCCCTTTAAAGTTTAGCTGATGTGGCTTCATGACCCATCTCTTCATGACTTCATTGGGAAGTGGTGGAGATAGGGGGGTCCTACTTATGGAACCGCTATGTATTCCTTACTTAAAAAGATGCAGTATGTTAAAAGAAAGTTGCAAATATGGAATAGGAACTATTTTGGTAACTTACATTATATGAAGAAGAAGGCTCAAGACTTGCTAGATGGGATAACTAGGCAAATAAGAGACTATGGCTTCTCAGAAGTGCTTCACTTGGAGGAATCTAGAGCTGCTAATACTTTAGCAGAGTGGGAACTTCAGGAAGAAATCTATTGGAAACATAAGGCTCGTATTGATTGGCTCTAGGAGGGGGATAAAAACAAAACCTTTTTCCATAATTTTGTATAGGCCAGGCACAACAAGAACTTTATTTCTTCACTTGTTACTTAGGATGGGATGCGCCTTACCTCATCCCAAGCTATTAAAAGGGAAGCTGTATAGTTCTTTTCAGCCCTCTTTACAAGCAACCCACTACCAGATGAGGTGGCTAAAAATATAGTTTTATCTTGGAGACCCTCTTTGGTGAATATGGATATGAATGAGTTTCTCATGAGGCCTATTAGTATTGTAGAGGTTGAGGAGGCAGTGTTCAACATGAAGAGAGGCAAAGTCCCTGGTCCAGATGGATTCCTTGCTGAATTCTTCCAGGACTTTTGGGATATCATTAAGCAGGATCTAATGAATGTGATACAGGAATCCTACTCCAGCAAAGAAATGCTTAGAGATTTAATTGCCACATTCTTGGTTCTTATTTCAAAGAAGGAGCAGGCTCATAAGCTGGATTTGTATAGGTCCATTGTGCTTTGCAATGTGGTTTATAAAATCATTACAAAACTTATTGCACAAAGGATTAAAGGGTATCTCCCCAGACTTATCTCAGAAGAACAAGGGGGTTTTGTTGCCAGTAAATAGATTCTAGATAGAGTTGTTATTGCTTTAGAAGCTATCCACTCCATGAGTACATCCTAAGAGCGTGCCATGTTTATCAAGCTTGATCTTGCCAAACCTTATGACAGAGTCTGCTGGAGATTTCTGCACAAAGTCCTTTTGGTGTTCGGCTTCAATCAGGAGTGGATTGGGTGGGTGTTAAGCTATGTCACTATGCCTTCCTTTTTAGTCCTTATCAATGGGGCACCTTCTGAGCTCTTTAGTGCTTCTAGAGCCCTTCACCAAGGGGATCCACTTTCTCCTTACCTATTTATCATTCTGGATGAGGGGCTTGGATGGCTCTTCAAACTTCATGTTTCTTAGAATGTATTGCATGGATGGAGATGGGGGAATGGGGTAACTACCCTAACTCACCTCCAATTTGTTGATGACACTATCCTAGCTAGAAGAGCTCGAATACAAGAATCTAAAGCTTTTTGACTCACCCTTGATAATTATTTGGTGGCATCAGGGTAGAAAATTAATGATCATAAGTCCTCCATTTTCTTCTTCAACACTCCTAAGC
>JARHVA010003177.1:1812500-1940000 GCA_037957365.1 Torreya grandis
AGTATTTCCACTACACAATTATACATTAAATATTAACATAATGATATCCATAATTCTAATTTTAACATCATCTTATGCATGACAATCAAAGACTAGGTTTAGATTGGACTTAATTCTTAGGTTAGTATTTTTAAAATAGTTTAATCTCCTTGAATATAAAATAAGAAAGGTAATTATCTCTTTATCAAAAGATAGATAAATCTATAATTGACTCCAATAATAAGATAAACATTTTAGTCAATTACTTGTGTGTGTGTGTGTGTGTGTGTGTGTAGGATATATATATATATATGTCTTACTTTAATTTAATATCTTAACTTATATTTATAATTTTGAATTTAAATTATAGTATGCTAAATGTTCAATGATGTTTTTAAAGACATTATAATACTCTATATATAATATAAATAGATATATTTTATTTTATTTACTCTCAAAAATCATAGTCAAACATAAGTAAAGTAACCTCATGTAATCTTATTGCAACATTAAGTACTGAGTCTACTTTAAAAAATCAATCACATAAAATATTTATTTTCTAAATATGTACTAGGGTTTAAAACATGCAAAATATAATATCTAATAATCTAAACACACAATACATATAAAATTTTTAATCTAATGTGGTGTGTGTAGGGGTCTTAGTAATTCTTTTATCATCCTTCACTATCTTCATCTTTACCACACTATCCGATGATGCACTCCCTCTATCATGATCTAAGGGATACATTCTCCTACATCCATATCATAACAAGAATGTAGTTAGTCAAGTTATCATGACACTTGTAAAACTATGATATAACAAAAAATGTAGCATTATCATTATGTACATAATCCATAATTTATCATATCAAAATAATGAACTCATGATATCTAAGTAACATACATTTGTCCCATAAAAACATATGACTTATAATTTAGTTAAAAATTAACAATCAATTTAATCAACCTTATTAATCCATGGATAAATAGGTAAATCAATTTAGTGAGAGAATTGGGAGGTAACATCCTTCCCCCTAGAACTAGTCTTAATCTTGATTACACTTATTCAACAAATAGTTCTTAATAACAAATAGAGTTTAATAGAATAAATATATTATCTTGTATCAAATCAAGAAAATAAATGTGTAAATAGCCTATAGAACTCATCAAAGTCCTCCCAAGTAGAACTTTCCTTAGAGTATTGGTCCCACAAGACCTTTCACTATGATAGTTATCTATTATTCAAATGAATTTTGTGAGTGTCAGTGTTCCTAATTGGTTTTACCATGATCACCCTAGGATCTAGAACATGTAAATAATTTCAATCTAAAACATGCAAAAGATCAGTCATATACTTATTAAGATAAGATATATAGAAGACATTATGTAATAGAGATAGGGCTAGTGGTAATGCAAGCCTATATGCTATATGATTGACCACTTCAAAAACCTCAAAGGGTCCCACATATCTCGATGAAAGTTCTACTAACTTACTTAATTTAATACAACTCTTTTATAACTTAACACACAAAAATACCTTATCACTTACTAAGAACTTCCTAGATATTTTCTTTAGATCAACATAGATTTTTTTCCTATCATTAGCCTTTGCCATTCTTTTCTTGATTGTTTTAACCTATTCCTTAATTTTTGAAAGCATTTTAGGTCTAAAGAATACCTTATCTTCCAACTTTTCCCAGCTAATTGGTGTCTTTTACCTTCTCCCATAAAGTGCTTCAAATAGTGCCATCTTCAAAGTAGATTGGTATGAGTTATTATATGCAAACTAAACCAATTAAATGTATTCTTCCAATTTATATTATTAATCCATGATATACACATGAAGAATTTCCTCTAACACTTGATTGACTTTCTTAGTTTGAACATCAATTTGTGGGTGATATGCACTGCTAAAATTTAGTTATGTACCCAAAGTTGATTTCAAAATTAACTAATATCTTGAAGTCATTCTCAGGGCATGATCTCATATGATCTTATGCTTAAATCCATGAAATCAAGAAACTTCCTTTATTAATCTATTTACAAGAGTTAGTGCATCATCTATAAAATTACCTAGGATAAAATGTGTTACCTTGGTTAATTTATCAACTACAACTAAGAGCATGACATGCATGTTTTATGACAATGGTAATACTTATAAAAATTCCATGCCAATCACTTGCCATTTTCACTCCAGTATGTCATGTAGATATAACAACCTAGTCAAATATACATGTTTAGCTTTCACTCACTAGCATTCCATACGACATCACATGAAGTCTCTTACATCTTTCTTGATTTCCTTCCAGAAATAAAATGGTCTAAGCTTTGACATAAGATTGGTAACTCATGTATGTACTAAACATGTGGTCTATTTTATTTCCTTTAGCACTATAATCCTTAGATTTTCTTGATCTGGCACATACATCCTACCATTATAATGTAAAATACCATCACTTTCTAATTTGTATCCTTTATACCTAGGATTCTAATCATTATCAAACAAATATTTCTTGAATTGATCATAGAATTTATCTCTTGGTGAGAACTCAATCACACGATCCTTGAAAGTACTCTTAATAATAGATACGACTACTATGTACCTACTATGAACCAAGGCATCAAATAATCTATTCTCTTTGCCTTTGATGTAATTAATATCAAAGTCACAATTAGATAAAAACTCTAACTAATACCTTTGATGATCATTCAAATTTATTTGGGGGATAATGTATTTTAGTCCCAAGTTATTAGTCTTGAACTCAAACAATTTTCTGAATAAATGTCTCCAAACTTGAAAATCATGAACAATTAATACAAGTTTAAGATCATGAGGGGTGTAATTTACCTCATAAGTCTTTATATTCCTTGACTCAAAATATGATACTACACCACCCTACATAAGGAATCCTTCTAGTCCATCCCTAGATGCATCATTGATTATTGAAAATTGACCATTAGGATTAGTAACTCTTACCATTGGTGTCCAAATAAGCCTTATTTCTAATTCTTGAAAAGCTACTTCATATTTATCTAACCAGATAAACTTTGATTCTTATGATATAAATAAGTAATTGAATTAGCTATCTAGGAAAAATTCTAGATGAATTTCCTATAATGTCTTACTAATCCCATGAAAATTCTAACCTTATGCACATTTCTTAGTAATGGCCACTCCATAATAGTTTTTATCATAGCCAGATCAATAAAAATACCATCCAATAAGATAATATGTCCCACATATTGTAATTTATATTGGAAAAAGGCACACTTGGACAATTTAACATATACCCTATGCTTTCACAAACATTGTAAAATAGTTTTAGATGTTAAATATGCTCTTATTTATCCTTATAGTATATAATAATATCATCTAAAAATACTAATAAAAAATGATCTAGGCAATATCTAAACCCATTGTTGATTAAATTCATGAATTTTGTAGGTGCATTCATCAACCCAAATGGTAATACTATGAACTGATAATTCCCATAATGAGTTCCAACTAATGATATCTATCTCTAAGATTAATCTTATAAAAGATAATCACTCTTCACATCTGATTAAAAATATCATCTATTCAAGGTAGTGGATACCTACTCTTGATGGTTTCTTTAATCAAAATTATATAATCAATGTAAAGTTGAAGAGTGTCATCCTTCTTCTTAATGAAAATAACTAGTGCATCGCATGGTGACACACCTGGTCTGATCAATACTTTAGAAATAAATTACTAAATTTGTGACTTTAGTTGTACTAATTCAATGGTTATCATTTGATATGGATCCTTATATTGAGGTTCGCATCCTGGTTTGATATCAATAGAGAAGTCAAATTCTCATTTAGGAGGCAATCCTAGTAAATTTATAAAAACACATCATGAAAATTCCTAATGAAAGGATAATATTCAATTGATGTTTCCTTAGTTTCCTAAATTTAATTTATCATTATGATAAATTTTTGACATCCCTTACCTTGGGCCTTCCTGAGTTGCATTACATAAATATACCTAATCCTTATCTCCCTTTTCTGACCATAAATTAGTATTTAATTTTTGAAATCATCAAGACACTCTACTCTTTTTAGATAAAAGTCAACTTTGCCTTTTGTGATTTTTAATCTAATTGACTCCCAAAATCACATCATATGACCCTAGTGGTGTTATATAAAGATCCACAACCATTGTGAATTTTGACTTCCTAATTTCTACTTCAAATAATCACTTATCAACCTAGACTTTAGAGTCATTCCCATATTTTACTGACCATACATTTACCATTACACCAACTTTCCTAAATAATTTATTTAGAATTCTAAGATATATAAAACAATTTGTAGCACCTATATCTATCAAAATGGAAACTAGATGTTTAAACAAAATACCTAGCAATTATATGGGTGAAGCTTGGAGTTAAGCATTCTGATTATCAACTAGTGCATAAATGTGTTGTTAAAAAATTATTTACTCAGCGGTAATAAATGTGTTCCTCAACTTATCATAGGTACATTCATGCATAAAATGGTCACCTTCAAGATGAATCAGCCTTTTGGTGGTCCCTTCATATCAGATTGTTGGTTTCCCTTACAACCACCTTTGGAACCACTACCTAGTTTCTTGTTACCTAAACCATTATTAAATATGGAATTATAATTTTTTAACTAACTCTTGGAGTCTTCACTCATCTACTTATAGTTCCTTGTATTGAAATTTGGATTTGAACTTCCAAACGTTTTCTCAAACTTGTTCCCCTAACCCGAGCAAAAGATTTCAAATTTTACTCTTTCTTGACTACCTTCTCAAAGACATGGTCCATGAATGTCCATCTCTTCACCAACCTAGGGTTTTAATCCCATGATAAAAATTATAATCCTAAACCTCTCATCTTCTCGATACTGAGATTCATATTTTAGATGTTTGGTGTACTATTCCTAGTACTCATTTACCAATATGTCCCCTTTCTTTAGATTCTAAAAATCTATCATATTTTGGTCCAAATACAATCATAGAAGCCACCAAGGTCTAAATTGTATCACAAAATACTCCCAAGTAGTTATGGTTGATTTTAGATTCATTTCTAACTTGTTGTTACCCTACCATATAGTTACTTCTCTAGCTAATTGATAAGCTACCCAAATAGCTTTGGCGACCTTGGAGTAGTTTTGAATATCAAAATACTTCTCCATTTTAGTCAACCATTCTTCAAATCTATCCTCCATAATGGTTCCATAAATTTAAGGTGGATTCACCTTTTTCATGCCACTTACCAATTATGTAGCTACATGTGCTCTCACACCTTGAGGCACTTCCTCATGTCTGTACTCTTGAGGGATTTCCTACTCAGTAGGATTCTATTTAATATCATCCTAATGGGCTTCTTTCTCTTATACATATATTTCCTATTATAAGGCTATGACTCTGTTCCTAATTTCATTTATGGTTTGCAAGAACTTGATCTAACTTTGTTGCTTGTTTAGCAACAAACTAGTTAGGATCAAATGGAGGGTTGTTGTCATTGACATTCAAAGGAACCTCACTTGATGTTCTTTCTTGCACCATTATTCATTATAGTAGTAAAAAAATATGAAAATGTTAGCAGACTCATGAATTCCTAGAGTTTGATCCACATCTTTGATATTACAATATAGCATCCCCATAGGGATTTACTATAATAATGGATTTTTTTTCTTAAATATTTACTCTACACTTATTCTTTCATTATATTTTACCACAATAGTATAATTAGTGATTTACAACATACTTAACTAAGCATATCAAACTTAAGTAAACATGAACAACTATATTTACTAATCACTAGAAACTTATGTAAATAATAATAATTGCATAACGAAAGCAATCATAATAAAATCCATCCATGATTGGTAAAATAATACAAACTCCATTGTCAATGTATAAAAATAATCAAATTACTTCTCCATCATGCATGCTACCTCAATATAATTATAATAATAGATAGAATGCTCCATAGATATTGAGTCACACTAACTCTTATATCAGTGATAATCTCAAGTGTAGTATCCAAGTAAGTACTATAGTGGGGATGGAGAGCATCATCTGAGTGCTTTTCCATATCAACCATGGACCATTGATCCCCAACATAATACCCCAAATAGGGAATGGCCCTTCCTTCATAGATGGGTATATAATGATGGTGCAGTAATCTAGAGAGACTTGCTAGTACCCATGTGCTATAAGATTTATACTACATGATGTGTACCATAAATAAATACGTTCTAACATGATATCACACAAGCATGTAAATCATACATATAAAATGATAATGTCTATCTAGATATTACTTTGGCCAAAGTTTTTAAATAACATATGATCTCTAGGATCAATCAAATTCATACACACCATTTGATTGGATTACCTTCATCTGAAATTAATGATGTTAATTAAAATAGTGAAGTTTGTCTCATTATTTAATTAGAACCACTAATGCTAGATTTGGTTAACATATAGTTATAACCAAGGTTCATGCAATTATTTCTAGTATCAAGTACAAACATATGCTAATTTCAGAAATAATTACTATACATACATTTAGTCTATCAAATGTATGAATAAGCCTCATTTATTTCAATATATCTCATAAAAAATATTTATGACAAGCAAGTTTAATTACCATATGGGTATAATACTAGTCATTCCAGGAGTCTATTTTTACTTTAATAAATTTTAAGCACAAAATTAAAATTTTTATAACATAAAGTTCATACCACTCAATATAACCAACATTCACAATTTTCATAAATATTAAACAATGCTCACTTATTCATATATTTTAAATCATAGTCTATGTTCATATAGTTATAGTCTCCTATCCTTTGGGATTTCATGACTTAACTTATTATTCACTATTATAACTATAATCACGTTACCTATTCTATAAATATATGTTATACATTTATAAGAGGACCTATGTTTTCTTATATGTGTATTCTATATATTTTTATTATCATATTATATATATATATATATATATATATATCTCATAATATATATAATTAACATTCTGACCTACTAACAAATTTTTTTATTTTTCCTTTTAAAGCCTAAAATATAAAAACTTCCAAGAAAAGGATAGAGAACAAATAGGGCTTTCACAATTCCAAAAATATTGTTATCATAATTTAACATCAGAAATAATGAATCCATCAAGGCTTTGTTTCATTCCAAATCTCAAATATCTTTTATTTTCCCATTTTTGTTAAGTCATTTATTTATCTAAGTTACCAAGTACTATGTAAAAATAGTCAATAATTTCATTTACATAGTGAAATGTATTTTCAATCTAAATCAAACGTTCATGATTTCTATTTCTAGCCATATCTTATTCAACTTCCTATGTTCATAGGTTATAAATTGAATTCATTGTTTAAGATTGGATTGTTTCAAAAACATGTGGTTCTTAAAATCTTACTCAAATAATATAATTATATGTCTCATAGCAACTCACATAAACTATTATCATTATAAATATACATAGTATACTTATTTGCATAAACCATGAATGTATGTCTTCATAATCATAATATCTATGTGTAGTCTATTCATATGCATTTCATTAATAGAATTTAAAAAAATACTTAGGTTATATACACACACACACACTACATCTATGTATAAACATTAACATGGTAGAAATTTATACACACACACACACACACACACACACATCTATATATATACCGATGTAGTGTGTGTGTGTAGGTTCATATATATCTTATCCTACAAACCCATGTGACTATCACACACACACACACACACACACACACACACACACACACACACACACACACACACACACACACACACACACACACACACACACACACACACACACACACACACACACACACACACACACACACACACACACACACACACACTACATCTGTCATATGGTACACCTATATGGTAAACCTATTTTGTGTACCATTTGTTAGTATAGCTAGTCAAGGACCCTAATATACTTGGTATAGCTAGTCTAAAAATAGATGATGAGATAAAATGAAAGAGCCCTTCATAAAACTAATTTTCAGCCTTGGTCTGATTGAGGAGTAGCATTGTAGAATGAAGATCTTGCTAGAGAAACAAAACTACAATAGAGGGTCCCAAAGTCATATGAATTAATTTAGGAATATTATTTTGTATATTAACATTATATATTTTGTAAAATGGAATATTATTTTTTAAAGGCATGTGAAGTTTATAAAACACATTGCCTATAGATCCATCCATTGGGGAAAGTCTAGTGTATTCTAGAACATTTGTGGAAAGGATAGTTATCCTAACACTTGTACTTTTGTAATTGGATAGGAATAACCAACATGACTCCTTGAATCCTATAAAAATATCATTTTCAGTTATGAAAATGGAGGGGGAGTTCCTAGAGCCAAAATCTAATTGTAACTTTGAGCAATTAATATAAGCAAGGAGTTCTGAAAGTTTGTCCAAAATTTGCTTGTGTCTTTTTATTATTTTGGCTTCTCTCTCACTTGTTTATTATGATTTCTAGATTTGAATGGTTATTTTAAGTTCTTGGTGTGTACATATGAATGTAGAGATTGTGCTAATGATAGGTTAATTGAAAGACCTTAGGCTCATTTCATTTTTTTACTCTTGTATTTGGGATAATGTTGTTTGCTTGAATGGGTAAATATTTAAAGTGAATGGTTATTATTTGCATTATTTCATACCATCCTTAGATGTTTGCCTAATGTGTGATAGGATTTGAGATTATATTATTTCATGTTATACATTGGTTAAGTGCATGCCTAGAGGTTATTTAAACTTTGTCATAGTGTTTGGAATAAAGATCAACAACATCTCTTCTTTGCCCTACCTTTCTCTTTGCCCCTTTTTTAACCAAATCACTCTAGGTTAATTTTCATTATAAATATCCATGTTAGATTAGTATAATTCACCACTATTATCATAGAATACTTCATATTCTACATAGACTAACTATTAGGTAATGGTAGCTTCCAACCACCAAACATTATAAATATTATGAAACAGTCCACTTGCTTTGCCTCTATTCCATAAATAGATAATAAGATTATCAAAACCTATAAATCATGCACTAATTTCTTATAATAATAAAATTAGAAGTGTTCTTAAACACTCTAAGTGCTTATGATACATATTCAGGCATCAACACCTCCTTGAAAGTTGGTTCTTCCTAAAGCCTAGCTAGGTTGGTGCTTATCTAGTTGGGGTTTGTGCTCAATGTGAAGTTGGGGTTTCACTAAATTATGATCTTTTGACTTATAGGATTGTAGTCCATTTATAAGTATCAGTGGGTTTTCTTCACCTTTATGGTTTCCCACTCATATAAGTGTGTTATATGTTATGCTTTTGTTTCATGCTCATTTAAATGGTTCTTAATATGTTGTTGATTCATTATTCAATTTTATGGTTCATGAATGATAAATTAAAGTTTTAAAAGTTTTTTTAAAGAATAATTCACCCCCCATATTAGTCATTGTGCTTCCAATATTTAGTCATGTCATGCAAATTTCATACACAAAGTGAATGATATATAATGAGGCTAGTCCCAAGGAAAAAAGGAGAATGGGTAGACAAATAAGTAGGCTTAGATATTGTTATACTGGCAGTCTTAGTTATGAGTTAATATGATAATAAGAAATTTTTAATTCCACTTTTTATCATATATAAAATTAGGGTATTTATAAATAATATAGGGGATTTAAGTTGATCGTAAAACTTCTACTATAAGTTCCATGTTGATATAACTTTGGAAACGGTTGGTTGGAAAAGGTTCTACAACCTTAGGGAAGAGATATGTTCTAGGAATGAGTGGAATATCATTGAGTGTCATATAATAAATAAGGTGAGGTGGTTTATACATGTAATATATTATATAGAAGATGTGTCTAAATGTATTATTTACATTTGTTACATCCCTATTATCTAACTAAACTAAATTACGTTTATATCTATGGATTAATAAGGTTGATTAAATTAATTATTACATTTTAATTAAATTATAAGTCATATGTTACTATGGGACAAATGTATGTTAATTAGATTTTATGAGTTCATTATTTTAAGATGATAAATTATGGATTATTTACATAATGATTATGTTAGATTTGTTGTTATAACATAGTTTTACATGTATCATGATAACTTGACTAACTACCTTCTTGTTGTGAGATGGATGCAGGAGAATTTATCCATCAAAGCATGATAAATAGAGAGCATCATCATAGATGGTGGTGTACATGAAGATAGTGAAGGATGATAGAGTAATTGTTAATACCCCTACACATACCACATTAGATTAAAAATGTTATATGCATTGTGTGTTTAGATTATTAGATATTATAGTTTGCATGTTTTAAATGTTAGTATGTATATAGAAAATGAATATTATATGTGATTGAATTTTTTATGTATACTTAGTACTTGATGTTTTAGTAATATTACATGAGGTTACTTATGTGTCACTATTATTTTCAAGAGTAAATCAAATAAAAGATATCTAATTGCTATTATATATAGACTAGTCCAATGTCTTTAAAAATGTCATTGAACATTTATCTTACTATTATTTATATTCAAGAATATCAATATAAGTTAAGATATTAAATAAAATTAAGGCATATATATAGCCTATATATACTAGTAATTAACTAAAATAGTTATCTTATTATTGGAGTCAATTATAGATTTATCTATCTTTTGAGAAAGAGATAATTACCTTTGTTTTATTTTATATTCAAGGAGATTAAACTATCCTAAAAATACTATCCTAAGATTTAATCCTAGTATTTGATTATCATGCATGAGACTACATTAAAATTATAAGTATGGATATCATTATGTTAATTATTAATGTAGACTTGTGTAGTGGAAATACTCCGGGACTTATAGTGAAGTGATCATGAAAAAATAATTAAACAATTTAAATACTTTGTAATATTTGAGAAAGTTTGAAAGAGATATAAATTAGGGATTAGTAGAGTTTAGAGATAAATTTGGATATTGTGCATGGACTATGAATTGAGTGAATACTGGCATGCAAAGTTTGAATAAAAGGAGTTTGGAAAGGAAAAAAGAATAAGGAGTTGTGGAAAGAAAGGAAATACATGAAAAAAAGGAGGAAAAAGAAAAGAGTAGTAAAGAAAATGGTTTTAAAGTTTACAGAGTTTCAAACAGAAGCACTTAGAAGGTTGGTATTGATTTTTACATTCAATTTCAAAAGGAAATTATGTGTATGATTATAATATTTAGGATCTAAGAAATTGAGTATAGTTTTGAATGGATACATGCTTATCCTTGTGGATGGCTCATCCATCTACAAATCTAACCCAATATACCCAAATCCTAAGTTTTTTATTTAGAATTAAATGTATATTAAATCATAGGGTTAAATAAAAATAACACCATATTGCCCTAATTCAGGAGAATGATAACTTGAGGGAATAGTTATATTAAAAAAAAAAGTGATTTTTGTTAAAACTTATTATATATGCATACTTAGTTATATATGGGAGTAGTGAATTATCCTTATTTTTAAAAATATATAAATTGAGTCATTAAAATGTTAATATGGGTTTCTATTTGGCAAAATAGATATATTGTTGTATTATTTGAATGAGTTCTTAGTGACAGTAAAAAAATTAGGTAGAATAGAGTTCTATTTGAATTGATAAAGGATTTGGATATAAGCCATGTTTATTTATGTATGTGCTATGGATATACTTCTTTTAAAAACTATGTTGAATGGGTTTTAAAAATGGGTTTTATTTTGTGTACCATATGTGACATATAAACCTATATAGACTGTAACATTTTATTTAAAGTAGATTTTATAAAAAATATAATATTGATATTTATATAGACATTGTGTATATAAATATATCTAAAGGATATATAGGAAATATATTCTTTAAAATATAATCAATTACACACACACACACACACACACACACACACACACACACACACACACACACACACACACACACACACACACACACACACACACACACACACACACACACACACACACACACACACACACACACACACACACACACACACACACACACACACACTACATCTATTTTGTACCATATGGTTTATATGTCACATATGGTACACAAAATAAGACCCATTCAACTTAGTTTTTAAAAGAAGTATATCCCTAGTACGTACATAAATAAACATGGCTTATATCCGAATCCTTTATCAATTCAAATAGTACTCTATTCTACCTAATTTTTTTACTGTCACTAAGAACTCATTCAAATAAGACAACAATATATCTATTTTCCCAAATAGAAACCCACCTTAACATTTTAATGACTCAATTTATATATTTTTAAAAACAAGGATAATTCACTACTCCCATATATAACTAAGTATGCATATATAAAAATTTTGAACAAAAATCACTCTTTTTTTGTATATAACTATTCCCTCAAGTTATCATTCTCCTAAACTAGGGCAATATGGTGTTGTTTTTATCTAACCCTATGATTTAATATCCATTTAATTCTAAATAAAAAACTTAGGATTTGGGTATATTGGGTTAGATTTGTAGATTTTTGATCCATCCACAAGGATAAGCATGTATCCATTCAAAGCTATACTTAATTTCTTAGATCCTAAATATTATAATCATACACATAATTTCCTTTTGAAATTGAATGTAAAAATCAATACCAACCTTCTAAGTGCTTATATTTTAAACTCTGTGAACTTTAAAACCCTTTTCTTTACTACTCTTTGCTTTTTCCTCCTTTTTTTCATGTATTTCCTTTATTTCCACAACTCCTTATTCTTTTTTCGTTACCAAACTCCTTGTATTCGAACTTTGCATGCCACTATTCACTCAATTCATAGTACATGCACAATATCCAAATTTTTCTCTAAGCTCTACTAATCCCATAGTTATATCTCCATTAAACATACTAGAATACCTAATTTATATCTCTTTCAAACTTTCTCAAATATTACAAAGTATTTAAATTGTTTAATTATTTTTTCATGATCACTTCACTATAAGTCCCGGAGTATTTCCACTACACAAGTCTACATTAATAATTAACATAATGATATCCATACTTATAATTTTAATGTAGTCTCATGCATGATAATAAAATAAAGGGATTAAATCTTAGGTTAGTATTTTTATGATAGTTTAATCTCCTTGAATATAAAAATAAAACAAAGGTAATTATCTCTTTCTCAAAAGATAGATAAATCTATAATTGGCTCCAATAATAAGATAACTATTTTAGTTAATTACTAGTATATATAGGTTATATATATATGCCATAATTTTATTTAATAGCTTAACTTATATTGATATTCTTGAATATAAATAATAGTAAGATAAATGTTCAATGACATTTTTAAAGACATTAGACTAGTCTATATATAATAGCAATTGGATATCTTTTATTTGATTTACTCTTGAAAATAATAGTGACACATAAGTAACCTCATGTAATATTACTAAAACATCAAGTACTAAGTATACATAAAAAATTAAATCACATATAATATTCATTTTCTATATACATACTAACATTTAAAACATGCAAACTATAATATCTAATAATCTAAACACACAATGCATATAAAATTTTTAATCTAATGTGGTATGTGTAGGGGTATTAACAATTCCTCTATCATCCTTCACTATCTTCACATACACCACCATATATTATGATTCTCTCTATTTATCATGCTTTGATGGATAAATTCTCCTGCATCCATCTCACAATAAGAAGGTAGTTAGTCAAGTTATCATGATACATGTAAAACTATGTTATAACAACAAATGTAACATAATAATTATGTAAATAATCCATAACTTATCATCTTAAAATAATGAACTCATGAAATATAATTAACATACGTTTGTCCCATAGTAACATATGACTTATAATTTAATTAAAATGTAACAATTAATTTAATCAACCTTATTAATCCATAGATATAAAGGTAATTTAGTTTAGTCAGATAATAGGGATGTAACAAATGTAAGTACTACATTTAGACACATCTTATATATAATATATTACATGTATAAACCACCTCACCTTACTTATTATATGACACTCAATGATATTCCACTCATTCCTAGAACATATCTCTTCCCTAAGGTTGTATAACCTTTTCCAACCAACCGTTTCCAAAGTTATATCAACATGAAACTTATAGTAGAGGTTTTATGATCAACTTAAATCCCCTATATTATTTTAAAATACCCTAATTTTATATATTATAAAAAGTGGAATTAAAAATTTCTTATTATCATATTAACTCATAACCAAGACTGCCAGTATAACAATATCTAAGCCTACTTATTTGTCTACCCATTCTCCTTTTTTCCTTGGGACTAGCCTCATCATATATCATTCACTTTGTGTATGAAATTTGTATGACATGAATAACTATTGGAAGCACAATGACTAAGATGGGGGGTGAATTAGTCTTTAAAAAAACTTTTAAAACTTTAATTTATCATTCATGAACCATAAAATTGAATAATGAATTAACAACATATTAAGAACCATTTAAATGAGCATGAAACAAAAGCATAACATATAACACACTTATATGAGTGGGAAACCATAAAGGTGAAGAAAACCCACTAATACTTATAAATTTAATACAATCCTATAAGTCAAAAGATCATAATTTAGTGAAACCCCAACTTCACATGGAGCACAAACCCCAACTAGATAAGCACCAACCCAACTAGGCTTTAGGAAGAACCAACTTTCAAGGAGGTGTTGATGCCTGAATATGTATCATAGGTTCTTAGAGTGTTTAAGAACACTTCTAATTTTATAATTATAAGAATTTAGTGCATGATTTATAGGTTTTGATAATCTTATTATCTATTGATGGAATAGAGGCAAAGCAAGTGGATTGTTTCATAATATTTATAATGTTTGGTGGTTGGAAGCTACCATTACCTAATAGTTAGTCTATGCATAATATGAAGTATGCTATGATAATAAGGGTGAATTATACTAATCTAAGATTGATATTTATAATGAAAATTAACCTAGAGTGATTTGGTTAAAAAAGGAGTAAAGAGAAAGGTAGGGCAAAGAAGAGATGTTGTCGATCTTCATTCCAAACACTATGACAAAGTTCAAATAACCTCTAGGCATGCACTTAACCAATGTATAACATGAAATAATATAATCTAAAATCCTATCACACATTAGGAAACATCTAAGGATGGTATGAAATAATGCAAATAATAACCATTCACTTTGAATATGTACCCATTCAAGCAAACAACATTATCCCAAATACAAGAGTAAGAAAATGAAATGAGCCTAAGGTATTTCAATTAACCTATCATTAGCACAATTTAACACCTATACATTAATATTTACACACCAAGAACTTAAAATAACCATTAAAATCTAGAAATCAGAATAAAAAAGTGAGGGAGAAGCCAGAATAATAAAAAGACACAAGCAAATTTTGGACAAACTTTTCAGAACTCTATGGTTATATTAATTGCTCAAAGTTAAAATTATATTTTAGCTCTAATAACTCCCCCTCCATTTTAATAACTAACAATGATATTTTTATAGGATTTAAGGAAGCATGTTGGTTAGTCCTATCCAATTACACAAGTACAAGTGTTAGGATAATTGTCCTTTCTACAAATGTTCTAGAATACACTAGACTTTCCCCAATGGATGGATATATAGGCAATGTGTTTTATAAACTTCACATGCCTTTAAAAAATAATATTCCATTTTCCAAAATATATAATGTTAATATACAAAATAATATTCCTAAATTAATTCATATGACTTTGGGGACCCTCTATTGCAGTTTTGTTTCTCTAGCATGATCTTCATTCTACAATGCTTCTCCTCAATCAGACCAAGGCTGAAAATTAGTTTTATGAAGGGATCTTTCATTTTATCTCATTATATATTATTATAATAGCTATACCAATTATATTAGGGTCCTTGACTAATATTTCCAATACATGCATTGTCTTATCTTTTAATTGTTTGAGATTGTTTGAAAAATATCCCATCTCCCAAGATCATTTGCTTAAATCCTTGATTTTGTCTACTAATATAGCCATATCTATATTTAATTGGTCTATTTTTAATATTTTTAAACCATGGATTTGATCATATATGAGGAATTTGATCAAGTACTTACCTTATTGTTTGAATCTTGCCACTAGCTAACTTGGATTGTAACTGAAGTTTCATGCCTATCTGTTATAATTTGTTTGGATTTTATGGTCTTTGAGAAGATATACAAATCATCCATGGTGGTCTAATTTTTTTTTTATTGTGGTTTATGTTATTTAAAAAATGGCTTATCATTCTAAATTTTTATTCTATTATTGTAGTCCTTGGAGGGCTACCTATAATTATTATGTTTGTGCTTAGGCCAGCCATATGATATTTTATTTAAACACTTTTATGGGCTACCATTGATATAAATTCTATATAATTGATCAATAATGAATATAATTTGGCTTTGGATAAAATTATCTTTGCACAAGAAACATTCCACTTCTCTTAACTCAATCATAATATATATAGGAACAAATTATGGATTTCATAGACTTTTAGGTCTTCTTTGGCATTCAAAAAAGTTTGTAAGGAGATTTAATAGTGTCTCTATGCTCAAATTATAAGCTTCATGACTTAGAATACATTTAGATTTATATTTATATAACTTTTCATCTTTTTTACATCCATGAAATCCTTATATTTATCATCTTTTAGTTGATTGGCATCATCATGGATTTACCATGGCACCTCCATTGAATCCTATTCCTCACTATTAAAAAATATGACCAATGCCTTTAAAAATTTAGCTTTGATCACACATCATCCAATATATTTGTATGAATCAATGTGGTCCATAGATATTTGGATTATGTGGATCCAAATTGATATTTTAAAGTTGATGTCTATGAGCTCATCATTTGACATCTACATGAACATCTCTGACATCTATGAAACCATCAATTTTAAACACCTCCTCAAGACTCTTTTTTGAGATTAATTTTAATGTCTACATGCCCTATCATTTGAGGTCTATGTGAATGTCTTTTAAATGTGTGAAATCATAAATTATAAACACTTCATCAAGACTCTATGATGATATTATCACTTGTCACTTTTTGGTTCACTCTACTTCATAAGTGTGCCACTTGGTAGCTCTACAAGGATTCTACACTCTATATAATATCATATATGCTAGGTTAACATGCTTTCACCATGTGTTAATCTCACATTTACCCGTAACTTGGTTTAAAATTCAATGTCCATCTTGTACCTTCAGATCATTTTGGCTTAGGCAAATGTACTCCATTGGATCATGATATGAGGGATGCCCTATCATTGGTTGCTTAATATACTTTCAATAAAATCATAAAACTTGTCACTATCTTGGGTTTTTAAATTTTCAATGTTCATCATGATTTATTAGATCAATCTCACTCGAGAAAATGTGGATCATTGATCATGTAGATAAGAATGATATTTAAGTTTGATAATATATAAAGCTTAAGCTAAAGTCTTAGATTAATATTTTCATTTATATTAATAAATGCAAATGAAAATTTATGATAAAGTCTTAATATAAGCTTTAAAACATATATATGGGGCCCTTGTAAAATAAAAATACATAGCGTAAAGGTATAGCCTAAGGTTTTGATCATATTAATAAATATGATAAACTTTAGGTTAAGTCTTTAGGATAAACCTTATAACAAAGGGACCATGTGTTTACTTAGACTAGGCTATGGTAAAATGGAATAAATGGATCATAGGACATAAAAAAAACCAAGCATAAGATTTTTAGCCCAAGGTTTGGGAATGTTAAAAAATATGACTAAGCCTTAGGATAAAAATTAAACTAAGTCCATGGGATGATAATTTACCTACACAAACGTTAGTAAAATTTCCTTCCAAATTTGAAATAAAAAGAGAATAATCTAGGACAATTAGAACAAGGGTTTCAAGAAGCTTAAACATGGATTTAATTTAATTTGTAATAGACTAAAGGCTAGTGAAAGACCAGATTAACATAAAATCATGAAACCTAGACACAATCAATTCAATGTAGGATACATTAAAACTAAAACTTAAAAAACACAAATATTTAATGTATTAGCATATTTAGACAAGATTAAACCAAAATCTTGAAAAAATGTGCCAACCAAATTAGGGGTGGATATATTCAAATAAAATATGTGCAAACATGTTAGTGACACTTTGATGAAGTGAATTTCCAATTTTAATGTATAAATTTTTGCAATTTGACATAAGGGTCCTTATTTTCTAGAAATGGGGGTATGTTGACCTCAACAAATGGTATCTTTTAGGGGAAACATAGTAATATGTTAGAATTCAAAGACTCTGGTTTAGACTAATAATTAATCTATTGTTTCCATTTGATCAAGCACCATTATTAAAATAATTTCATGGTTAGAAAAAATCTTACAAATGAAAAATTATGATCAAACATCAAGACATATCCATGCTTTATGTGTTTTTTTATTTCACTTACTGATTGCCATAGGATGTGGAGAATAACTTCAGGGTTCATGGCTTTAATCACTGAGTCTAACTTTCATCATGTTTTGATATTCATTAAAAACCATCCTTTAGCTCAGGTAATGCTTGGGAATTACTCTAGTACTAGCTAGGTGTTCATATCCTTGATAGATATTCCTTTAGATCCACTCAAGGCCTTGATCTATGAGCTAGATGTTCATAGCCTCGATGGAGATTACCAAAATCACATTTGCTCAAAAAAATCTTGAATTTTGCAATAAAGTTCTTATTTTTTGATAATTTGTAAGTCATTTTAACTTTTTTTCAAAGGTTGGGAACCACGTTAGCTAGGTTTTTGGATTTGGTCAAGTTTTTGATATTTAGACAATTATCCTTGGCTATAAACTTTATCATATGCAATTATTGTTTTTTAAGTGCAAACATGTAAGTATCCTAATAATATAATATTTCATCCTACATGTGAAATCCTTATTGAAACCAAGATTAGATCATAAAAATGTTAAAAATCCTAAGGAATAATTATCCTAACCATTAGTCTTTACTATTTTTTCTAAACTATAAAATTAAGCTCATATTTCAATGACCGATGACTAACCAATGCTGAGAAAACATCCCTGCATTCCTAGACTATGGACTTCCTTTTGAACATCATATGAATTTTGAGTTAAATACTATCCAAAAGGTCTTATTATAAGCAAGTAATAAAGTAGATAAATCAAACACAACACATATAAATAAGAAAATAAAAAATCAAAGAAAAGAGAAAACAAATATATACATGAATATGTACAAACAAGGGACAAGAAGTAAAGAACAAAAATAAAATAATCTATCCTACCTATAATAACTCTAACTAGTCTTATAGTCATTCCATGAAGACTCCAGATGGGACAACATGGAGTAATTCTTGAGGAATTTCCCATTGGTGGGTAGTGTGAACTTTGTTCCCTATATATATTTCATCTTGAAGGTGTTGTCTCCAAGTATCTCGTCTATCTAGAAGGGACCTTTTCAAAAAGGTGTGAACTTCCCATGTTTACCCTTAGGCTTAGATTTCTTGTCCCAAAGAAGAACTAAGTCTCCTTGCTTGAATAGATTTATTTTTTAATGTTTATCAAACTAAATTTTGATTTTGGTTTGGTGTCTACTAAAATTATCAAAAGCCTCTTCTCTTGCATCTTGCATTTGTATGATGTCCAAAAATATTTAACTTGAAAATTATTCATCCTCCTCCATGTCCTCTTGCATGAACCTATATGTTGGAAGCTTGAGGGTGATTGGGAAGATGGGTTCTTGACCATAAACTAGAAAGAATGGTGATACTTTGAGAGCTTGTTTGATTCTAGTTCAATCTACTCAAAGAGCATACTTAAGTAGCTTGTGTCATGTTATAGGTTTATCAATTGTAGATTTATTTATAGCCTTCATCAAGTTGTTGTTTGTTTATACAGATACTCCATTACCTTGATAATGGTTTGTTGAGAAATTGAGGATGATGATGTTATCATATGCCCATTATGTCATCTCTATGGATATAAAATCCAATCTATTATCATAAACTAGAGATATGAGTATCCTAGATCTGGAGCATATATTTTCTTCTAAAAAATTAATCACCTCTTTGGTCCTACATTACTTAGTTTCCACTAATTTATTCCATATGGTGTAGTATTCGGTAGTAGTTAGAACATAGTTGTAACCATCAGAGGAATTAGGGTTAATGACTCCCATAAAATCCAACCCCCAGTGGGCAAAGGGTTTATCAATCATTACTAGTTTTAGTGACATGGATACTTTAGGATATTTAGTTTTTAAGACTTAGAATGAGTGGTACTCTCTCATATGTTCATTAGTATCCTTAAAGATTATAGGCTAGTAGTAACCAACCCTTAATATTTTGTGTGTCATAGTCCTTCTAGATGGATGTCCACTTCTTAGTTTTTCATGGAAGGTGCTCATGATCTCATTTGATTCATTCTTGGAGACAAATCTCAAGTAAATTCCTTCAAATTTATTCCTATACAACACTCTATCTTTTATCATAGAGTGAGCTGAATTGATCCTTCGAACTCTTTTTTTTTTTTTACTTAACCCTATAGGATAATAGCCATTGATTGGTAAGTGGAAAATGGGATCATACCAATCATTAGGTTTGAAAATTTGTTGCTCTACCTACATAACACTTAACTTGGGGTTATTATTATTAATCAATTGAATTAAAACTTGGCACCTTACCAATTTGAAAATCTTTATCTCAAGATCATATTCTTAGAGCATAGGCATCCACTTACCTATACTTTTTCCTAGTTCATTTTAACCTAGCATGAACTTGGTGTCAAGGTCTAGTATAATTACATGCACCTTATTCCTAAGGATATAATGCCTAAACTTTGTCACTGCCTTAACTAAAGCACCTACTTATTTGTAGATCAAAGAGTAGTTTAAATTAACATTTTTGAGGTTAGTGCTCATAAACGTTATTGGATGGTCACATCCATCTATCTTCTGAGTTATAAATATAGTTATTGTATGATTTAAAGCAAAGGATTAAAGATAAAAATATTTAGTGAAGTCTAGACTTATCAGTACAAGGGATTTTCCAATTACCTCTTTGATGTCTTTGAAAGACTTATTTTTCTCCTTATTCCAGGCGATTTTAGCCTCTTTAGTAAACATATAATTCAATGGCTTCACAATTTCTACAAAACTAGAAATAAACTTTTTTTAAAATATAATTTTACCAAAGAACAACTTCAATTCCCTCTTACTATTAGGGGTATCTATATTATATATTACATTTAATCTATCAGGGTCTATAGAGTTTCCATCGTTAGTGATAACATATCCTAATAGTTTTCCCTTAGTAACATAGAAAATAATTTTCTTTGGGTTGAGATAAATCCCATACCTTTTTCATATTTTAAATACCTATTGCAGTTGCATAATATGATCTTCCCTATTTTTAGAAAAGACAGTCACATCATCCATGTATATGATACTGTATTTAACTACAAGACCTTGAAAAACATGATCCATAGCTCTTTGAAAAGTGTCCCCTACATTTATCAATCCAAAAGGCATTCTCTTATAGGTAAATGTGCCCCACTTGGTAGTAAAATTAGTCTTCATCCTATCCTCTTAGTTCACCAACACCTAGTTATACCCTAAAAATACATCAAGAAATAACATCATGGCAAAACTAGAAACAATTTAGATTACTTGGTCAAGAGAAGGTAGGGGTAATTATATTTCTCAAATTCCCTATTCAAAATTTTAAAATAAATGCATAGTCTAATTTCACCATTTTTATTTTTTACTAGGACTACATTAGCCACCCAAGTGGAGTACCTAATGGAAAACACAATCTTAGCATCTAATAATTTCTTGACCTCTTTTTATATTAGTGGTTCTAAGCCCAGGTTGATAGGCCTTTACTTTTGTCTAAAAGGCTTGTTGTTTTGCATTAAAGGTATGGTATGTGTTATTAGCTTTGGGTCAAATACTTTTAGGTCATCATAATACCATGTTATGATATATTTATATTTGGTTAGCATTTTGTTGGCTCTTTTAGACTCAATGCTTGTATAGTTTGTACCAATATTAACCAGCTAAGGTTGACCTTGAAATCCAAGATCAATTGTATTATAATCCTTCCCACTTTGGGAATCTTGGTAGCCTCAGCTAGTTTATTAGAATCAAAGAGTCTCTCTAAGGCTATATGACTTTGGGGATCTTATTTTCATTCAACTAAATTATTTTTTCATTGATTTTTCATTTAATTTTATCATCATCAAAGAGATTGGCTTCATCAATAATGTGACCTTCAAACACTCCTAAACTATTCATGACGTCTATGATCTATTGATAATCACTAAATACCTATAAATGGTTGACATTATCTGGCACTGAGGGACATGGGATTAACTCAATTATAAAGTTTTTTAACTTAGAAATATAATTGGGCATAAGGTTGGATGTAGCTGAAGTAATTTCATTAGCAACCTTGTTTTCTTCCCTAGGGATTGGAATAAAGTTAAAATCATCAAAACATTCAATTAAGTTTGACACTCTAAATTTATACTTCTTGAGATAAGATAACTTGCATTGATATTTACTCTTGACCTGATTAACCATTATTTTAAAATCACTAAAAACTAATAGATCCCTAGCCTCATGTTTGATTACAAATTGTAATCCAAGAATAAGTGTGTCCTACTTAGCCAAATTATTGGTGCATGGGAATTGAAGTTTGTAAGAGGAATTATATTCTTTCCTAATGTGATTGATTATTACCACTCCTACTCCAGAACCTAATTTACATTTAGCACCATCAAAATAAAGTTCCATAATCCAAAAAAAGCATGAATAATTTTAGAGTTACATACCTTTGTGGTGTCGAGAGTATAAAAACCAAGATCTAAGTTATCCATGTTGACCCTCTCAGTGATTGTATTGTACTTAGTGATCATATGCTTAATTTTAGGATCTCTTTCTATCTTAATTTATTTGGGAACTCCCTTCTATGGTAACCACATATGTGAAAAATCTATTAACATGTAACCGTTTAAGTTCCTAGTCTAGTCTTTACTCAACAACATCCCATAAGCATTAGGGATGTCTACCACTTGGATATCAATGAAATTTTGGATCCTTAGATTTGAGTTAATTTTCATGTGAACATTTAAAAACTCACTAATTACTTTGACACTTGACTTATCTAATTGAGTTACAAATCTATCAAATTTAATGAGAGTCAAACCTAATTATTCACAAATATACTTAGGCATAATATTTAGAGATCGACCAGAATCTTACAAATAATTAGGCAAAGGAGGAACATTTGTCTCACTTTTTTGTATTTCAACATTAGCATGTGTAAACTTTTGATACTTACCAAGATTATTAGACAACTCATGATACTCCAACGAAATTAGCCTATTTTTTGTTTGGATCAATGATACTCTGACGAAATTAGAGGGGTGAAGTCCCAAAATTGATGGTAAAGTTGAGGGTTGAAGATGGAAGGATCAGTGAGACCTAGGAAGATTAACCTTTTTTGTAGTTTAGGCCATGAAACTCTAACTTGTGATTGGATAGTCAGATCTAATTTCACCTGTGGATGAATTAGATTATATATGGGGCATGCACCTAAAGACCTGATGTACTTTAATATGGTAGATGCCTTCAAGGGTGAGGGTTTTGACATATATGTATGAGTTTATGGTGATTTTGGTGAAGAAATTATGGCTCTGTCAAAGACCTTGGGGTAAAGGGTAGTGAGAGGGTTGGTGGTAAAGGTTGACACTCGTTGTGTTGGATAAGGAATTTTAAGTCGATCCCAAAATGCCACATGATCTAGCTTCATGGAATCAATAAATTCTAGTCTTTTCAACAACCATGAGAAGGGTTTAGATGAAGTTGATGTAGGCCTTAGAGTTGCTTCTTTAGAATATTTAAGTGATTGAAAAAGAGGGAAATTGTTTGTCTCTACTACTTTGGGCCAAGGACAAGAAAGAGCCACAATAGGGTCTTCTTCGATAGAGATAGGAGAAGAGGCATGATCTTTTATCGGTGGAGGAGAGGTAGGTGAAGAGGGTTCTTCATGGGGGTATAGCATGGGTATAATTTCTCCCTCAACATGTGGGAGAGAAATAGGTAAAGTATGATCCTCAATAGGTAAAATAAGTGGTAAGAGTGGTAGAATTGGAGTAGGCATAATAGGTTGTTCATCTAATGTAGCTGTAGATAACACTAACTCTTCAAGGTATAAAGGTGGATTAGATGGGGTATTACTTTCTGTCAATAGAGGAAAGGTAGGTGAAGAGGGGTCCTCAAGAGGGTATGACATAGAAATGATGTTCACCTCAACATGTGGTTATAGAATGGGTAAGGCATGGTCTTTAAGTGGTGAGAGTATAGGTAACATTGGTGCAAAAGGAACTAGCAATAAAAGCACCTCTAATGGTAAAAGGAGTGGTAAAGGAGGCTCTTCCTCATGTGGGAATGGAACAGGTGAAATATTCTCTTCTACCTAGGGAGGAAGAATGGGCAACACAAATTCCACTGACTGTGGGGGAAGAGTCGATAAAATGGGTACTTGTTGTGGGAGAGGTTGACCTAGAGGTAAAGAAATACCATATTAACTATATGGACATTATGATCACATGAGTTAGTCATGGTCTGAACAATATTTTGTTTGGGTGAATGGTTAGGAAAAGGATATTTAAACACATCCATATTTTGATTAGTGAGCATATTAAGATTATCCAAGATGAGATCACCCCTATCAAGCATGTCTTGAATAATGTTCTTGAATGTTTTATAGTTATTAGAGTTGTGACCTCTAACTTGATGGTAGCCACAAAACTCAGCCTCCTTGTACCAAGTTAGAATAGGATGGGAGGGGTCAAAATGTTTAGGAGGTTTTGATTTGAGTAAGGTTTATGACACCTTGTTGTAATAAATTTTCCAAAATGGAAGTACATGACTCCCTAATGGAAGTGTATTGTCTTTGTTCATATCGTTATTGGAATGGCTTGGTCAAATTTGTTAAACATGAAATATAATAAGAGGGGGGTGAGTCAGTATATCATATATCTTATAAAACTTTCCCTTAATCAAATTCCACTTAACCAAACATTCAAGATATGCAATAAAACTAAAACAATAACACACCACAAGATAGAGAGAGACACTAGATATAACATGGAAACCCAATGTGGGAAAAAATAATAGAGAACAATCTCAAGTATATGAATGAGCACAAATTCAAACAATATTTGCAAGCACCAACTTGCAGGAGCACCAACCCCTTTTTTGAGCACCAACACAACAACTATTTATGAGCACCAACCCACAGGAGCACCAACCCCTTTGTTGAGCACCAACCCATAGGATCACCAACCCCTTTTCTGAGCACCAACATAGCAATAATTTGTGAGCACCAACCCATAGGATCACCAAACACTTTATGTATACAACAAAACTATCTCTCAATGTTGTTATCTCAACAAATGATAGTTCATTACAACATATCTTTCCTCTCTCTCACCTTTTCTCTTCTAATCTAGATATAACAAATACAAATCATATTCATCTCTCACAAATGCTCTTCTAATATAGATATTACTATCTCAAAACAAACCCTATCTCACACATTACAAATGGCTTCTCAAGCATTTATTCAAATGACCTTTGGCCTTCCCCCTTTGTGACCCCTCAATCCTCATGGAAAATGGTGCCAAACTTGCATGACCCTTCATATCCTTGCCTTTCAGAAGTCATGTGGTGACCCTTAATGAGCAAAAAAGTCCTTCCCTCTTTTGTATTTACCTTGGTGACTTTTCATATTCATCAAAGTGTCCCTTCATGAGAAATTTCACCCTTCCTCTTTTGTCTTCACTTGGTGACTCTTGGAATTCCCCAAGATGACTCTTCATGGGAAAATGCATCCCATTCTTCTTTTGTCTTTACCCCATGACTCTTTGACTTCTCCATGGGCCCTTCTTTTGTCTTATATGAAACCAAAAATATATTTGTTAAAATTAAATAAATATTAACACACATTATCCAAGATATATCTATTACAAACATTATTAAATGCAATGGGGCCTTTATCACCAATAATACTAGACCTTTGACATCAATGACAATATTTCCACTAATCTCCCCCTTTATCATTGATGGCAACCTCAATCCTGAGACTACCACATCCTAAATCCTACACATACTATCATCTAAAAACATATAGTAACTCCGCCTTACTGTATAAACTTGTACCTATTCCTTGTACCTATTTTTTCACCTATACTTATACCTATTATTCTCCCCCTTTGACATAAATGGCAAAGGGCCTACCTGGAGCTAACACTTAGCTCCCCCTCAATTGATGCTGAACCTCAATGCTAAGAAGTAAAGGAAATTACTCCCAACTTCTCTCATAGATACTCAAATGTGTCTTTTGGTAGTGCATTTGTGAAAATATCTACAATCTGCTCTATATTACTAATATATTCCATCTTAACCTATTGACCTACAACCTGCTCTCTCAAGAAGTGATATCTAATGGCAATATGTTTTGTTCTTAAATGCACTACTAGTTTTTTTGAAATATTTATAGCACTTGTGTCACAAAAAATGGAAATATGTTCATCATACTTTATCTTGATATATTCCAAAGTTTGCTTCATCAAAAGCACTTGAGTACAACACAATTCTGCTGTAGAAAGTGATACTACATTCTACTTCTTGCTTAGCCATGATACTAAGCTATCACCAAGGAAGAAAGCTCCTCCACTTGTACTCTTTCTATCATCTAAGCACCCTACCCAATTGGAATCTGTATGAGCAACCAAAGTGAAATATTTACTTGTGGGATACCATAATCCATATCCAATGTCCCCTTGATATATCTAAATATTATTTTCACCAATTGAACATGACTATCTCTTGGAGATGACTGATATCTTGCAACCATACCTACTACGTGCATGATGTCTAGTCTCGATGCTGTCAAATATAAAAGACTACCAATCATAGATCTATAAAAATATTGATTTGTAATAGGTGAATCTTCATCCTTGCTCACCTTATTTCCTATACACATAGGTGTGCCAACTGGTGCACAATCCTCAAAACTAAATTTCTTCAACATTTCCTTGGCATATTTACTTTGAGATATGAAAATTCCTTTATTTGATTGAAATATTTGCAATCCTAAGAAAAATGATAATTCTCCAAGCATAGACATCTTAAATTCTTTTTTCATTCTATCAAAAAATTCTTTTGTCATCTTTTCAATATTTCCTCCAAAATTGATATCATCAACATATACCACAACAATCAATTGATGCTCACCTTCTGTTTTGATGTAAAGATTACTATCAACAAATCTTGTCATGAATATTTGATCTTGTAGGTACTTATCAAGTCTTGCATACCAAGCTCTAGGATCTTATTTTAATCCATACAATGATTTCCTCAATCTGCATACATGGTTACTAATATTCGAGAGAATAAATCCCTCAGGTTGCTCAATGTAGACCTCTACTTTAAGATTCCCATTTAGGAAGGCATATTTGACATCCATCTACGATAATTTGAAATTATTAAACACTGCATATGCAAGAAACATTCTAATAGCCTCTAATCTTTCCACTAGTGCAAAAGTTTCTTCAAAATTTATTACCTCATTTTAAGCATATCCTTTACATACTAATCTTGCTTTATTTTAGGTTACTTCTCCATTTTCATTCAACTTATTTATATAAACCCATTTTGTTCCTATCACATTATGATCTTTTGGTCTAGGCACTAATTCCCAAGTATCATTATTTTCTATTCTATTTAATTCTTCATTTATAGCCTTAACCCAATGCTCATCATGTCTAGCTTCTGAAAAAGTTTTAGGCTAAATTTTAGATAACAAAGAGAAATTAACTTGCTCAAATTCACTTACCATCATTCTTCTAGTGTGAATTCCTTCTTTTATGTCCCTGATGATGTCACTTTCATTATGATTTCTCTGAATGTATTTGGATGGAATCTTGGTTCCCTTTTTCTTCTTCTCCTTCTCATCTTCATCTAATTCTTCAAAGCCTTCCTCTTCAATGATTTTAGGAATGTCTAATGGATCACTACTTCTTTGTGTTCCATCTTCTTTTATCTTGACACTTTTACTTGTAAAAAATTTCTTTGTTCTTTTGTTATAACATTTATAAGTTTTACTTTTTCAAGAATAACTAAGAAATATACCTTCATCTGCTCTAGATTCAAACTTACCATGTTTTTCATTGGTTCTCTTTATGAAGCATTTGATACCAAAAACATTTAAATAATCAACTATTGCTAGTTTTTATAGCTCATAAGGAGTCTTGTAGTTATTGAATCTTAATAAATATCTATTCTGAATATGCACTATTGTACCAACTATCTCTCTCCAATATGTATCTACTATCTTGGATTCATTTAGCATTGTCCTCACCATCTCCTGAACTATTCTATTTTTCTGTTCAACTACTTCATTTTGTTGTGGAGTTCTGGCTTTTGAATAATGTCTCTTTATTCCATGATCTTCAAAAAACTCAATAAATTTATCTGACATGAACTCTCCTCCTCGATTTGATCTTAAAAACTTAATCTTCAAATTAGTTTCATTTTCAACTAATGATTTGAATGCTTTGAACTATCTAAAAGCTTCTAATTTTTTCTTTAAAAATATTACCCAAGTCATATGTGAAAAATCATCAATAAGCAACATGAAATATTTATCACCTTGAGTTCTTTGATTCTTCATAGCTCCACATAGGTCAGTGTGAACAAGCTCTAGCATTTGAGTGGTCAAGTACTATTTTGTTTTAAACCACCTTCTAGTTTGCTTCCCATGCTGACAAGGTCCACAAAGAGTGTGAGATGGCTTTGTAATGTTTACAAGATTCCTAACTACTTTATTTTTTTTTTATGTTGACAAGATTGTCAAAATTTATGTGCCCCATTATCCTGTGCCATATCCAACTTTCTTCAATTTGACTAAAACAACATTTTTGACCTTTGATGTCTGATAGCATATACAAATTATTACTTGTTCTTTGAGCATCTACAACCAATACATGTAAATATTTTATTCTAATTTAAAAACCTTCTACATAAAACTTTAGTGTGTGTCCTTGATCACACATTTGACTTACACTCAAAAGATTATGCTTAAGACCTTCTACATATAAAACATTTTCAGTTTTAGTTTTACCATTATCTAAACTTAGTGTACCTTTTCTAGCAATTTTGGTAATAGTATTGTCTCCAATTTCACTGTGCCACAATTGATCTTCTTCAAGGTTATGAAATTTCTCTTGTCTCTTGTCATGTGCCTCAAAAAATTTCTATCAATGAACCATGGCTTTTCTTCATTTCTTGCATGCAAAGCTATCTAGACCAACATAGAATCTTCAGGTTGTTTCTTCTACCATGTCTGAACCTTTTTATTGATGAATGGAGCCTTGAAATCTTGGTCCTTTTTGAATGACTAAAATATTCTTCTATAATACCAAGTTATGTGTCTGAAGTTGTTACACTTGTAACAAATTATGGCCTCTTCATCAAAGCTTGATAGAGGAGTAAAAGAGTTGTAGCTTGTGTTTGACTCTACATGACATTCCTTTTCCTTATTTCTGAGACTATTATCTCTTTTTCTACATTCTAATTTCTTATGACCATATGCTTTACAATAAAAATTGTAACCATAAAAATAGGACTTATTTGTGTATCTCTGACCTGATTGCCTTTTGTAGCTTTGTTCCCTCAAGGATTCTTTGTTTGAGATGACCTCTGTATTCTTCACTTCTCCCCTCTTTGTTTCTTCTTTTGTAAGAGCTTCAACATAGCTCTTTTTATTTTCAAAATTGATACCTATCTTATCTGATATTTCCTTTAGGCTTTCTAATATCTTATTCAACATATTAGTGTTATTCTCAAATTTTGAATCATTGGCTGCTCTATCATTGATTTCTTTAATTGTTTTATCAAGATCTACTTTTAAAGAAGAAATTTCAATAACATACCTTTCACATTATTCTCTTACTATTTTCAACTATGTCATTATATCTTCTTCATTCTTCTTGGATTCTTTAAAGTTTGCTTGTAGATCTTCAATTATCTCCTTTGACTCCTTTTCATTTTTCTCAATCTGCCGCTTCAATCTTCAATTTTTCTTTTCAATAGCTTTTAACTCTTCTAAGGTATAAATGAGTTCTCCTAGATTCACTTTAGCTTCATCCTCTTCTTCTTCTTGATCAACTATTCTTTTGCTTGAATAGGCACCTTCATGTATGGGCATCTTATGCTTTTTCGATCTACCTTCAAGCTGTAAAACTTATTCAAAAGGAACTTGCTTTGATACCAATTGTTAAGCATGGGATATACTAAGAGGGGGGGTGAATCAGTATATCATATATCTTATAAAACTTTCCCTTAATCAAATTCCACTTAACCAAACATTCAAGATATGCAATAAAACTGAAATAATAAACACACCACAAGATAGAGAGAGACACTATATATAATGTGGAAACCCAATGTGGGAAAAACCACAGAGAACAATCTCAAGTATATGAATGAGCACCAACTCAAATAATATTCACAAGCACCAAATTGTAGGAGCACCAACCCCTTTGTTGAGTACCAACATAGTAACTATTCATGAGCACCAACATAGTAACAATTCATGAGCACCAACCCATAGGAGTACCAACCCCTTTGCTAAGCACCAACACAACAACAATTCATGATCACCAACCCATAGGAGCACCAACCCCTTTATGTATACCACACAACTATCTCTCAATGTTGCTATCTCAACAAATGATAGTTCATTACAACATCTCTTTCCTCTCTCTCACCTTTTCTCTTCTAAGCTAGATATAACAAATACAAATCATATTCATCTCTCACAAATGATCTTCTAAGCTAGATATTAATATCTCAAAAAAACTCTATCTCACACATTACAAATGGCCTCTTAAGGCTTTATTTATAGCTTTTCAAATGACCTTTGGCCTTCCCCCTTTGTGACCCTTCAATCCTCATGGAAAATGGTGCCAAACTTGCATGACCCTTCATATCCTTGCCTTTGAAAAGTCATGTGGTGACCCTTCATGAGAAAAAATGCCATTCCCTCTTTTATCTTTACCTTAGTGACTTTTCATATTTCTCAAAGTGTCCCTTCATGAGAAATTGCACCCTTCCTCTTTTGTCTTCACTTGGTGAGTCTTGGAATTCCCCAAGATGACTCTTCATGGGAAAATGCATCCCATTCTTATTTTGTCTTTACCCCATGACTCTTTGACTTCTAAATGGGCCCTTATTTTATCTTATATGAAACCAAAAATATATTCATTAATATTAACACACATTATCCAAGATATATCTATTATAAACATTATTAAATTTAATGGGGCCTTTATCAAAAATAATTCTAGAACTTTGATATCAATGATGATATTTCCAACAAAATTTTGGGAAGTTAAGTAATTAGGTTGGTTTGTGGTTGTAGAATAAGCTAATCTAATGACCATCACATTGGCGATGCCTTTAGATTTATGTTGAAAGGAGAAGTTTTATAAGAAGAGGAGTCATTTGATTTGGAATTGGTGTTCTTACTATGTAACTTGATTCTACCTTCATCTATAGCTTAAATCTCAAGTTTCCATGCCATTTTAAAGGCCTCATAAAATGTGAAAAAAAAAATGACTTAGAGTGTGGACAAAATGTAATTATCACATGCCCTTTAGAAGAGCTTAATAAGTTCAGGTTGGGGTAAGGAGAAGAAGAGTTTATTCATCAAACCTCTCTAGTGAGTGACAAAATATGTGATAGACTCATCATCAAATTATCTAATAGAATAAAGGTTTATAATAAAAACCTTTTTAGAAAGGTTAATATATAAATGATCTAGGAATATTTGTGTGATCTAGGTAAATAAGAAAAGGGAGTGCTGATTTATAGAGCTATACCAATCCAAGGCAACAATCGAAAGAGACATAGGGAAAGCGTGAAGTAATAACATATCATCATGCACTATTAAATAACAAGCATGTCTACATTCTCAAAAATGTATTTATGGGTCCTTTTTACTCTAGAAATGAGTAAGTTTGTGGAGTTCCCATTGGCTTGGATAAGGGAGAATAGGCACAAAAGGATGGATAGGTTCATTGCATATCTGATCATAAGATAACACATTCTTTGAACCTAAAATGGATGTCTCTAGATTGGACATCTTATCCATCAGCATATTAATGAGGTCAAGAGGGGGATTAGTTTGGGAAATACCCCCTAAGTTATAAGAAACTTGATAAGAAGTAGAGGGAGCATATGACATAGCTTGTTGAGGTTGTGTTGGAGTAACATAAGGATAATGAGCCATAGGCTAGGGGGGAAAATTAAAAGGGGGTTGTCCCATTGGGTTAGAGACTATGCTTTGGTTGGATGTTGTTATTATAAGTTAGGTTATTAGCATGGTTATACTATATGAAGGGTGAGTCATAACTAGGGTAATTATAGGTGTGAGAGTAGATGGAATAGGTACCACAAAATTATAAAATGGGGTGAGACTTGACTGAACTACTTGTGGTTTTGAAAGTAAGGAAATTATGCTAGGGTTTAGGTGAGATTGGGTAGTTTGTGATGTTAAACTTTGGACATTATTTATGGTTGGGTTACTTGTTGAAGTGGTGGTTTTAGTATCCATGGGGAAAATAGTGGAGATAGCTAAAACTACAGTTGTCTCCATTAGAGAGGTTTACATAGCATAGAGTGGGTCACCTGAAGAATTTTGGGTTCTACTCATGGTAAACTAATGTTGAAGGGCTGCCACATTATGGTCAAGAAACATAGAAAAATATTGATCCCCTTTAGGTTGGGGCTAGGAGTATGCTCTATATCTGAAGTATGCTCCATGACAAAATCAACAACAAGAGGGGAAGGTGAAAGTGGTTTCCAGCTTGTGTAATCAAAAAGAATTTTGACTTAGGCTTACATTAATACCATGCAAGTAAAAGTAAAAATAGTCTTAATACTTTCTATTAGTGATAGAATAAGGAAAAACTAGGTTCAGGTGTAGGTAAATAGGTTATTTTAGCTTGTTATTTTGAGCATATTAAAATTACACAGTTGTCGATGTCAGTAGTAAAATTTTATCGACATTAGTGGGATTAACCAATGTCGGTAGGCTAAAGTCTATCGATGTCAATATAATTAATTGATGTCAGTCATTATAATATTCTAATAGATGGAAAATTTAGCATTTTAGAAACCTAGAGGTAGAATCTAGGTTAAATAGAGGATGCAAGGGGTCTGTGTAAGAAGAAAGAACACTTAAAATACTTGATATAATAGGTTATACAAATTGAGTATTAAAAATATTGTTGAGTTTGTGAATCAATGGAAAAATGTCCTTACCAACTCCAAATTATAGAAGGCAATAGAAAAGTAGAAAAAAAACATACAACCACTAATTATTAACTCCTAGAGATTAATTTTAGTATCGTGTTGGCTTATGCCTTAATCAAATAATGAGAAGAGAATTTGTTTAGTAAAGGTACTAGAAAGCAATCTAGTTCTATTTTTAGGTTAGTTTTAGTTATTAAGCGGAAATTTGTTGTTAGACCAAGTACATGGCTTGTCATAGAATCTTGCTCCCTACACTTCACAGTCCTGAAGCTAAGCCAGGATACTTAGTCAAAATATACCTTCTACCTAGAGTTTATACTCCACTAGAGAATGGAGTGGGTTCTCCCCTTAGTGGTGATATCTAAGTAGGATATTTAGGAAGGGTAAGGTGATCCACTAGGTTATGAAATCCTGATGGACCTTATCTCAAGTGAGCTTAGATGTTTGTCTTTGTGTGTGTGATTTGGTTATGTAACATAGGTGCACTACAATTCATTTATAATGATTGTAATTAACTAGGTGAGATAATATGAAATAAACAAATAATAAAGTGCAGTAAGTTTTAAACCCAAATATAAAATGTTTATATTTGAATGAACAAATGATGAAATAGGAATAGAGACTAAAATTCACTATCCTAATGTGCATACAAGAAAGAAATAAAGAAGAGATTCTTTTTTCATGTAAGAAAAATTATAAATTGTTTTTAGAGGTAAATAGAAAAGAAGAGTGGCAAAGAAGGAGAAATTTAAATTTATTACCCTTAAATAGAAAATAAAATGTTGATTTTTTGATTTGAGGGATAAAATAAGGAGAAAGTGAAATAAATAAAATGTTCACTATAATTCACCTATATTAATGATTAAAACAAGAAATGAACCAAAGGAAAACTCTAGGTTCCCATCAGGCATGCCAGAAATGTTTTGCTAAAAATTGTGGCTATCTCAAGTCTAAAGAAAAATATAGAAGAAGGATAGGGATAAGTGATTAGAATGAACTTGGATTGGTTTGCACATCATATCTAGATGTTGTGAGCACTCCTATTTGGCTGGGGAAAAATACCTATAAGTAAGAAATCACTACCACAAGATGTCTATTAGTAGATATATGAGTGGGCTGCCAAGCTACATGCTTGTTCTAGGAAGTGTCAAACTTCCTTAGAGATGATAGTCCAATTTTGAGAAATAAAAGAGTGATAAATAATAAAGATAACAAAATAGATTAAAAGAGAGATTATGTTACTATTATTCATAATCTAAGTGCAATAGAGAGTAATAGAGTGCAGGTGGTATATTTAGTTTGTATCTGGGAAGTTGTTTGGGTAGGTTTTAGAAGGGTTACTAAAAATCCATAGTGGACGATGTCAGTTAGGCTATCGAGGTCAGTGAGCAAGTGTGACAAATATCAGTTAAGCTACTAATGTTGGTAGGGGCAATAATTGCCTAGGGGATTACAAAAGGCATTTTTGGAACTTGGAAATGGTTTTGGTGCTATTAGGTAGGCTGGGGAGAGTTGTGTGAGAGAGAGAGAGTATTTTTTGGATGGTTCTATTTAGAGGTTTGGTGTGGTGGGATAAGGTGAAACTAGTGGGGAAGCTTTATAACTTTTTCACAAGGGTTCGTTCAGGGATGTGTAAAATAATAAATAGTAGATATAAAGTGATTACAAAGTAACTACTTAAAGACATACAAAATAAGTGATGTACTTAGCTACATAGGTGATTGGATGATAAGTGATAAATGGATGGATCTTGTTAGGCTTATCAAATTGATGCCTTGAATAGATTAAAACAAGCATGTGCTACTGGTTCTCAAGATCTTGGTTCCTGATCTAGATGGACTTATGCAAGGTAACAGTGAGCCAAGAGTGGAAATTTTGATGCCAAAATCCTATATATGAATAGAAATGAAAATTCTTAATTTCTACTAAAATAAAAATTATTTTGGAGTTTGGCTTAAATAACTAATGTCAACCATGGGTTGATTGATGTTAATGTCATGAGAATAGGTGAAATTACTATTTTAGCCTATTTTCTATTATTTCTCATGCCAAGTGTGGTATCCATTAGGAAACGGTAGAAATGGGAGGTTAAGAAGGACATATTTGGTTAGGAATATATTTCTAGGGTAAGAACAAGTCATGGGTAGTTAGGATAAAGGGACTAAGTCTTGAGGTGTTTCAGAGGGTGAGAATTAGTCTTAGGATGAGGTGGCCAGGTAAGGTGGCATAACTAGTTTTTAATTACTTAATTATATATTTTGTATCAATTAAATGTGTGAGGCATAAAAGCATGGGTTAAGGAGGCTAATTATTATTATTGAAAAGGTTTGTAGGAGGGTTTTGACATAGGGAGTTACACATGTGTGTGATGTAATTTTGGTGTCTATAAGTACTACTAAACATTTTATGGAACCTAAAATTTAAGGTTCTTATGGGATCATTTGCATCCATTTTCACTATGGTGAATTTATGGTATAGAATACAAGGACTAATTATTTTACCAAATCGAGTAATGAAAACATTGTTAAAATCAGTCCAACTGGTAATGTATTTTCTAGGAAGGTTCAAAAACCATTCATATGTAGCATATTTATAAGTAAAATGAAATAGTCTACATGCTATATCTTCATGAGTCACATTCAACAATATTAAAGAAGATTTAAAACTTTTAATGTGTTCTTTATCTATTATAAAGTCAATAGGACTAAATGTTAGCAAATAATTTTTAGGATTATGAGGAAGGCCATGTACTACACCTAGCATATTGATTAAATTACCACCTAGCTAAGACATACCTTGATAGGGATTGAGCATAGGATCACCCTAAATTAGTGAAGTTGGAAAATAATTTGAAATTATGCACTTACCTTTGTCTCACCTAACTTTCATATGAACTTCTACTGATAGTAGAGTTTCTTTAATCTTTGAAGGTGACCTCATCTTGATTTTAGGTAAATATAGCTTTCAAGATTTGAATCCTATTTTAAATATGATGTGTCAGTATTATATTTACAGGGGAAAATGATTACACTTGCACATTAAGCAAATTTTTAAAATATTTATATGAAAGATGAGAAAGGACAAAAATATTTAACTAATTTAGCTCAAAGATGTATCCAAATACGTAAGTATGATTGATATTTACATGTTTAAGTTTAAATAAAATCAAATTAGCAAAGTATCTATCAATATTTACTCAAAAAAATTATTATTAACCTCAAACCTATTGAATTGACAATGTTTAAGCTATCTTTACCATAATTAAGCATATTCCTTAAAATAATGTTGATCTTTGTCTAAAGGAAACAAAAAGATAGGTTTAAGGATGTAAAGATCAATGAAATTTATAGAATTGAGAATATAATGACATAATTGTGCAAAAAATACACCAATATTTGAACATAATTCACAAAAATGAGAAAAGATACTTTAAATATATAAAGATTTAATAGGCCCTCCTTTTAGTGCTAGTGAATCTCCTCTTGTTGATGCCTATGTATCACATGTGCTTAGAGTGTTCAAGAAATCTTCTCATTTTAAAATTCTAAGAATTTAGTACATGATTTGCATGTTGTGATAATCATGTTATCTGTTGATGGAATAGAGGGAAAGCAAGTGGACTATTTCACAATATTTATAATGTTTGGTGGTCGGAAGCCACTGTGGCTTAATATTTAGTCTATGTAGAATATGAAGTATGTTATACTAACAATGGTGAATTATGATCAAGAACTAATCTAAGATGGATATTTACAATTGAAATTAAGCTATAGTGATCTAGTAAAAAAGGAACAAAATGAAAGGTAGGGCAGAGAAGAGATGTTGTTGATCTTCATTCCAAACACTATGATAAAGTTCAAATAACTTCCAGGCATGAACTTAACCAATGTATAAAATTCAATAGTATAGGATAAAATCCTATCACACATTAGGAAAACATATGAGGATGGTAGGAAATTATTCAAATAAAAACCATTCACCTTAAATATTTACCCTTACAAGAAAACAACATTATCCCAAATATAACAAGAGTAAGAAAATGAAACGAACCTAAGGTCTTTCAATTAAACTAGTATTGACACAAGTTAATAGATATTAATTCATATTTACACACAAATAACTCATAATAACCATTCAAATCTAGAAATCAAAACAATCAAGTGAGAGAGAAGCCAGAATAAAAAAAGACACAAGCAAATTTTGGACAGACTTTACAAAAGTCCTTGCTTATATTAATTACTCAAAGTTACAATTAGATTTTGTCTCTAAGAAATCCCCTTCCATTTTCCTAATTAACAGTGCTCTTTTTATAGTATGTAAGGAAACATGTTGGTTAGTCCTATCCAATTACAAAATTACAAGTGTAGTGATAGCTATCCTTTCCACAAATGTTATAGAATACACTAAACTTTCCCCAATGGATGGATCTATAGGTAATATGTTTTATAAATTTCACATGACTTTAAAATGAATATTCCATTTTCCAAAATATACAATGTTAAGATACAATAAAATATTCCTAGATCAATTCATCTAACTTTGAGGACCCTTTATTGCAGTTTTGTTTCTCTATCAGGATCTTCATTCTATAATGTTGTTCCTCAATTAGGCCAAGGCTGACAATCAGTTTTATGAATATATCTTTCATTTTATCTCATCATATATAATTAAACCATCAATACCAATTTTATTAGGTTCCTTAACTAATATTTCCAACACATGCATTATCCTATCTTCAAATTGTTTGAGATTATTTGAAAAATCTCCCTTCTCCTAGGATCATTTTCTTACATCCTTGATCTTGTTTACTAATATAACGATAGCCATGTTGAGGTGAGCTATGCTTACTATTTTGAAACCATGGATTTGATCATCTGTGAGGATTTTGATCAAGTCATTACCTTGTTGTTTGAAGCTTGCCACTAGCTAACCTGGCTTATAACTGAAGTTCCATGTTTATTTGTTGCATCTTGTTTGGATCTTATGGTCTTTAAGAAGATGAAAAAATCATCCATGGTGGTCTTGAATTGTTTGATCATGTTTTTTGGTACTAACACAATGGCTTATCCTTATAAATTATTATTCTACTATTGTAGGCCTTAGAGGGATACCTATAACTGATATTCTTGTACTTGGGATAAATCTATGATATTTTATTTAAACACTTTTATGAGCTACTATTGTTTAAAATTATACCAAATTGCTCACTAATGACTATAATTCAGCTGTGGATCAAATTATCTTCACATAGGTGACAATCCACTTCTCTTCAACTAAGTCATAATATATACAAGAATAAATAAGGGATTGCATACACTTGTAAGGCTTCTTTGGCATTCAAAAAAGTTTATAAGGAACTTTAATGGAATCTTTGTGCTCAAATTATAAGATTCATGACTTAGACTACATTAAGATTTGTCTATTTATATCTTTATATCCCCTACAGGTCCACAAAATCCTTAGATTTTTCATGTTTTTCTTGGGTGGCATCATTGTGACACATATATAGCATTTTTCTCATTACTATTCAAAAATATGACAATTGCCTTTGAAAATTTAGCTTTGATCTCAAACCATATGATCCATTTGTATGAATCAACATGGTTCATAGATATTTAGATTATTTGGATCCAAATAAATATCTTAAAATTGACATTTGTGAGCACTTCATTTGACATATGCATAAACATCTTTGATGTCTATGTGGCCATCAATTTTAAACATCTCCTTGGGACTCTTTATTGAGCTTAATTTTAACATTGACATGCCCATCATTTAACTTCTACATGAATTTATTTGATGTCTAATTGACTATTAATTTTAAACACTACCTTGGGACTCTTTGATAACCTTACTTTTTTTTAATTTTGAGTTTAATCTACTTCATGCATGTACCTATTAATAACTCCATGGGGTTTATACACTCTATATTCTATCATCTCTATCAGATTAACACAATTTTACCATGTGGTGATATTGCATTTGCTTGTAGCTCGGTTGAAAATTAAATGTCCATCTCATAACTTTGAATCATTTTTGTTCAAGAAAATATGCTTTATTGGATCATGATCTAAGGAAGTCCCCACCATTAGCTGCTTAATATCCTTTCAATGAACTCATGACACTTATCACCATCTCAAGGCTTTGAATTTTCTCTCTCACAAAATTTTTGATCATTGATCCTATAGACAAGAATGATATTTAAGGTCAATAATATATAAATCTTAATCTAAAGTCTTAGACTAATGTTTTCATTAGTATTAATAAATATAATTGAAACTTTATGCTAAAGTCTTAAGCTAAGATTTAAAATATATATATAAGTCCCTTGAAAAATAAAAATATATAGCATAAATTTATATCATAAGGCTTTTATCATATTAATAAACATGATAAACCTTAGGGTAAGGGTTTAGGCTAATCCTTAAAATAAAGGGACCATGCATTTACATAGACCAAGCTAGGATAAATAGGAAACAAAGGGATCAAAGGACATAAAAGAGAACAAGAATAATATGTTTAGCCTAAGGTTTGGTCATGTTTAAAACATGAATAATCCTTAGGATATAAGTTAAACAAGTTCCATGGCATGGTAATTGTTCCTATGCAATTTTAAATAAAATTTCTTGCCAAATTTGAACTAAAAAGGGCATGAGGTAGGGAAATTGGAACAAGGTTTTCAACAAGCTTAAACATGGATTTAATTTGATTTTCAATAGACAAAAGGCTAGTAAAAGACCATATTAATATAAAATCATGAAACATGGACATAGTCTATTCAAGGGGGGCTCTATTAAACCTGCAACCTGTGAAACATAGAGAACTAATGCATTAGCATATTTAGACAAGATTAAAATAGAATCCTAAATAAATGTACCAAAAAAACTAGGGGTGGATGATATTCAAATAAATAATATGTGAAAACATGCTAGTGGAACTCTAATCAAGTGAATTTCCAATTTTAAGGTACAAATTTGTAGAATTTGACACAAGGGTCTCCATTTTCTAAAAATGGGGGTATGTTGACCTCAATAGGAAGCACAAACACCATAGATGAATTAACACCAACTCAACCACATAATACCTTTTATTACCTTTATAACACCTTGTCACTCATACAAAAAATTATGATCACCTTCTTTATCTCTTATCACTACTCTATCCCTCTAAAACCACCTTCTAGTCTTCTTCACTCAACTAGGTCTCTTCAAGATAGATTAGGTCATATGACCTTGATATTCATCTATATTACCCATATTATATATTTATGATAGTTTATACGCACTTATTTTATTGTATATAAGATGTCCTTCATCTCTTCAAAATGCTATTTCCTTTGTTTGCACTCTTGCATTCACTAACTCTTCAATTAGGCCTATTAGACCTTGTTCTTATATAATCCTCTAGTTCACACACTTATAGTTTGGACATACATATTTTAACATATGTATTACCATTAAAATATGTCTTATAACAAATTTAATACATGAATCATTCATTACAATAGGTCATCCTCAATTTAAAATACCAAAACCTCTTTTAGGCCTTAAAGATACCTAATTCAATTAGGCCTTCATTAGTATACTTTGCCCTTTGATCTCCTTGGAACACTCTCAAAATATTAAAAAAATATAAAAAATTCATATACCACTCAAATAAATCCCCAATAGAATCATCTTAGGTCCATGACAATTTTTAGCTTCAACCACCACTTGAAGGACACCATTAGTACTATTTACATTAGGCCTTCACACATAGAGAAAGGACTATCTTGAATAATTGAAGATAATACGTTATTTTTAAATAGAAAAATGATAATAAATAATATAAAAATAAGATCCAAAACCTTAAAAACTTCACCAAGTGTATTAGAATTCATTAGACATGGAAAAAATACTCAGAAACACTTATACAACTAGCTCACTTAGAACTATTGGTTTTCGTCAAAGACCATTCATGGTGACTCAGACCTCCAACACTTGTATAGAGATTTATATTAACATATGACATCTAGAAACCATCTTCAATTGTAATAATCATATGTTCTAGTGTCAACTATTGGTCTTATAGACCAATTTGTTGACCTCACTAAACATAAACCTTATTGATTTAGACAAGCCATTTTGGCTTCATCATTTTCACCACCATATCTAAATTCCAAATATTTATAATAATAATGAATAGGACATACTAGTACAAAAAAATATCCATGTATTTTTTTCATCAATCCATCATGATAAGACATTCCTAATCATCTTGTCATTGTTGCTTGGGTTTTTCACTATTTTCACCATTAGGCCTGATAGCAACTTGCTAACTTGGATGACCAATTTAGCATAATTGAGGGATATAACCTATATATAAAAGATAATTGACATGAAAAATGAGTATAAATATTAATCCTCCATACATTTTCATACTTTGACTTGGTCAACTCTGACTGTTACAAGAAATTTATGAGAAATTAGACTTTTCTATATGGTCTACTCACACACCTAAGAACTCAATCACACCTTGAGATGCCTAGGAGACTTTAATATAACCTTAAAAATATTAACTTATCATATCAATATATTATAGGAAATTTTGATCAACATCTTCAACATTGGGTCCTTATTAGGGTTCTAAGAGGGTTTAAACCTATTCCCATTCTTAATAATCATTCATCAAGTATAACCCCTCAATCTAGAAATAAATACCTATAATTTTTATATAAATTCCTTCAACATATACCATAAATATCTTATATATTAATATAGAGGTTTTATTATCTAATGAACATAATAAAAACCTTCTCAGGTAGATAACCCTTCATTTTATGCACTTGAGAGACCTTAAAATAGATTTTCATGTTTTATGCTTCAAAATTTGACATCAATCTTCATGCACATGATTAAAAAAATGTAAGTCACTTTTTTCAATTCTCCCCTACTCACAATTTCCTTAAAAAATAATCATGATACCCCATTAGGCCACTCTCTCTCTCTCTCTCTCTCTCTCTCTCTCTCTCTCTCTCTCTCTCTCTCTCTCTCTCTCTCTCTCTCTCTCTCTCTCTCTCTCTCTCTCTCTCTCTCTTTGCTCATTTATACTTTAAACTGCAAACCACATTAGGACTTAAAATTGAACTTCATGCCTCTATCCATGCACTCTCCACCACACTCACATACTCAATGAACCTCATACATGCTTAATCACTATCTTACATCTTTCATATGCCTTGAAAATAGATCATGATTCCTCATTAGGCTAGTCAAGGTATAGGTGTAGAATTGGTCTTAAGGTCTTACCCTTGTAGGATTATCATAAGACTCACATGAGTGATTCAATGCCTCATATACATTCTCAAAAAACCTCATATAACCACTCATTATGTTTTACATTCATATCACTAATCCATCATGCTCCTTCATGCATAATACTAGGCATCTGATGCACATACCTTCTAGAGACACTACTAGGCTCAATCACTTTACAACTATGACAAGAAGGACCTTCTATATTGACCTTCACATCACTCATTCGGTCATAAGAAAATATACCAATCATATATTACACTCTCATAATCACTAAATCATTGATCAATATTCTCTATCGTAGATACACTCTTCAATGATCTCATGAAGACCTTCTCAAGAACCTTTGACATTAATGACAACCTTAATGCCAATTATCAACAATAGGAACAATTATAAAAAATCTCCCCCTTTGTCATTGATGATAAAACAAATTGAAAACTAATCATTCTTATCTCCCAATTTTGGTCTTTCTTCCCCTTTGACATAAATGACAAAGTGATGTCTATAACTCCTTGGATCACACTCCTTGTAACCAAAATCCTTAGCACACAAGATTATGAGTTTATGAGACATAATACAAACATGCTCCCCTATCTCCATGCATAATTACTTGGAATAACTCACTCATTCTTGGAGATAATGAACCAATTATCTCCCCCTAAGAACTTGGATTATTCAATAATTGTTGGGAGCAGGAGTTACACCCAATTCTTGAGTTAGGTGTTCAAATATTACCTTTGGAAGTAGTTTGGTCAAAATGTCTACAATTTTAACCTATGTAGAAACATATTCAAGTTTGACACTTTGTTCACTTACCTACTCTCTTAGAAATGATACCTGATCGGAATGTGCTTAGTCCTTGATTGCATGATAGGGTTCTTTGAGACACTTATAATACTTACATTGTCCTAATAGATAGGTATATGACCATCATACTCACCTTATAGTATTTTAAGGTGTATCTCATCCATAGGAATTGAGTGAAACATGAAGTTGCTAAAACATACTAAGCCTCACAAGTGGATAATGTTAATGATGGTTACTTCTTGTTTATCTATGAAACTATGCACCCACCTAAAAGGAAATCTCCTCCACTAGTACTCTTCCTATCATCTAGACTTCTTACATAATTTACATCTATATAGGCTATCATATTGAACTCCTTGCTCTTTGGATACCATAACTAGTCCCCTTAAGATACTTGAGTATCATTTGGACTATTTAAAGATGATTTTTCCTTTAGATATACTTAAAACTTTCCCACAATACCTATTTCTTGCATGATGTCAAGTATAAAGGTAGTGGTGTATAGAAAATTTCTAATCATTAACCTATATGACATCTAATTGACTTTTGGAGAATCATCTACCTTTCTTAAATTACACCTTATGATTTTAGTTATTATAATTGCCTTGCAATCTTCCATCTTAAACTTCTTTAACATCTCTCTTATGTACTTGTCTTTTAAAATGAATATACCTTTTTCATATTGAGTGATTTTCAACCCAATAAGGAATGATAATTCTCCCAGCATGGACATCTCAAACTCTTTTTTCATCAACTCTACAAATCCCTTGGTCATATTCTCATTGTATCCACCAAATATGATTTCATCCACATAGACAACTACTATAAATTGATGTTCATCTTATAACTTTATGTATACATTACTATGTATAACTCCTCTTTTGAATCCTTTATCCAACCTATCATACCAAACTTTAAGAGCTATATTTAGACCATAAAGATTTTTTTTCAAAATGAAAATATAGTCCTTGTCACCTAATAGTGATAACCCCTTAGGTTGCTCTATATACACCTCGTCTTCCAAACTCCCATTCAAAAAGCCATATTTGACATCCATCTAGTATACCTTGAACCCTCTGAATCTTACATATGTTAGAAACAATATAAAGGCCCCCACCCATTCTATTAGTGTAATGATCTCCTAAAAGTCTATCCCTTCAAATTGTGCATATCCCTTGCATACTAATATAGCCTTATTCCTAGTGTTTCCTCCATCTCCATTCAACTTATCTCTAAACACCCATTTTATGCCAATGACATTCTTGTCTTTAGGCCTAAGAACTAGTTCCCAAGTCTCATTATTCTCTATTTAGTATAACTCCTCATTCATAGAATATATCTAGAAAAATTCATTACTTGCTTCTATAATAATCTTAGGTTCAATACTGGATAATAGAGCAACATTCTCTTGATTTATATTACTTTCCAATCTTCTCTTTGTTTGCATACTTGAATTCTTGTTGTCAATGATTTGGGATTTAGGATGATCTCTTTGAATCTATATTGAGGGGTATTCTGAGTCCTATCTCTCCTCAATTTATTATTCTTCATCATCAACCTCTATAGTTTCCTCTTCATTCATGAATTCCAAATTCTCTAAAGTATCCTTTGACTATGAGTGTGATTTCCTTGTCTCATCAATCTTCACATTGGTGATTTCCACTATCTTATATAACATCTTGTTGTAACATCTATAGGCTGAGTTCATTAATGGGTATCATAATAATATACCTTCATCATATTTGGAATGAAACTTTTCTAAGTACTCATAATATCTTTTGATGAAAAATTTTCTCCCAAACATTGTAAATTGTTCCACATTATCAGGTATGTCATTCCATAGTTCATAAGGAGTCTTGTTACCATTAGTCCTTATTTATCCTCTATTTAAAATGTAGAATATAGTAATTAATACCTCTCTCCAATATCCATCATATAATATATAATCATTTAGCATAGTTATATCCATCTCTTAAACTTTCTTATTCTTTCTTTCCACTACCCCATTCTATTGAGGTATTCTAGCTTGTTATAACTATCTCCTTATTCCATGAACTTAATAGAAGTCATCAAACTCATTGGACCAAAAAATCCTCCTTTGTCATATCTTAGGCACTTTATATTACCATTTTTCTCATTCTCAAAAAGAGCATTGAATGCATTGAACTGGTTAAGAGCTTCTAAATTTTATTTCAAGAATACAACCCAAGTCATTATTATTTAGTCATAAATTAGTAACATGAAATAGTTATCTCTTTGAATAATTTGAATTCTTATAGGCCCATATAGATCAGTGTGTATTAAATCCAAGTGTCTTGTAGTATATTATTCCTTAGACTTGAAACTTCTTCTAGTCTACTTACCATGTTGACATGTTTTTCAAAGTATGTTTGTATTTTTGGTGATCTTAGGCATGTTAATCACATACTTCTTAGTGCTTATCTTGACCAAATTATCAAATTTTAGGTGACCTAACCTTTTATTCCACATCTAACTTTCATCCATCTTTCCCATAAATAATCTATCCATCTTGATCTCATTCAAGAAAAAATTTAGTGTATTTCCTTGATTTCTCATTTTACTTACACTAATAAGGCTATGTTTCAAACTGTTCACATAAAACACATTTTGTGTCTTGGTCTTCCCATTATCCAAACTCAAGATGCCCTTGTCAACTATATTAGTAGTTATTTTTTCACCAAACTTCATTGTTTTCATAGCAGTCTTATTCAATGAGATGAATTTATTTGTCTCATATCATGTGGCTTGAGAAACCACTATCCATATACCATTTCATTCCTTCATCTTAAATGTGAAAGGTAGTTTGAGATAGAATAGAATCTTCTTTAGTGTTTTTTCCTCCTTAGAAAATAATCCATATTGACTCTTGAGCTCAATATGATTAGTCCAAACTTTTTTTGGCTTTCATACCTATGTTTAACCCTTCTCATGAACTCTAGGAGCTTCATATATCATGTTGAATCTTGAGGTCCTTCTAATTATATTATATCAAAATATTTCAATATGTCCCATATTATGATAGATGTAGCACACAACATTTCTCTACTTACCACTTGATTAATTTCTCACTCCTTTTCCCATGATCCCATGATTGTTATTTTCATGTTGGTATTCTTGGATTTCTATGAATTATCATGATCTTTCTTAAACTTGATCATCTTTTCTATGAGCTTCTCATGCTCAACCTTCAAGGAATCTAGCTCTATCTTCAATAGGTCATACTTAAACTCTTATAATCTAAACTTTGTATTGACACCTTCTAACTGATTACTAAGATCCTTGATGATATTATTTTGATGCTTCAAATCATCAAGGGAACTTATGAGATTAGATTAAATTTCTAATTCAACTTCTCCTTCTTCACTATCATAGTAGAATTCTTCATCATATATGTTGTATTCTTCCTTTTGATCACTAGACATCTTTTGCTTCATAGGATCACCTTCAATTTGTTAGACTTACTTCAAAGGACCAAGATATAATATAAATTTTTATAAGCACAATTAATTATAATGGGGGTGAATCAATCTTAAAAAAACTCTTACAACTTTATTTTATCATTCATGAACCATCAAATCAATATAGTGAACTAGCAACATATCAAGAACCATTTATATGAGCATGAAACAAGAGGATAACACATAACACACTTGTTTGAGTGGGAAAAAATCAAAGGTAGTAAATAAAACTAATCCCTACAAATATACTATAGTCATATAATTCAAAATATCACAATTTAGTGAATCAACTACTTCACATAGAGCACCAATGCCAACTAGCTAAACACTAACCCATCTAGGATTTAACAAGCACCAACTTACAAGGAGGAAAAAAATTAACCACTTGAAACCATTTATAAAATTAATTTTAAAAAAATTCTCATAAAATATATGATTATCACCTTATTTATCTCTTATCACTACTCTATCCCTCTCAAATTATGTTCTAGGCTTCTTTGCTCAACTAGGTCTCTTCAAGACAGATTAGGTCATATGACCTTGATATTCATATATAATACCCAAATTATATATTCATGATATTTTATATAAACCTATATTATATTCTAAAATACCTCTTTTATCTCTTATAAATGATAATTTCTTTGCTTTCACTCTTACATTCACCAACTCGTCAATTAGGCCTATTAGGCTTTATTCTGATACAATCCTCTAGATCACACACCTCAAGGTCAGCCATACACACTTGAACATATGTATTAAACTTAAAATATTCATTATAACACATTTAATAAATCATTAAAATAGTTCATAATCAACTTAGAATACCAAAACCTCTTTTAGGCCTTAAGGAGACCTAATTCAATTAAGCATTCATTAGTATACATTACCCTTTGATCGCATTGAAACACTCTCAAAATCCAAATAAATTATAAAAAATTAATATAACACTCAATTATACCCAAAATAATATCATAATATGTCTATGACACTTTTTGTATCCAACCACTACTTGAAGCACACAATTAGTGTTGTTTACATTAGGCCTTCACACACACAAAAAGGGCTATCTTAAAAAACTAAAGATAATACATTATTTGTACACAAAAAATTGAAAATAAATCATATAAAAATATAACTACATTCCTTTAAAATTTCACCAAGTGCATTATACTTCATCACATAGGGAAAAAAGACTAAAAAACACTCTTGGAACTAGCTCACTTAGACCTGCTAATTTTCCTCAAAGACTAGTCATGGTGACTCAGACCTCCAACACCTTCATAAAGATTTTAAATTACTTATTATGAATTTATATGACCATATAAAATATAAAATCCATATTTTATTATAATAATAATATGGTATAGTGGAAACTATTGGTCTTACATACTAATTTGTTGACCTCACTACACATAGACCTGACTGAGTCAAATAAGATTTTCACCACTTTATCTAACTTAAAAGATTTATAAAAAGAATAAATAAGACATAAAAGTTCCAAAAAACATCTCCATGATTTTTTTATCACTATACTAGGATAACACATTCCTAATCATCTTCTCACTATTGCCTGGGTTTTTCACTATTTTCACCATTAAGCATGTTAGTGATTGACTAACTTGGATGAATAGTTTAAAATTAATTAGGGATATAAAATACCCATAAACCTTCATTTAATTTAAATATGATTCTCAAGCTTAATCCTTCATCCATTTTCATAATTTGACTTGGTCAACTCTTACTACTACAACACATTTTTGATAAATTAACACTTTCCTATAGGGTCTACTAACACACCTGATAACTTAATCACACTTGGAGATGCCTGGGAGAGTTTAATAAAACCTAAAATATTATAAATTGTAATACCAATCCATTCTAGGAAATTTGTATCAACATCTTCAACATTAGGTCCTTATTATGGTTCTAAGAGGGTTTAAACCTTTATTCATTCTTAACAATCATTCATAAAGTATAGCCCATAAATCCAAAAAAAATGCCTAGAGTTTTGATCTATGACACTTCCCCATATACCATGAATATATTAGACTCCAATTAAAAGGTTTTACAAGCCAAATAGCAAAATTAAAACCTTCTCAGGTAGAGAACCCTTCATTTTTTGCACTCAAGAGACCTTATAACACATTTTCAAGCCTTATCCTTCAAAATTTGACTTTAAACTTCATAAAAAATCTTAAAATAACTCAAATAACCTTATTAAATGTTATTTCACTCAAAATTGCCTTGAAAATTGATCTTGATACTTGATTAGGCCACACTCTTTCTCTTTGCTCACTTAGACCTTGACCTAAAACCACATTAGGCCTTAAAACTGACCTTGATGCCTCTTTCCATGCACTCTCGACCACTATAAAATACTAAATAAAACTCAAAGATTATTAATCACTATCATACATCCTTTATTTTCCTTGATAATAGATCATGATGCCTCATTAGGCCAGATAGGGTGTAGGAGTGGTCTAGGTGTAGACTTCGTCTGATGGTCTTAACTTGTATGCTTAATTGAGACTTACATGAGTGATATAATTACTCATATACATGCTCAAGAAACCTCATAAAAATTCTCATGCCTTTATACCTTAATATCACCAAGACATCATTCTCTTTCATGCATAATACTAGGCATCCTATGCACATACCTTCTCAATATAGTACTAGGCTCAAGCACTTGACAAATTTTGACAACAAGGACCTTCCATGTTTACTTTCACATCACTCATACAGTAATAATAACATATACCCATAATATCTTACAATCTCATAATCACTGCAATATTTACCAATATTCTATCTCATAGCTACTCTCTTTAATGACCTCATGAAGACCTTCTCAAGAACCTTTGACATCAATGATATCATTAATTTCAAATATCAAAAATAGGAACAATGTTTAACACTAATCTAATAGATTTAACCAAATTATTATATTTATCCAACCAAATCTCACCCATTTTCTTATTCCTAGCATTGATGAAAATATTTTCTTCCTTATCATCACCAAGACTAGATGACCTTGGAGTTCCATATCTACCTAATGAGAGGTTGTTAATAAACATTTTTATGTGTCATATATATTTTGGTTCTAACACACAAACCCCTTTCCTATTTCCATTCAATCTACTATTCCATGAAACAACTATCCTAATCCATAAATACAACCATCCTCCATTCATTACATCATCTATCTTAGCTAGACCTTGAAAACTTGAGTGCATAAGTTAGTGTGTTGATTTTTGCATGTACATATACTTAATGTTTTATTATTTTCATATTTTTGAGTAATATGGACCTAATTCTTCAACATTATAATTTAATGGATGACCACTAGTGTAATTAATTATGGTTTATCTAGGTAGATAACATATTCATGCACCCTAATTAGTATTGCCTTGACTGTATTTTTTGATATACTAAAGTATGGGACATAAATCCATATATCAAGATATATTATTTGAATAATGTTGTGTTCCTTCATATAATCCATATAATTTTTCAAGTTTCTCTACAACATTACCAATTATTCTATCTCTATGGTGCAATGACCAATTTATACCAATTTTGATTATCTTTTTGGGTGTCCTCGTAATGGGATACAAAGGTAGGGACACTCGAAAATGCTTCATGTGGTTATGGGATCTTATATTTTTAGAGTGTTTCTTGTATTTTGGTATTATTATATACTATGATATAAATAATTTAAGTGCATGCATTTCTTCTTCTACATATATTAATGTTTTCACACATGGCATGTATATTTTACAATAAATATTTAGCAGTGTCTTTATAATGAGGGTTGTGTAATTCATATGGAAGGTAAAACCACTTTATATCATTTTTACAATTTTTCCATTGAATGTTGTAGTCAATAAACTATTTTAATCTCTTTTAATGTTTCTAAACCATTCTTGCCTAACTTCTTTTCCATTTTTGGGTATATATTTGTCTTAATTACTTTTCTTGTTTTATCTCTCCTTTTTCTTTGTTATCCTTATCATGATGACATATTTTTGATTTTCTTGTGTTATTTCTAACTCTCTTTTAAATTTACTTCCAACCATATGTTTGTTTTCAATTTGGTTGTTTATTTTTTTGGTAATTCATGAATTTTATATTTATGCAAAAATAAAAATATTTTTACTTTTATTCAATGGGAGCGCTATTCACCGCTCTTCACTGCCATCTTCATAAATCTGGTAATTGTTTAATTTTAAATCTTAGATAAAATGCTAGTTATATATAACCTATATTTTTTTGGTGTATTTTTAATTCTATTTTTATATTTTTTCCAAACTATTTTCATTTAATTATGTTTTTTTTCCAAATACTATTTTTATGTTATCCTATTTTTTCTACATTTTTTTTCAAAATTATTCTTATGTTTTTATATTTTTTTCTTCCATCATCCCTTCATTTTTTTTTGAACTATTTCTAACCATATTTTACTATGTCACTTTGTGGTGTACATTTTAACCATGTAAAATTCACAAATCCTTTCCTTAATATTCATGAAAGTATTTTCAATCATATCACTCAAGAATCAATAATTTATTATATATGGCCCTAGATATATTATTTTTAATTTTCCCTATTTTTTATACTTACTATCACTAATTAATACTTTATCATGTGTTTTGAATCTATTTTTATTAATATGTTGGTCAATCCATTATTTTTATTCTCTTTTCCTATATATGATTATAAGATGCTAAAGAGGAAATTTCATTGAGTTTTTATAATTCTATGAGTCTATATTGTAATGATTTTTTTCGTTCATCTAAAATGTGACTGCTTGTCTCAATCTTGGTAAAATTTATTCCATGGATACTATAGTTTCCAATCTATATACTAGTTGAAATGGGTAGTACTTGGTCAGACTTTTATATATCATGTGGTAAGCCCAAAGTATAACAAGTATTTTTGTATCTCAATCAAAAATATTTGCATTGCATACCTTAGTTAAAAATTTCTCCAATACTTTACTAAATACTTCTACAATTCCATTTTCATGTGGGTGTTATAAAGTAATATGATTATGTTGCAACCAATAATTCTTGAGTAACTCCACTATTGTATTATTTATGAAATGTTTCCCTTGATCATTTGTAATACTAAATGGTCATATAAATTGAATAATAATGTTTTATTAAAAATTAATGGAATTTTTTGATATAAAGTTCTTATTAGGTACTGATTCTACCCATCTTGTTAGGTACTCTATAAATGTTATAATTAATATTCCATTTTTCTTTGTGCATCAATTTTGATTGGGCCATTAAAGTCAATGGCCTATTTTTAAAATGGAACTTATGTTAATACTATTTGTGATGGAATTTTATCATTTGTGTTATAGTTTCCTACCCTTTTTCATATATCACAATTATGGCCATGTCTATGTGCATATTTTAATATAGTTAGCCACCATATGTTAGCTAACATTATTTTATATATAGTACCCTCACTTGGATTATGTCCTCTTATTATACCATCATGTGCCTCACTCATGATGTTTTATCACATATTTAGTAATGATACTCTTATCAAACCTCATCCTTTCTATATATATATATATATATATATATATATATATATATATATATATATATATATATATATATATATATCCTTCAACAATTGTGAATCGGAAGGTTTACATTAGCTATATTTTACATTTTATTTTACCATACCCTAGGAAAGATGGTATTTCCATTTTCTATGAAGGTAGATGTAAATATTTTTGGAATAAATAGTGTGAAAAATTTTAAATCAACTTTTTAGATCATGTTTCATAAAGCGTCAACAAGATTTAGAGAACATAGTATGATGATATTTCAGACTTATGTTTTTATTTAAATTTTTTAGTAATGAGGTTCTCTGATGCTGGGTAGGTGAGAAATTAAATATTGAGAGGGATACATTCATTAGGACCTTGTTAAAAAGGAAATAAATACTATTTTTATTATAAATTTTAATTTTTTATTATAAATTTTAATTTTTTATTAAACTTAAAGAGATGATGATAAACTAAAATAAAGTATAAAAAGGTTTTAAAAATTAAATAAATATTAACAATTTTTATTAAAAAATTAAATATGTAGATAAAATTTTAGTTTTGAATTAGGAAAGATCCAAAATAATGAAATGTTTTGAATTAAAAAATGTGAGGTAAGTGTTGGCCATTTTGGCCCACATACCAAGCTTATGTCTAGATATATCATGTTATTAATGGATGAGTAGGTAGACAAGGTTTTCAATGGAAGAAGTAGTCTAGGATCTCAATTTTATCACAAGGATTTTAAAACACTTTGGGTCACTTAAAGTGTAAACTTCCATTTACTAAATACATTACCAGATTTACATATCCTCATGGGATGCCAAGAATGATTGGAATGGCTTAGAAGTTCATGGGATCCATTTGGTTCTTCATTATGTTTATTGAGACACTTGAGCCTAGTAGCATAAATTTTGAGTAAGCACTTTGTTGATGTCACCATTACCATATGTGGATGGGTCAAAGAGAATTGGTCATATGGTTTTGTTCAAATTTGTGCCAAGTTTATATTCACCATGTCCTAAGTGCTCCATTGAATTGAAAATGGAGTCATGCATGTGAAAATTTGGATCCTCAATCGAACTTTGCTAAGTTTTCCATACTTAGCCAAATGAGCTCAACCATCACTAGGATATCATGCAAGAGTAGATATGGACCAAATAGATTGATAATTTAATATATTTACTTATTAATCCCTTAATATCAACAAATCAAATGGTTTTATTCCTTTTAACCTCAAAAGCATCTTTTGAAAATTTGGTGCTTCCATGATTCTTACGCTTCAAGATATAAATCTACAAAGTTGGTCAAAAATAATAAGATGTTCATGCTAATGTTGAATTAAAGCCACTATTAAAATCCATATGAGCCTAAATTTAATGGTCTATGGGATTTCAAATGCATCAGTAGGGACATCATATTATATTCATGTTAACATCAATTTTTAGCTCAAATAAAATAAATGATTTTGAACTTAAATTTGATAGTCACACAATAGTGAATGATGGTCACACAAATATCATTTTATGGGAGTAAGGATTTAAATTTTAAGACCATGAATTAGTTATTTAATTTCAAATAGTGGGTCCCAATTGATATAATGGTCTGCATTCAATTTTATACTCAGATCTACTGGTGAGCAAAGGTTAAAGGGTTAGTGAATCTCAAAAGCTAATGTGGGCATGACAAGTGTCAAAGATGTGTTCAACTAGTATAGGATCAATGGTTCTTGAGCATTTGTATCAATCAAAATCAATGGAGAGCAATCAGTCAATGTGTTAATGAATTGAGTCAGATTTTGACAACCAATTAGAGTAAAGGTGAGCCTAGGATTCTTGATGGAGGTTGAGAGGATACTTTTGACCATGGATGATAGGGTTTTATAAGGTCATATTCATGCCATTGATGCTGGTTCAAATACCATGAAGTGGTCAATATGATGTATTAAATAATGGAGAACTTAAAGGGACCACCTATGTGGCTAAATATGGACTTTTGGCTCATGGGTTTGCATCATAAAATATATTAATATGAATATGCTAACCATTTATATATGGAAGGAGTTATATTTTCAAAGGGTCCCATGAAGGCAAGCAAGTGGACCCCAATAGATCATCCTCAGGATCAACTACATGAAAGTGATCTCTCTCTCTCCATTATGTATGCTATGACAACTAGTTAAAATTAGTTTACAATAAGACATGATTATTAATGATGGATCTAAGTGTTATAGCTATATTGATACCTAAAAATAGCTGGAAATAACTAGATCCCAATGTTTTAGCTACCATGTAGCATCATTGAGAGGGTATTATAATGATGCAATAGACTGGAGTGACCTAGACCAATAAAAGGGTTTGAATGAGCTTGATTTACAAAGGCTATTGTAATATATTTTCAAAAGGATTTGAGCTTGTTTTATTCTCTTAGAGAGACCAAAAATTCCCTCTCTCTTTCTTCTTACCTTCTATAAATATATCCTTTAAGATATTGTTTTAGATCGCTTAGGCTGTTAAAACTAGACTCTACTAGAATTGCATTTGACACCTCTTGGAGTAGTGAATAAAATATTTCTATAGTCACTTGATAGAATGTATTTAGTGTTTTGTGTTTATTTAATATGAAAATGTGATTTTTATCTTGCTTTGATATGTCCAAACTCAACCTAATTGCTATAAACTTTCTTTTTAGGTCTTATAGTGTGTTTCAGCATTGATCTCTCAAAGATATAATGGACAACCAAATTTAAATTTCTTCAACTAGGCCTTATTTTCATTTCTACCTATTTGAGTGTATCAAACAAAAATTTATATGAAATATTGTTGCATAGAAACTATAGTAAGCATTGCATTAGCTTATTTCATAGTTCATTAGTGTCTTAAGTAGTCCAAGCTTAAGAGTGGATCTATTCAATTCTTGGTGCATCACTACATATTAGAATAGATTTTAATTTATGAAAAATTATTAAATATTTTCACTCCAAATAAGTTTTAGGTTATAAAATCAAAGGTCCAAATTTAAAATCTGAGGAGCTAGCCTCATAAAAAATACTAGAGGTATAATCTAGTTATAGGCATCCCACAACCTTAGACCATTCCCATGTTAGTCTAAGTATGGGTCAGAACTAAATGAATATGACCCATATTAGGGTGATATATGGTTATCTAATAGTTATATCATGCTTTATGGGACCCACTTTCAAGTTCCTTGAAGTATACTCTAAAGACATTGGAGGGCATTTGGAAGCTGAAGATATCAAACATCATCTACAACACACCTTGATTAGAGTCAAGCATCTTTGGGAGGTTTGTAATTAACCTCAAGTTTAGAGATACTATTGGTTTCATGGTTTCAAAGTTAATAATGTTTTGTCATGGTTTTAATTTAATCCACATATTTCATAAGGAGCCATGGCATCTTATGAAGAGGGTTATTGCTCTTCACCCCCTTATCTATCTTATTGTATCCCAAATGACCCATATAATCCACATCTTCCATATCACCAAGACTATACATAATATTTTAAACCCCCTCCACCTTCATGACAACCTCCTCATCCTCATGACCAATCTTATTATCAACCTTCTTCCCCACACAATCCACCTACATCAAACAATGACTATCTTCATTTAGGAATTGAGAGATTAAGAAAAGAAAGAGATAGGTTTTAGGAGAGCCTTAGAAAATAGAAAAGGGTTGAATGCCAAGCTATAATACCTTACAAAAATAATCCTAAAAACTAGCCATATTCAACTAAATTAGTTTCCCCATCTCCCTTTCTTACCTCCTTGATCATAGGTGATTTCTTGGTCCATAATTATTCACTTAATGATAAGGCAAATATCTCCATTATTCCTAAATCAGTAGTACATAATTTGAATATGAGGTATGAACCTATACCTAACATTGATTTATAATGAAATGAGTCTCCCATGAAATTATTTGGCATTGTTAGATATCTTCAACTCACTTTCCATACCTACTCCAAAGTTTCAGTTGTGTAAGACCTTATTGTAGGAAATTTGTTACCTCATCTTGCCTTATTTTTGGGTAATGACTTCATGACTAAGGTTAGATGGTATTTTTACAAAGACTCGTCTCATATGGTGTGAAAGCTTTAACATGGTGTAGATGTGAAAATCAAGTCTAAGCCACTCTCTAAGTTTCACGTTTAGCCTTTCCCCCAACCACCTAAAAGGAAAATTGCCTTGACCTTCCTTCTCTAACACAATCCACTTGTGCTCAAGATCTAATAACTTCCAAACAAGCCGAGGTGATACCCACATCAAAGCCTTCATGAGCCATATATCCTAATTTTAGCATGCCCACCCTTGACAAGGAGGATAAGAAAGGAAAAGTAGGTGTAAAATCTATTATTGGTCCTTCATTTTCTATTACTAAAACACCTATTCCTTATTTTCACATCTCTCCTCACTTGTAAGATCTTTCCAAAAGATAATTAAAGATCCCTAGTTTGAAAAATTCCCATTCTAAGATCAAGAAACCTAATGTTACCTACTACCCACCCACCCTCTCTCCTCTTGAAAATAAATCAAGAACACTAAAATCAGAATTGGATCATTCAAGTATAATAGACAAATTATCCAAGTTGATAGACGAAAGGTTAATCATTCAAGAGAATGATAGTGATGTAGTTGTAGCTGAGTTTCAAGAGCATGTTGGATAATACACTTCTAGTGTATCTAAAAAATAGATTCAAATTGGAAACCCTATACACTCTAATAGATTATAAGTAAGCATGAGCAGAAGTTGGGTGATAAAGGGTAGCTGCAATGTCCTAATGATGTATTTGAGGCAAGTGAAACACAAGTTGATATTTTCCTAAGAGATTAATTACATGTTATTATGCATAATAATTATATTGATAATGAAGTAATGAATATATTTCAAGATCAGTGGCAACACTTATGTTCAGATTTATTGGGTGAGATTGAGAAACTTAGTATGGAAAATTTGAAAGATGAATTGAATAATAGGCTAATGTTTTAGATGAGGAAAGTAGTGTAACTTTAAAGGTGAAAATTTAAAAAGAGATTATTATTGAGTGGAGAAATTATTTATCACCCCTACCTATTGATGAAGAGGATGAGCAAACCTCAGTTGATCAAGAGCCTTGTGATGACCTTGTCCAAGATAAAGATGTTGGTAATCACCCTAATGTCTTGTAGGTAGATTCCATTAGTAGAAAAGGGTCTTGTGGTTCATACATTGACCAAGATGAGATGTCATTTTGGGAAGACTTAGAGGAATTTTACGTTAACCTAGATGCCTCACCATTACATCAACCAAATACTAAACAAAAAGATCTCATCAAGGATGTTATGATAGTTTTCCACTTGAAGTCTAAGGAATATAGTTGTAGCCCTTGAATGATGAGGTAGAGATAGCATTTTTGATGCAATAAAAAGATTTTGGGAAGTAGATTTTTGGGTCTTGGATATATATATTAAATCTCTACAATTGAGAATGGAGATAAAAGGCCCATTTGCATCATCAAGAAGACATGCACATCCATTTACTCCCATCTACAATAATATGCCATCAAGGAGAAACACTCATGTTTCAAAGATCCATGTCACATCAAATAAATTCCCATTTGACATTGGAGAAAATCTTGTTACTTCAAGTTATTTATTTTAGGTTTATCTTATTTCAATAAGTGAGTAACACATGTAGTAGTATCTACTCCCATTTTCATTATTTTTCTATAGGTTAGTGTTACTTGTGTTGGTAGTTTAGGTTCCCTTTTTTTTCTTTTTGCTTTGTTTGGCACCTGGTATGGGTTCTCCAAGCATAGAAGGCATGCTTCCATGTGAGTCACTATAAATGTTGGCCATTTTGGCTTGCATACCAAGCTTATGTATAGATAGACCAAGTTTTTAATGGATGAACAAATAGACAAGGTTTTGAATGGAAGAAGTATTCTAGGATCTCAATCTACTCACAAGGCTTTTAAGACTCTTTGGGTCACTTAAAGTGTAAATTTCCCTTTTCTAAAGACATGACCAGATTTGTATATCCCCATGGGATGCCAAGAATGATTAGAATGTATTATAAGATCATTAGATCTATTTGTTTCTTCATTGTTTTCATTGAGACACTTGAGCCTAGTAGCAAAAATTCTAAGTAATAACTTTGTTAACATCACCATTACCACATGTGGACAAGTCAGAGAGAATTGGTCATATGGGTTTGTTCACATTTATGCCAAGTCTATATGTGATAAGTATTATGTCCTCTAATGAATTGTAAATGGATTTTTTAATGTGAAAATTTGTATCCTTAGTTAGAATTCACTAAGTTCCATACTTATCCCAATGAGCTCAACCATCACTAGGATGTCAGGTAGGAGTAGATGTGGACCAACCAGCTTGAGTATTTAATATATTCACTTGGGAAATACAATAAGAACATATAATCAAATGGGTCTATTCCTTTTGACCTCAAGAGCATCTCCTAAAAATGTTGTGCCTCTAAGATTCTCACGATTCAAGATATAAATCTACAAAGTTGGTCAAAAAGCATAAGACATTCATTCTAACATCAAATTAAAGTTACTAAAAAAATCCATCCAAGCCTAAATTTAATGGTCTATGGGATGTAAAATATGTCCACAAGGACATTAAATGATTTTCATGCTAACATCAATTTTAAGCCCAAACAAAACAAATCCTTTTAATCTTAAATTTGATGGCCGTATGACCATTAATGATGATCATGTAAACATCATTTGATGAGAGTGAGGACATCAATTTTAAGACCATGAACTAATTTATTAGTTGATCTAATGGTACACATTTTATTATATACTCAAATATAATAGTGAGCAGAGGTTAAAGGATTAATGCATCTGAAAAGTGAATGTATGCATGACAAGTGTCAAGGATGCATTCAACTGGTAGAGGATAAATGGTTCTCAATAATTCATGTCAATTGAAATCAATTGATTAAAATGAGTCAATGTGTCAATGAGTTGATTTATATTTTCAAAACTAATTAGAGCAAAGGTGATCCTGGGATTCTCAATAGAGGTTAAGAGGCTAGTTTTGACCATGGATGATAGGGTTTTACAAGGTCATCTCGATGCCATTAAGACTAGTTCAAAAACCGTGGAGAGGTTAATATGATGCAGTCAAGTATGGAAAACATAAAGGGACTATCCATGTGGATAAATATGGACCTTTGGCTCATGGTTTTGTATCATAAATGGATCTTTTTCTAACTATGTTTCCCATTTCTAGATGGAAGGAGCTAACTTTTCAAAGGGTGCCATGAAGGCAAGCAAGTGGACCCCAATAGATAATCCCTAGGATCAACTTCATAAAAGTGACCTCTCTCTCCATTATGCACACCATGACAACTAATTAGAAGTAGTTTATAATAAGACATGATTCTAAATGATGTATCTAATTATTGTAATTGCACTAATACCTAGATCTAATTGAAAACAACTTGATCCCTCTATTGTAGCTACCATGGAGCATTAGTAAGTGGATATTATAATGATGCAATGGATTGGAGTGACCTAAACCAATCAAAAGTTTTCAATGAGATTGATTTACAAAGTCTATTGTAATATCTTTTGAAAAGGATTTGAACTCATTTGATTCTCTTAGAGAGCACCAAAATTCCATCTCTCTTGTTTCCTTCATTCTATAAATATAGATTTTGAGATATTGTTTTGGATCCCTTAGGCTAATATGACTAGACTCTACCAGAATTATATTTGACACCTCTCAGAGTAGTGAATAGAATATTTCTACAGTCATTTGCTAATCTATATTTAGTGTTTTGTGTTTGTTTAATATGCAAATGTGATTTTTATCTTACTTCTGTATGTCCAAACTCAACATAAGTGATATAAAATTTATTTAAAGGTCTTATAGTGTGTCTCAGCATTGATATCTCAAAGATATAGTGGATAGATATATTTAAGTGTCTTCAACCAGACCTTATTTTCATTCCTCCCTAGCCTGAGTGTATCAAACAAACCTCTGTATGAAATACTATTACATAGAAACTATACTAAGCATTGCATTAGCTTCTTTCATATTTCATTAGTGTGTTCAGGAGTCCAAGCTTAATATTAGATCTAATAAATTCTTGGTGCATCACCACATATTAGAATAGGTTTTACTTGATGCAAACTTCTTTACTCTTTTCACCCCAACCAATTTTTAGGTTCTAAAATCAAATGTACAAATTTTAAATCTAAGGAGTTAACCTTATAAAAAAATCCTAGAGGTTTGGTCTAGTTTTATGCATCCCACAACCTTAGACCATTCCCATATTAGTCCAAGTATGGGTCAGACTTGAACAAATCTAACCCCTATTAGGGTGTTATCTGGATAGATAATAGTAAGATATAGAAATAAAGTGAAAGATATTTAAAAATAAGACCAAAAAAAGGTTATAATAATATAAAAAAATAAATAAGGGGTAAAAATAAAATTATGAGGTAATACAAAGGAATAGAGAGATTAGAAAAACACAAACAACCTTATATTTAAGTAGTCATCAACTAAAGGAGAACCAATGAGATTAAAAAAGAATATGAATAAATTAAAGTTAACATTTTTAATCAAATTAACTATCAGTATCAAATACTAGTTTAAATGTAACTCACCATCCCTATTCAGGGAATTATCACACTTACAAATTTTTATTGTTTATCTTAAACGTTACTTTAAGTAGTGGTCCTCTAAAGCCAAAACCTTTGTATTATAAATGAAAAATATGATGATGAGTTTTTAAACAATGTTTAGATATGGAAAAATTATTTAATATTTATTTGTTAATATTTTTGACATGTTCATTGATCCTAATGTTGATGGAGCTACCTATATCTCCAATATATGACAACCCATTAAAAAAATCAATTTTATATGCTCAACTTGTAAGTGTTGGTTCTAAATTATAGTTTGGAAAATTGATCAATCTCATTAGTTTTCTATGTGAAATAAATTTATTATGGAGGTTGATCAAGTCATAATAAGATAATTTATAACCAACAATTAGAATTAGAGTGTATAAATTGATTGCTCATGCAGGTCATCATATATTAGATAGATGAGTGACTCCATTAACACTAGGGTCAATGAACATGTTGAATATATTAAAAAATAAATATTATTTAAGTTATCCTAAGTTTAACATTCCTTAAAAAATAGTCATCATATTTTCACTGAGAATACCAATATTTTGGCCATATAGGACCACTATTTCAAATGATGTTTAAGATAAGCAATAGATTCTTTTAGTTTGATAACAACCTAAACATGGATAGTTGGCTAGATTTAAACCAATATCTAAGAATGATGATTAATTTGATTTAAAAAACTTAATTTCAATTTATTCATGTTAGTTTTCAACCTCATTTCTTCTCTTTTAGTTGATGACTACTTGGTTATAAGGTTTTTTATATTCTTTCCCCTCTTACTCTTGTTTCATTATTCTAATATCTTTATTTATAGGTCTTACCTCATCTTTCTATTTTTTTTCCCTTATTTTCTTTTATTCTTCTAACATTTGTCATTCTACTATTAAATCTGTTTCACTTTATTTCTAGGTCTTACCTCAGCTATTTTTTTCATTTAGAACATTTTGTTATTTTGTTTCTTTTCTAATTACAAACTAGATATTTATATATTGTTTTAGTTTTTTAATAAATATGTTAATATTTATATGATTTTTACAAACTTTATAGAATTTATCTTATTCTATGATCTCTTTAAGTTTAATAAAAAATGAAAATTTATAATAAAAATAAAATTTATTTCCTTTTTAATATGGTCTTAATGAATGTACCCCTCTTAATATTTAATTTCTCAAATACTTGACATCAAAGCACCTCATTACTAACATCTTTAAATAGAAACATAAGTATGAAATCTCATCGTACAATGTTCTCTTAAACATGATGATTGTTCACGGAGTGTGATCTAAAATATGGATTCAAAAGTGTCACATGATTATTCTCGAATTATCTACATCTTACCATTCCCTTCTAGAAATTCTCATGTAGTGATGAATTATGAGATATTTGTCAGGTCCTTTGGAAATGTCTCAATGTGAAATAAGATGAGTTCCATTGAGGTCATCCTATATTGGGCCCACATCTTCTCATGTAGTGATTATTGATAAGTAATATGGCCTATTTTTTATTTGGCTTTATTTCACTATAATATTAAAATTAATTTCTTGAAAAAGTATCAACTAGTGGCATATCATTCCTTGTATGGTAGGTCGATTTATTATATATTTTAGTGGCTTATGGTCAATAGACAATATGAATTGTGTGGCCAGTAGATAATTTCTAATATTTTTTACTACATACACCAATGCAAATATTTTTCTTTTAGTTGTTGAGTAATTTATTTCTACCTTTACTAATTTATAGCTTAAAAATGAAATTGGATGATCAATATTACCATGTGGCTATGTTAATATTTATCCTTTGATGATTCATAATTAATTAACTTGGACATGAAATGGTACCATCCAATCTAGAAAAAAACTATTATGGGTGCATTATTTATCATATTTTTTGAGTTTTTCAAATACTTATTCATATTTTGACATCCATTTACTTGTTTTATTATTCCTTATTTTCAATAGTTATTATATGGGGGTGTTAATTTTTGAAGAATTTTGAATGAACCTATGGTGATGACCTGTATATCCTAGTATTATTCTAACATGTTTCTATATTTTGGGGTGTCGTATATAGACAATTATTTTAGTTTTTAATGTATCTACCATGAGTCCATCCCTTAAAATAATGTGTCTAAATAGTGATCCAAATGGATTTTTATAAAGTATTTATTTAAGTTTAATGATACGTCTAATTATCCACACCATTAGAATATCAACCTTAATACATTTTCATGATATTTTGACAACCCTTATTTTTTATAATAATCTAAATATACATCTAAAATTCATGATAAAATTCCCTAAATATAATTTCCTTGATGTAGGAAAATACTATCAATGTAATCTTTAATCCACATGGCATCATTATATACATAAATGACCCTCATTCCATTGTAAACATTATATTAGGGTGGTATTTCAATGTTATCTTAACTTGATGGTAACCAAAAATTCCATCTATACATGGATATATTTATCTACATCTAAAACATTATAATATTTCCTTGATGAAGGGGGTGGGGAATGGGTCATGTAAGCATGCCTTGTTAAGCTCTCTATAATTAATTAAATTTTTTATTTCACCTATTTTATTATGTTAGATCCTAAATGGGTTAATATATTATGTAACTTATGTATAGGTAATGATATCATCACCAAAAAATTATTCAATTAATTTTTACCTTGGTTTTGACATTTGGATTGAGCTAGCATGGTCTTTTCCTTAATGGCTCGATGTCATATTTTAGCTATATTTTTATTGTTCTAGGTTTTTCCTTGACTCATTTTATTATATTAAAAATTTTAGATATAAATTATCATATTATCTTAATAGCTCAATCATTTTATCAACTTCCTAAAAAGTCCAATATCTCATATTTTTTATGTTTAGGGTTTCCTTATTTTTCTATGTTTTCTTCTCTAATATTAAAAGGTTTATAGAAGTATTGTGTTTGGTATTACAAAATGTTAATTATTCATCTCTTCCCTCTTATATCTCAATTTTTATGTTTTCAGGTTTATGTTCTCTATCTTTTGGTTCTTATTTGGTTATTTTTTTATAACATACTTTGTATTCAACTCTTTTTTATTAGTTTTTCTCTAATTTCTTTTCATTAGTTGTGCCTACATATTATGGTATTTCCTTAAAATATCTTTATTCTTTCATAACCCTTATTTTTAATAGGATATTGAAGTATTTATAGTCTAAATTTGTGGCTTTATGTGTGTTCCACCACCTTGCGATAACGATAATCATTGTATCATCAATAACAATCATTCTTATGTGTTCTATAGGAAATACTATTATTATTTATTATAGATAATTTTCCAAATGTCCTATTTTTATAAATCTAATTAATATAACATGAGAAGATCCTCTCTTAATGTTCCTATAATTTTCTTATCCATTATGTCTTTTTATATATTATGGTAAGTTCATTTTCATTTGGTCATAATTTTATAATGTGACAAACTTTTATGACACTTGTTTATGGTTCTTTATATATCCAGGCTTAGATGTGTATGCACTAGAACTTGTTTCTAATTCCATGCTTTATTTTAATAACTATACTTCATCATTTGTCTCATGATCATCATCAATATTTATTATTATTATTATTATTATTATTATTATTATTATTATTATTATTATTATTATTATTATTATTATTATTATTATTATTATTATATATATATACTTTAGATATTTCATCAAAGCCACTTTTTCCTTTATTTATCCATAACACTTTTGACTATTCATGCCTCATACAAAATTTAATTTTAAGTGTGTATGCATGTGATAGATTAACCTACAATTACCATATCTCAATTGACTTACTCTCAAATAATGTTGATCAAATAGAGCCTATAATACTTAGTTTGTCTAGGTAATTACCAATGAATTCCATAGATCTAAAAAAGGGTTTCCTATGTAACAAATATCAAGATTAAAGGGTTATAAATCCTAAGCCAATGACACAAGGACTAATTTTTGATATTTAAGTAAGGTTTTGGTTCTTTTGCTTATGTAGATACTATTTTTTATTATTTTTGTTGTTTTTTCAATGTTCTAGTAAAAAAGAAAAAGCTAAGATAATTTCAAAAATTAAAATGTTGAAAGTAGGGAATCAAAGAATTATTGAAATTAAATACATTAAATATGGTTATTTTTTCATTTTTTATGAATTTTATAATGCATGTAAATAAAATATCTAAACTATGCTTTTTTTGGGTGAAAGAGAATGCATGTAAATAAAATATCTAAACTATGCTTTTTTTGGGTGAAAGAGAAATATATAGATTTATATTTATTTTATTTTCCTTTTCATTTTTGAAAATGTATCTAATTTAATGAATAAAATATATCTACATTGGTTTGAATCTAAAAAACAATAAACAAAAATAAATTTAAAAACTCCCAACTTGATCAAGGTGAGACCAAATGAATGCAATGATGATTGTTGTTGTAGATTGTCCTTAGTAAGCTAAATCCTCTAATTGATTGTGACAATTGTAACTCTATTGATAAATGAAAACAAAAAAATAATGGAAGAAAAAATAAGATAATAAATATGGGAACATAGTCCCAAAAAAGGAAGCAACTGATTATGGATGGATGGTCTACTGATAGTAAAGAGCAAGTTTATGATCTAAGGAATTTTGCTCTTCAAAAAATTGTAGTTTAGCACAAAAATAACGAAAGATACAAATATGAATCAAATGAAAGTATTTTTTAATTTTGTAATATTGAAATATATAATATTTAATGAATACAATTGATCTAAATTTCATCAAAATAGAAATACTTGTAAAGCAAGAAATGAGGTTGTAAGGGTGAGTTTAACTAGTGCTTAACTCAAAGATCAAATTAAGAAGAAAAAATATCATTATAATAGTAATGGGGTGATTTATAAATTAATATAGGTTAAAAAAATAAAATGAAGGAATAAACATGAAGATAAGCATGCAAAACTAAAGTTTCAGACACAAAAATTAGAAGACAAAAAAATTGTGATGAAACAACCACCATTTTTAGGTGGTAGAGATGATACTAACACTTAGAATGATAGAAATAAAATTTATAATATAAAACCCCCCATGAATATAATGAGACTATTTTAATATTTTATGAAACCATTTTTTTGGACTAATGCATAAAGGGGTGATTTTTTGATCTAGAGTAGCGATTTCATCACCAAAGAGGAAACTCAATCACAACGGTAAGAAATGACTAAAAATGAAAATTTAAAGGTTTAGAAACATAGAAAATGAAGGAGGGGAAAATTTTCATACATAAATAATTTTGACCATATTTATGATTTCATTTCATCATCATCAAATTTGTTTCAAAAATATTGCATCATGATACCAAATGAGTAGAAGCACTCACTAGGACATTCATGAATCATAGGGCCATATCCATACAAGTAATTAAGAACTGTAGGGTTAATTATGTAATAAAATTATTATTTTGGAAGATCTACTATAAAAATCAAGATGAATTTGCTAACACCAAGAGAGTTAAAATTTATTTGGACATGGTCACTACCATCTTGTAGTATGACCTTGCTACCACCCTTTATGAATAGTGCCAAGATAAACTCTAAAAAAATAAAAAATTTAATTATGAATTATAATATGATTATTTATTATTAGTATTGTAGATTTATTTTTAAAATATAAAACAAATTTATCATGTAATAGTATATCGGGCCCTTAAATAACATTGTAGGAAAACATATTAATATTTCAATAAAAGCCAACCAATAAGGGGGTAGGGAGATAACACACTTATTAGAATGGGAAAATATGATTAGGAAGATGGTAGTTGAGAGATTTATAATCTCTCAAGGCATCATATAAAATTATGTCATTAAGGTTAAATTTATATTTGATGCATACAACACATAAATAGAACCCTTTCATAAAAGTTTAGTTATTTCCCTTACCTAATTCCCCCCTTTTAATTTGGTCTCTAATTTTTTGTCAAGGATGTAGGGTTATAGTTTTACATATGTTCCATGTGAGAAATAGGGGAACATATTGAATTAGGAAACTCTCACTAATTGTTGACAACCAGCTAGGACATGGCTATAGTTAATAGACAAGGTCTTAGTGTAGCCCTATCCTCCTAGTGCAGTCTTGTCCCAGTGTAGTTTGGAATTATAATTATAGTTGTGACATTCTGTAGGGGTCATTTATAGAATTTCCCATCAAAAATAATCCTACACAATCAACATAAATTTAATTTGAGCTAGGTTTAGATATTTATTTTTTGATTTAATATTTATAACTTATTTCAAGTTCTCTAAATTATTGTACTTCACATTTACATTCAATAGATTTTATATTTTGAATTAGATTTCAATATTAATTTAATTTATATTATTTAAATATTAAATAAAAAATAAATGGTATAATTTTTTTAGTAATCCCATATTTTTACTTGATGTTTGCTTAATTTTTGTCTTAGGATTACATACATTTTTCTTTAAATTCTTAACACTAAAAGAAAATAGACTTAACCCTTGGATATAAGTCTAAAACCACATGTAAATATTATTCAAACTTAGACTTAATATGACATAAAATTAATTGTATCCTAACCTTTGGATAACATCTTATGTCCATTGGATTCTACACAAGTAAAATTTTCACAAATCTTAACTAAATCTATCAAAAACCAAGAAAATGAAAAATAATTGATCCTAAGACCTCATGAGCACACAAAGACTAAAATAACAATGCCAATATTTAATTAATGTAATGCAAACCTTCATTAGATCTCATCTTTATGCATTATTTGGATTGGATGTAACATTAAATTTCTTTTTTGAATGTTAATTCATGTTGAGACATCTCTATTAAAGATATAAACTAGTTTAATTTGATCAATAATATAAAAGATGATGCACAAGGGGACTTGATAATTTTTTAGAACTTTGTGTATATCTTGAACATCTAAATTTTAAATAAAAGAGGTCTATTTAAATAGATCAATATCAATGACGAGCCTTCATCTTGACTCCAAGATGAATGGATATAATTGAGTCCTCAATAGTACACATGGATCAACACATGAATAGCTAATATGAGCCCTACATCTTGCTCAACATTAAGGGTGGAGGATGACTCTTGAAAATATAAAAAAGGTTAATATGAGCCCTTCGTAATATTTCTCAAATTAAGGGTGGAGGATTATTCACATAATGTATTTTTGAGAGTAATTGTGGGTCCTTCATCTTGTTTCCAAGATGAAGGGTGGAGAATCATTTCTAATAAGTCACATGGAAAATCAATGTAGGACATTCATATTATTTCCAAGATCATTGGTTGAGAAATTTCCCCTAAAATATCTCACAAGACTCATTATGTTCCCTTCATCTTATCTCTAAGATGAAGGGTCAAGAATAATTTTATATATTAATTCATTTATTAAATTGTGTGGCTAAAAAAATAATGTTACATAGGATCGTAAGATTAATTATTGAATAAAGATGCCTTTTGGAATGAAAAGGAGGAATTAACAATTGAAATAATTCCATTTGAATAGAATTGTAATTATAAGAATGATTAATTAAATTAATGAAAGATAAATTTAGTTAATACAATATGGGGAATTTGATTAGAAGAATGATTTAGAGAAAGGGAATTACTTGTATTAATTGATCAATATATGATAATTAGTGAATTAATCAGAGTAGAATAATTGACTAGAGAAAATAACCAAAATGATAATTGAATAGATCTAATACGATTAATTATCCCACCTAAGATGCATAAAGATGAATTTAAACTCATATGTTAGATGAATAGATGAATTCAAACAAGAGTAGAATAATTTGTGAATTGATCAGAGTAAAATAGTTGACAAGATAAAATTACTAGAATGATAATTTAATACATCTAATATAATGAATTATCCCACCTAGAAATCCCCCAAGGAGAATTTAAATTGATAAATTAGATGAATAGATGATTTCAGAGTAGAGTCAAAGAATTAGTGAATTGATCAGAGTAAAATAATTGACTAGATAAAATGATTAGAATGATAATTAAATATATCTAATAAAATTAATTATCCCACTTACACATTCCCTAAGGTGAATTCAAATTTATATGTTAGGTGAATAGATGAATTTAAGCTAGAGTAGAAGAATTAATGAATTGACTAGGGTAAAATAATTAACCATAGAAAATGAAAAGAATGAAAATTGAACTAGTTTAATATGGTGAATTATACCACCTAGAGATGTTCCAAGGTGTATTCAAACTCATATATTATATAAACAAATGAATTAAAATTATTTTATGTGTAATTACAAGAAGTCATTCCATTTTACAATTTTGACATGGAAGTGATGAAAATGGAGTGTCTAAATTTTCTCCTATTTGAGAAGGTGTTGCAATATATAGATGAATTAAAATCTTTTAAAATAATGAGAAGATGAAAAACATGGATGAAAAATTAGAAGATGAAATAATTTATTTTTTAATTTTTTCATTCCCAATTAACATGTGTAGCATATTTAATGTAAAGATAAGGATATTATTTTAATGAAATTCATAAGGGATGATACTCTTTATAGAGGGAATACAGGGATGAAAGACATGGATGGGATCTAAACAAAAGAGGAAGAATATGGGAAAAAAGGGAAGATTAACCTATCAACAAGATTAAACCACTTGATCTAACACTTGGATGCTTTGATTTATAATGATGATGAATTGATTTACCCAAAAAGGGAAGCTACATGCTTGATTTCCATAAAATATGGTGAAAGATACAAGCTTGAAATGATGATGCACCCCAAACATGGAATGATAATTTACCTCAAATATGGTGGAATTGATTTGCTCAACCCCAAATAGGGTGGATTTGATTTTATGAATTGATAGAGTGATTGATTATCAAAAATAAATCAAAGATTTAACCTACTACATAGATTAAATATGATATGAATAATCTGAAGTTGATAATTTGATACAAACATGTGTGATAATGGTATAACAATCATTTGTGTAAGTCAAAAAAAATTGAGCACACCAAAATCTTAGTGTTGATAGACTAAAAAATAAGGGTGGTCGAACAAACCTCAAAAATAAATTAAAATTGAGTGTTTCCAACATAATCTATAAAAACCTTGTGCTAATGTAGTTATCCTAATAATTTATAAAAGATTAAAATTGATGACAAGTTAAGAAGACATATTATAGAATAAAAATAGGAAAATAATCACAAAATGATGAGAGATTATAACTAATATTATTTCCAAAATAACAAGATAATGCTCACAAAATGTTGAGATCATGTGACAAGGGATGGCTGAACTAACCTTAAAGAACTATGTCCTACCTATAGAGTCTAATTAGACCTCAAGCCATTGTAGTTTGACAATAAATTGGGTAGATAAAATTATAAATATTATCTAAGACAAAATATAATTTTTTTAGACTATATGGATAAACTCATAAAATGGTGAGAGAGTGAAATTAAATGATAAAACATTGAGAGTCTAGAATTAACTCACAAAATGGTAAGAGTGTAGGAAGTTGGTCCCATTTTATTGGCATGCCATACTCATGAGGAAATGAAATTAACTTATGAGGTAATTTAGTATGTGCCTCCTAAATTCAATAAATTGTAAATTAATTTCAAGTAATAAGATGATAACTAGTTCAATTATATGACATTACAGATAGACACAAATGGGGAAAATTTTAGATGATTGGCCTCCTACATGCAGATAGGATGCTAGCTATTAGAGTGGACTGGGAATTGATTAACACTTTAGTAGAGAGATGGATATTAGACACATATAAATTCTATCCAAATTTAGGGGAGGTTAATTTCACTTTATAATATGTTAGGTAGAGTTTATGGGTACCGAACAGAGGACATCCCTTGTATTGGCTTTCACTAGGTCAAAAACAAGTTGCATTATAGGATTTGATAGAGCCTAAGTTATTTATATGATTTGAGGTATTTAATTATATATCTATGATATTTATATTATCATGGATATACCATGAGATGGGGCCTTATAGGTTGATGTGATAGTACCAATTATTTTGACAAAGTTGTTATAGTTCTCATTATTATTGTTAGTGGTATTCTACTACTTGACAGGAGCCATCAATTATTTCATATGGACATGGGTGGAGTTTTGAGAGACATTCTAGATGATAAAATGGTTTTTTAATGGGGACTAGATATTTTGGCATAGTTATATCATGATCTTCACTACATTATTTATCATGGAGGACATAGCATTAGTCCAATGACACTACTCTAGGTCTAGCCATGGGAGTATATATCAATTGAGAGACATATGGGGAGACAATGATAGAGGGGAAAAGAAGAGTCTACGAAATATGGATGGTATTAGGTGGGTCCTAATAACATGAGGCATCTATGTGAGATTTGATACTATAGGTAAATGATAGATGACATGATAGATGACATGATAGATGCACATTTGACATGGAGGGCATATTTAGATATTTAATTTTAGTGGGTAGAGGATGTAGAGTACATGATTTATATGATCATTGTGTGTTATATTCTTGGTTTTTATTAGTATACCATAGAGATATATAATTAATATAATTTTGAAAAAAAAAATTATATAAAACAAGACATACTATGGGACCTCACCAATTTGTACATGTAATTACAGTGACATGACAATGGTGACTAGTACCTGATTAGGGTAAGGCAAGATTTAGCTTTGGGTTGGTGTCATATGTGACATGAGATTATGTTGGAGGGTCAATATTATATGTTACTAAGGCATACATTTCATATTAGGATCAACATTTGCTAGTGATATTGACCACTCAACTAGGTAGAGATTAAATACATGTTTATGTAGATTATCAAGCAAATGCTCCATTACATGCTCAATAACTTAGTTTTATAATGATGTAATTATATTTCAGAGTAGAGGATGAATTTGGAGAGGAGGGAGATGATGATGATGAGGTAGATATAGGCTTGGATGAGGAGATGGTAGAGGTGGATGTGGTAGGTGAAGATCACAGTACACAAATGACAAGAGATGTTGGGAAGGATAACACATCTAGATTAGAAAAAGATTTTGATGCTATCTGATTGATAGATTGATGTGAGAGATCAATTCCAGAGAGACTAATATCATAGGGTTATATGGATTATTAGATCATTAACCATAATAGTACCCATATATCATAGTCAAATTAGTGAATATTAGATAGAGATATCCAGACTAACAATATAGGTGAGTCATTTATATTAAATATAGGTACATCTTATGATTGAGAGGGATTCTACATGCATTTATCAATATGTTGTAGTAAAATTATATGCTTAGGTTACTACTCAGAGAGAATCTACTATATCAAACTAGGATTTAGCTTAAACTAAGAGAGATACAACATGGGTAGTGTTAGTTAGAGTGTAGGTAGAGATTGATGAAGCATGTGATATTGTGATAGATAGAGGCCTACTATAAAATTTTGAGAAGAGACTTCAAGATAAGGATGAGACTGGCTATTATCAAATACTATATGAGGAATTAGTACCAATTTTAGATATGAGTCTTGCTTTTCTGAGTACTATGTATAATGATTAGCATCTAAATCAATTATATCTCATAAGACTTACACATTAAATAAATTAGTATCCCACCTACCTTGTTGTTCATTAACCATGGGTCCTATAGCACATCTGACCCTACCAAAGGACAATATATGTGAGATATCTCATCATGAAGATCCATAAGATAGATCCACTAGGGATGGGCATAATCAGAGTTAACTACTTGAGATAGAGCTTCATATTTTGATTTAAGAGATGTACTATTTATATGATGTACTCAGATGATCTGAGATATACATGTATTCTATTGTGATGTATATGACCCAATTTCATGTATATATGGACATTTTGACACTTTGATATATGATATTAATTTCTATCTCATGTAATTCTTATTTTATTTGTGTATGTCTCTATTGCATATATTAGACATAATTGATATGTTTCTAATTTATAGATGTTCCTTCTATTAGTATTAATAAGATGATCATGATGTTTTTTAGTTTGATGATTGGATAAGATAGATAGAGATGTATTTGATATATAGAAATGAAATGTAAAATATTTTGAGACTTGATTTTTTATATTGTACATGAGAATACACATCATAATATTCAAATAATAATGATAACATGCATTTCTAAAAATGCATAAATTTGAATTTAAAATTAAAATATATACAACTTAATATAAGACATGAAAAATTAATATTTAAATGTAGAACATAATTCACTTAAATCAATTATAATTGAGATATAAATGTTTACAACTTAAAATCATCATATGAATAATCAAGACTTAATTAAAAATCATAATGTACTAAATTAAGGAAACTAAGTAAGAAAATAACATACCAATAAGTAAACAAGGAATCAAAACACAAACACACAAGTGAAATTAAATAAGCATTAAATTTAGAAAGGAGTGTGTGTGATAATAAGACATTATTCTTTGTGACCAAGGGTATGAAAAAATTCATGATTAGGGAAGAGGGAATAGAAGAATAAGGAAGGGGTGGTGTTGAGGGTGGGGTTATAATATGCAATGGAAACACATTGTTGCATAAGAAGAAGTTATTAATTTTGACTAGGTAATTACTATTGAGTGATGGGAATTTTTTGTTGAGTATAATAAACCTATTAGATAGAAGGAACTTGTTTTTGTGTATTAAACCAAATCTAATGAGTATTAGAGGGAATGTTAGAAGAACTATGTTGGGGAGTATGGGAATTATAATGAATATTATGTGTCTCTATGGGAACCTATTGGAAATGACTTGAAATATATAATTATTAAGAGGGAATTTGCTTATAAGGTATTGGAAATTTGGGATTGTTAGAAACTTGGTGAGGATAAGGGAATGTTTGTTGGAGATTTTATACAATTGGTTGTAGATAATCTTCAGATATTTGTTTCTCATGAGTAATACATCTCTCAAAATTAGGAAATGGATCAACAAAAAAATATTCTTTGTGATGTTCAAGTGGTGTATCATAAACTAGATTAAGTAACAAGGGCCAAGGTCAGTAAACACTTTACCAACTTTTTAAAATTGGGCTAAAATACTAGGAAAAACTTAGGGGAAGCTACAATTAACTCCTTCCCTTTCCTAAACATTTATATAATGTTGACATTTTAATAAATGATTGACCATGAATATAGGAGGTTATATCATCATTTCACTTAGTAATTTTTATAGTATTTTGTGGTTATGATTTCTCAACCTGACATAAGGTTTCTATTGGAAAATCAAGAGGGACATTAACACCCATCTCTAATAAGCATAAAGGTATTTCATCTCTATTATCAAATAAGTCTTGATCAAATTGAGTTTGAGTTACATCATAAGTAGGTGAAACATCTTCATACTCATGTTGGTGAACTTCCATATAATGTGGATTCATAGAATCCTATTGATCATGGGGAGAATTGTGGTAATATGAAAATGGGTTTGTTTAACCTTGAGTCTGATCATCATAAGAAACATTATAATCCATAAAACTTCTTATGTAACAAGGTATATTGGAATATAACTTGAACATACCTATATGTGAATGGGAAAGTATGATGTTTGGAAATGACAAGAGAAAGATTTGGAATTGAACATATTTACTTTAGATGAAATAAAATTGTATCAAGACTAGGAATTTTAGCTTAACCAAATTCTATTTTAAGTGACCTTAGAACTTGAAACTTAGTAAAATGACTAGAATAGATTCAAATTCCAATGGAAAACATAATAATATGAATTTAGATAATAAAGGTATAATTTTGAATAAATTTGGACACAAGATGTAAAAGGGAACAATTTTGACCTAGAACGTGAATAAAGTAATGCCTTTTGTGTAGGTATGGTACAATAATGTCATGAACTTTGGTTTTGACCTTGTTTGATAGGATTATTTTTTTAATAAAAATTAGACTTTGATGTGATAATAAAGTATAAACACACAATATTTATAAGTTGATTTAATAACTTACATAAGTGTACATCACATTAATTTAAACTTCGATATACTTACCTTTAGAGAGGATTAAATGTTTAATATTCATTAAAAAAATTATTTCAATTATTGGTGGTGTTTTAATCCCACCTTTCTCCAAAAATGTATATACAATAAAGTAACATTTAATGAAGTTGTTAACCTTTGTACCCTAGCATAAATGAATGGTACATGGAAAAATAGGTATCTACAAAGTAATTTAAGATTGGGATATTCATGAGATGGTCTTATCCCTTTATAACCACTTCATCCATAAGGGTCTCAATGAAGTGTTATAAAATTTAGGGTTTGCTTACAATTTTAATTAGATTTCTATATGGTCCCTATACACAACCCATAATAGGAAGTACATGGGCATAAGACCATCAACAAATAAGTTCAATCTTGTTTCCAATCTTTCTCCTTTCAAAGGTGCCACACCTTGGTATAGACTCCCATTCCGGTAAAAATACACTTTTTTTTGGATTGATGCTAGAGAATTAATGGTTCCCTAGCCCTTAAAACATAAGATAACAAAAAACAAAACTATTATAACTTAGCATTTAAATATGTTAAGTCATATTGACCATACCAAACACCAAAAAATTGACCTAATATAAGGATAAAACCATCCTTAATATCAAATAGTCACTCATACCAAAGAAACTAGCAAACTATAATTATAAGTTTACTTCAGTTTTAATTTAAAAATGCCTCAAAAATAATATCCATAATTAATTATCTCCTCCTTCTTGCTTCTATAATGGGTGTTATTAGTTCTGGGTGGAGAGCAAGGAATAAGATGGCCTTTTTTCAGCTTTTAACCACCTTTCATTGTTCATCATTACACTATTTATCTAAAATCAAAAATAACATCCCACTTCCTTTATTAGGATTACCTCTTAAGAATTTACTCTTATTTTCCTTTTTACTCCTTAAAATTCCAAACCCAACATTCTAAGTTAGTCTTACTAATGTTACTTCTTTATTTCTACCAGATAATCAAAATCACCATTAATAAAAGTAGCTATATGCTTCTCATTAGACTCATTTCTCCAAGAAGATTCTAGATTTAGCTTAGATTTAAGGTAGGAGACTAAAATATGACCAATCTAAAATCAATTCCTGCATCTAAAAAGGATTTCCTCAAAATCAATGGTTTGAGACTAACACCTTTTTTACAATTTTAACTCAATCCTATCGAGGAGATCTTGAAATATGTTTAAACATGATATAATATTAGTAAAAGTAGTTTGGGAAAATTTTAAAAAATAAGCATCAATTTACAATAAATCACCCAACATAGAACCAATAATAGAAAGACCAATTTTAGACAAAAATTACAATGAAAGATATGGTAACCTAAGCCAAATAGGTTACAAAGAAATATTTTATATCAAAGGGTTAAAATTAGGAAATGAGGATTTCATGAGAAGAAGGTGATTATCGAATCTCAAAATTTTATACTAAAAAATCTTTAAAAAATCAACTAAAACATCAAAAGTCATTACAAAAAAGCCTTGGCACATGTAAAAATCTCTATAATACCTTTAAAAAAATGTTTCCAAGCATCTGATAGCCACTAGTGAAGAGAGGAAAGATATGGATAGAACCTATAAAATTATTATATCAGTCCTCTCTATACAAATCATGATTCACCTTATAAAACATCCTCTAAAGCTTTATTTTCAAAACTGATAATAACAAATTTATTACAAGAAACCTGATTCTGATCTACCATTTCTTTAAAAACCTTTGTAGTTTGGCTTGAAATTTATTAGGGATAGGATTCTACCTACCTCTCCCTGAACTATCTTTCTCTTCTCCTAATTTAATTTAAGCCCTAATATTTTTCAATAAGACCTACACCCTATAAAAGACCTCCTCTATTGAAGCTTCCACAAGCTACCCTTAACTAGCAATGCCACTAGATTTAAACTCTTTACCTTCTGCTAAATTTTTCTTAGGCTTGAGCACCACCATCACCATAGGGAGAAGAGATCCCAATGCCCTAATTTAAACTATATTTGTATATGTAGTGAAAAAATATAAGTGCTATAATTTCCATTAGATACATGTTTTTATTTTTGTTATTATTATTACCATGACCTCAGTTCAAGTGCACTTATTTCTAGTCTTTTTCTATGTATATAACTTTTTACTAAAAATTATATATCTAATGATGTGGTATCTCATGGAACTCTTTAGTTTCATCTCATTTCAATTGATTTACCTTACCTTTAGCCTGTGTGTTATATTTGTTTATCTTCATCCAGTTTATGCCAGATAACCCTACCTATTTTTCTTCTTTATATATATTTTATCCCCTAGACACTAGAACATTAGTGTTTAGCCTTGATGTAACTATCTAGGCTTATATTTTTATATTTTTTTAATCTTTCACTTTGTGACCATTTTGTTAGCCTTCTTTGCCCATCATATGGTTATCTTTTCATGTGTCACTAGGTTCTAATTCAAAGTCAAAAGGTTCATATATGTACAAAGGTTGTGGTATAATTGATAAACCTTGTAATTTGATAAGGTAACTCTATAATAATAAATTAATGTTCATTTCAACATATCAAATTGCACTACAAGACTGAATCAAATATCTAACTCCTTAAAAAGGTCAAATATACTATTCCATCACTTTTACTAAGGGTTATTATGAGAAAAAACATATATTTATACTCTTATAGTTACACACACATGCAAGAAGTGAGAATTACATATGATTCTAATGTCCTCATAAGAATATTGGCTATGTAGGTAACACTTAGCAATAGTAGGGTTATTAGGTCTATCTCAAATCACATTACCAATCCCTTTTTACTAAGTTATAAGAGGTATAATGCAAAATAACTAGGGTTTCTTGTTATTTAGATCTAACACAAATGTGAACATAATTTGAGATATATAATCATTACATAAGGGCTAGTGTACATCTAGTCTAAATTTAAAGTTACTCCTATGTATATCTCTCATTAGACATTTGTGTTACATATGGACATAAGCATCAATGTTACTATCCCATATCAATGCAACTAATCAAAGGTCAAAAATAGTCATCATATAGAATAATTAAATCCAAGATATTTAATATATCCCTATGATGACTCCTTATCACTCCCTTAGTCCAAAAAAAAATTACTTATAAGATATACTCTCTTTATCCCTTAGTTCATTTGTACTTGTTTTTAATTCACATGCTTAAATAATATGTATTTTTCAAATACTATATTACATTATAAAAATCTAAAAAATACTTGATTATCTTGCTTGGTGTTTCTATTATGAATCCAAAAAATATTTAAAAATTTGGTGAACCCATACTAAGTTTATTGAACCAAAACCCTAATTTTCATATTAGGGTTTTCACCTTCTTTGGAATTTCATTTTAGATTTAAGATCTGATTCCTACCTCACTTATGTGGGTGTAGGTTAGGAATGCTTAATTACATCCATTTTTTGGCCCTATTGATTGTGTGATTCATAGTTACCTACACCTTTATAGTCCTTAAGGAGTTCTTAGCAAAATATCATGTACATAATAAAAATTATGATAGATTATTTAATCCAAATGATGATCAATCTATTGCATATGAATACCTATAATAACACCAAAAATAAGATAAACCTATTTTTACTTACAACTATGACAATGATAGATCTAATCATGCAAATGAAAATATATATGAGCAAGTTAGTGATAATGACATTTATGCTTATGAATTTGAATGTAATGGTATCCCTCTTGACTATGACATCTCTAATTTTCCTTTACTTTCCAATGATGAAGAGTTTCAATAACCAAAAAACATGTAAATTGATATTATTCCTAATGTTGAAAATCTAATTATTGCATCTCCACCTTATTTGGTTACCTCAACAATTGAGTGTGAGTCACCCCTTTTCAAAGTTAAAAATGTCAATGAAGTTGAGTGTTTTTCCACTATATATCATAATGAGAATCTTGAACAAGTCAAGTGTGTCTCTACTTCTTCAATTAATACTAGTGTTTAAAATCCTATGTTCTTTACATGATTCTAGTGAAACTAATACAATTTATTCTTCCACTCTAGTAGGTGATGATAAAAATACATGTCCTATGTCTCCTATTTTTATCATTGAATTACATAATAAGAGTGCCAATGAACATCCTAAGGAAACACACACAAAACATGCATTGTTTAGGGACACACAAAAAATCCTAAATCCATTTGATGTATCCTTTATGAAGGTCAAATCACGTAAATTCAAACAACAAAAAATAATGTTTCAAAAAAGGTTTCCTAATGAAAGAATATTCTAAAACACCTAGAAAGATTGAAAATTATAGTCATGTATATATTCCTTTCTCACATAGCAATGATGCACCTAAATTACAAAGTGATATTTCATTACTTATACCATCTATAGGATGTGACACTTGAACTCAAAGTGAAAATGATATTCTTGCATCTTTTAATGTGGTACATGGCATATAAAATATTTCTTCCCTTTCTTCTTTTGAATTTAATTCTCAAAAGGAGAGTGTGCCTTAAAATTAAATTATACCTCCTACTCCTATAATATGTCATGAAGTTCCAAGAAATGTAGAACCTTGCAATGATAATTATATCAACCTTTTCACACTTCAAAAAAATGTACCTATATTGCTAGACATGGGTGTTCCCTTACCGAATATTGATAAATCATGTGAGGAGACTATTTTAGAAAGTAATAAAGAGTAAATCATTCCTATGTCCTATCAAATGGTAGTTTTAACCCACTAGAAAAATCCTAAAATTTTTATTATGACATGTTATCTATTATGAATACCATAGAATATTTACCATAATAGGTCAATACTCTTAAGTTGCAAGTTTCTTCTCACAAAGCTATTCTTGAGGAGAACACATTATTAGAGAAACCTCTTACTAAGGATGTGTTTGAGCATCTTTATCCTTTAAAAAATGCTATGCCTAAATTATCCTGCTTCTATGGTCAAGTATATCCTACTATTCATTTATAAAAATATACACACTCCTATGAACATTGGGCCTAAAATGAAAACTTTATCTTAAAGGACTTTTATCATAGCTTAACCAAGGGGCACTTCATTAGTTTTATACTTTTCGAAATGTTTAATTATCAAATATTAAAAAAAAATGAACATGAATTTTTATCACATTTTCATCATTATACATTACCAAATTTACCATTACATCATTTACAAATGTTGACACAAATACAAAATGAGCCTATACAAGACTATATCATTTAATTTAAGGATGTTTTATATTCTTTACATTACACACCCTCAAATTTAGATAACCAAATTATATTTAGTATAGCTATTATTTCTCCACTAAGATAAAGATAATTACATAATCCCTTTGATTTATTTGGGATCTTATATTTGGATGTGTATAAATATGCATGTGCACTAAACAATACACAAATTAAGTTGCCTATTTCACCATTTTATCCAAAATATGATAAAAATATTACCCCCAATATACATAAAAAAGTTTAAAAAATATTGAACCACTTTAAAAGCCTTATATATAACCAACACCATCTATAACATAACAAACAATAAAGGTATTGAATAAAGGAAAGGAACATGCTTTTAGAGTAGCTCCTATAGTTATACCAAACACCGCCAGAAAATGATAGCCTCTTTAGTTTAATTGGTACACAAATAGACCACATGACATATTATGAACTTTATTACATAAACACATGATCAGACTTCATCCAAATTCACATTACTCACCTCATATATTTGAGAAGGAAAAAAGTACAACACTTTTATACTTATCATGCTACTGATGGTTATTGAGATAATGAGTATTTTGCTCCCAAGAAAAATCTTACATAATTAGTTATCTGCATAAGCATTTCATATAAAAACCATATTTATAGACATGTTTCACATAGTTATCCTAGGAACTCACCTAGGGAAGATGAGATGTCACATGATGAGCCTTGTAGGAACACATAGTCCACCAACCTTCACATAGGATGACTTATAGTATAATTTCTTCTCCCATGATACTCTCTCCCACATTGATCCTACTAAGGACCCATTGGTTGATCAATTATTTCATATAGAGGTATAAGCAAGGGGTAAAATTACAAAACATATATAGGTACCTAAATATATACATACATATTCAAAAAATAGTTATACAAATACTTTAGACATGATTACAAATCCACAATCTACAGTGTCATTTATATAAGATCATTACAATCAGGTTTTATTATATCCATCTGAGTTCCATTACATATGATGATTTATTTATTACTAAAAATAATGCACATTTACTAGAAATACATATACTTAAAAAAATCCTCAACATCCACAAAATACACCATTGAAATAAAATTCAATTAAAGAAACTATACAATGACCAATAGAGAATTAAACAATCCAAATCTATTTGATACCAAATAAAACCCATGTGCATAATGTCATATATATAATATGATACAATATTTTTAAAAATAATCATATCAATCATAAGTCGGTGGCATATCCCCTAGGTTATACTCCTTATCACTATAAACATATATAAATCCAACACCTCTAGAGGTATATCTACTAGGATCAAACTATGGTCCCCATGGACATGATAGCAAATGTACTCTCTCCTCAAAATCACCTAGCTACCACACTATCTACTTATGATCTCATCTCAAAGAATTATAAAACTTAATTAGTATCTACATAATCTTAGTGGAACTCCACTATGGGATGCCCCATCTATCTAAGTCAACATGTAACTCCTCATGATCTATGGTTGTAATATGGTATGTTACCATAATGCTTATAATAAGATTAAATATCAATACATGTGCAATAATAATGTCCAAAAATCTCTAAATATATCTATTTCTAGATATGACCATAGGAAAACTAAGATTAAGGGCATAAATCCCCTGATCCATCATGGTCAACCACTCCTAGTTAGCTACACACATATGAGATAATACAATAGCTAGATACATGTATAAAAACACATTAATTTACAACCAAATAAAATGTAAAAATTCTAAACAATGGTACTCATATGTGGCCTTGATCACTACCTCATATACTAATGCTTGTATTGTAAGAGCACCATCTCCTACATCACCACCTATCTCTCTGCCATCACCCTATGCTATAAAAATGACACCTAGAGCCAAAAATACAATAGGAAAAAAATGCCATCGAATTTTGACACATCACTACACATACCTATCAGTTCACCTTGCATCATAAAATACTACTAGAGGAACCATAGGATCTCTCTCATCACTTAGGCATGAGGTTAGATATATAACAGTAAGTGTTGGACTATCATGTACCATATTAACACTCTATATTATGCAATTATATGGATATGGTGCTGAGAGAAATCCCTTATAAATCCCAAACTACTTAACACTTTATCATACTAAAATGACTCATACAAAATATGAAAATGATCAATCAACCACATATTAATACACACCCTCTATAATTTGTGGACATCTTTAGTTCACCCAGAAAAATTTCTATAAGGATGCCACATAATTTGATCTAGAGATAACCTATCTAAAATAGTCTTATACTCCATAATGTTATGAAGTCTACCATATGGGAAAACCCAATTCTCAACAAACACGTGTGTATTATCCCATCCAAGGAGAGGACCACCAATTATTCATACTATTGTGATATGCTCATAATCCCAGACATGCAATAGAGTCAGTAATCTATTACCCATGTCATGACTCTCTAGTGTATATATATAGATCCATGTATAAGTGGGCTAGTATAGTGTGATCAAATGAATAATTGGTCATATATAGATCAATGTGACCAACTATTTGGTATATCTAATATCAAATACCAATAATCCCCCCTCTATAACTATAAATGATTCCAGTAACATATAAACAAAATTTTGTAGCCATGGAAGACCACCTCTAATAATGTCATCTAACCAAACCATAATACTCATCTTTGTCTTAGGATCCCTCTAATTGGTAATAGATACATTGAACCATTTAATTTAGTTGTGACTACCAACACCGATAAATTGAACTCTCTCACCCCTAATCAATAACCAAAAAATATGATATACATCTTCTAAGGTGATATTCATCTCACTAGTAGAAGCTAGAATGCACATGTATCTATATTTCACCTCTGTACTAAGGATATGAGGAGGTGGATATTTTACAAGATATGTCTTAAATGGGCCACATGCCCCAATATTTCTTGATCAATAAAAACCTAATTGGTTGCATACATACCCATCTCTGCTAATGTCTCATAATATCAACTATGCCATAACTCTCAAATATGAACATCCTTATGCTATCAATAAAGCAATAATAAAAATTCATTGATTTTATCTTATTGGAAAAAAATAGTAATATAAAAAAATTGAACACAAAATATAAATACAATAGAGTCAAATGTCAATGTCCATGTAAGACAGAAGCATCAAACACTAATGTATATGCCAAAAATAACATTAGATGATATCATCAGGAAGTGGAAATTTTAGTCATTATCCCAATGTAAGTGTCTAGGACTCTGACATAAGAATTTAAACTCCTACAAAAAATCTTTTAAATTATAATAAAAATGTAAATTTTCAAAAAAAAAAAAAAAAGGAAGAAACAATAAACTATCATAAAGTTACTTACTAGCTTAGGAAAATTTTAGCTAGCTAACGTACTCTAGAGAACATCAAATCATAGTGGTCGAGGATCTCTTCTACATGGAATTATTATTATTATTATTATTATTATTATTATTATTATGATTATTATTATTATTATTATTATTATTATTATTATTATCATCATCATCATCATCATCATCATCATCATCATCATCATCATCTAGACTTAGATCTCAAAATTAAAAAAAGTCAAAAATGTAAATGATTTCAAAATTATATTACAACCCACCTAATATACCACTTTGGCAAAACTTTAAATGACCATATCTTGAGCCCGAGTTATCCAAATTCAAAACCACAAGTTGTGTTGGTATATACATAATGAGACCTTATATATTATACTAAATTTGAAGTTTGTAAATAATTTCCAAAAATAACTAAAAAAAATTGTACATGTAAATCGTACTACATTCCAAATACTATCAAAAAAATAATGTTGTAAGTTATTATCTAGAATATTACCAAGTCAAATGTTATCAATAAAATTATCTTTTATTACTTTTATAAGGAGACCAATAGTGGGAATTATATTCTCTCATCCCAAAAATGGGGGAATATTAGTAGTAGCATATTTATAAACATATTATAAAAACTAAAACACACTTGACATAATTCTCAAATTACAGTGATGTCATGCTTTGGAAACATGTTCTCCATATTCATTTAATATATGGTATTTATAGTAGTTTTTAGATTTCATGGTGGCATGCCATAAGGGTATTGTCTAAAAACATTTACATTTCTCATATTTAGTGGGGGCATGATTTGGAAGCATGTTCTCCACACCTATTTAATAATTCAACATCTCTAGTTTATAATGGGGGTATGTTTTGAAAGCATGTCCTCCACATTGATAATTATAGAAATTTTTCAAATGCTTCAATATATAGTGAGGGAATGATTTGGAAGCATGTTCCCCACACTTATATAATCTCTAAATTGGAAAACATACACAATATATGATCTAGATTCATAGTTTTCAAAAAAATATGTATATTGGTACCATTTGTTATACATAATTTTAGCATGAGACATATATAAGGTGTATATTCTATACAATGTGTGACTAATATTGTATAACCCAAATCAATTCCAAAAGTATTATATGGACTATTTCCACATCAAAAATCATTTTACATATTGGCACCTTGATGTACTAATACCTTGATTAAACATTTGTGGACTATATTGAGCCTTACCTATCTGTAATGGTTGGTTCTTCATTTTAATGTTATTGGAGGGATTGAATCATTTATCATAATCAAATTTTTAGGTGAAATTGATTACATCACTAACCCTATACTAATAAATACATATACATATCTTTTTCACTTAAGTTGTACTTGTTGAGAAATGACACTCTCGATAGATGAAGTATCACTCTTCCTATTCTAGGTAGGCGGTATGATCACCTCCCAACCCTCCCTACTCTAGGAACAAGACTACCATGGTGAAATACACTTTTAAAACTTTTATACTCACTTGTATTCTTTCCCAAAGATGGATTAGGTTGTAAGTCCCTTGTCTACTTCTATCATTTTTAGCACTCTAGACCTAAATACTATGATACACATACATAGGTGTACTCTATCCATAGTCTTTTTTATACTACTTTTTATTATTAATTACATAAATTTTATACATTTATTTACATTTTTGTCATATTTTTGGTTATAGGTAATGTTCAAAGGACAAAATATTTAAGGAACAACTCAAACAAATACAAGGTATGTCTTCCAAACCACAATATGCATTTTATTTTCATTTAAACTAGTAAATCTAGTTTTTCTTACATTATTATATTAAACAGGGTAGATATAGACATCCATTTTGGTATAAGTACACATATTTCTAGTCTTATTATATGTATATAAAATTTTACCAAGAATTAGACATCTAGTGACATGGTCTATCATGGACCTCTTTGGTTCCATTTTATTTACCTGACTCTTGGGCATGTTTCTATGTTTTTTTATATTCATCCAGTGCATACCAAATACCCATACCTATTTTTGTTTTTTCCCTATATATTTATCACCTATAAACTTGTATTTATCTTAGAAACTAGCATTGACATTAGTGTCTAGCCTCAACACAGCTATCCGACTTATCTTTTTATGTTTTTTCATATCTATCTCTTTGTGAAAATTTTGTTGTCCCTCTTTTCCCATCCTATGGTAGACTTTTCACATGTCACTAGGTTCTAATTCAAAGGCAAAAGGTTCCTATATATATAAATTTTATGGTCTTATTAATATACCTTTCAATTTGATAAGGAAAATCTCTAATAAGAAAGTATTATTCATTTCAAGATATCAAATTATACTAAAACATTGAATAAAAAATATGAAGCATTCAAAAGTTAAATATACTATTATGTTGCTTGTACCAAGGGTTAATAAGAGAAATATCATACTATTATACTATTATAACACCATACACATGAATAGGAGAGAACTACATATGAGTCTAAGGCACTTTTAGGAGTATTGGCTATGTAGGAATCACTTAGAAACATCAGGGTTGTTAGGGCTAGCTTGAGTCACATTACTAACAACTTTTTAATAGGTTGTAGGAGGTAAAATACAAAGGAAATAGGGTTAATTATTATCTATATCTATCACACAAGTGAACATAATTTGAGGAATATAATAATTACACAAGAGGAAGCACATGTTTCATTTAAATTTGAAGTCATTCATGTGTATATCTCTCACTAGACACTTACATCAAATACGAACATAAACATTGATTTTACTATCCCATATCAACATAATTATTTGAATGTAAAAATAGCTAGAGTATATAATGAATAAAGTCTAAATATATAATAAATCCCTGTGATGACTTTGATTATTACCACAACATAGAATAAACTCTCTTTATCCCTTAGTTGCTTAGTAATTACTATATTTATTACACATGATTAAATTGGATATATTATCAAAATAATTTATCACATAATAAAAATATAAATAGTACTTTATACACATTCAAATAGATTTATCTATTTATGTTTATCTTATGAATCCAAAATCATTTAAAAACTTAAAATTGAGTATTGAAAATAATTCCTCAGGGTTCAAACCTCACATGAAGATATGCAAGAAAAAATTTAGGCCTTCACAGTGGCAACACTCCTTAGTTTGTATACCCCATTAGATTAACTAGGCTTGGTACAAATGTTGGGTAATTACATCCTAGTCATCACGCCCTAAAGAATTGTGAGAAGGTGTTGAAATCCAACCCACATAGCCAAAATAAAAGGAAGGTATTGTCATTCTAATCCACGTAATTCCCACTAAGCGTGAGTGAAGACTATAAGAAGAAAATCTTTAAGATTAAAAAAAAATCAATCCTTATGTTTCTAAGTCACTCAAAATTTGAGAGTATATGCACAAAATATCATCATAAAATACTCAAGTATCAATAATTAACAATAAAACTTGTGCAAAATGAAAAAACTTAGAAAATAATAAGTTTTTCTTATAACCTAAATTAAACGTGAATTATTTTTAAGGAACCAAAGGAAATGTGAGTAGATATTATATATTTTTGAATAAATCACCACAACCATTTTAGAACCTATAATCAAATAAGGTAAGTAGTTTTATTCACTCGGTCTTTGACAAGTGAAGGAAGTTGATAATTTGTGGGTTTACAACTCTCAAATTTTAACACACAAAGACAAATTTACCATTTAACATGAATAATTCAATAATTTTAGAAACCTAAAAAAACCAAAAAAATATAATGTGGAAAATACAAATGTAGGCAATCTCATCGATTAGTAGGAATAATTTTGTTAATAATAGAATAATTTATTTGATAATAAAATAATTTCACCAATAATCATTAAAGTAGACTTTGATATACATGAGATTGATTTCATTGACTTATAGATAATTTTTTTATTACATTAATAATTTCATCAAGAATTGAATGATTTTTCTAAATATAATAATCCTCATAGGCAAAACAGAAGATAAAAAATGAATAGAAATGTTTACACCAATTACAATGTCAGTTTCATTGATTAACATTAAATTTTCACTAAAAGACAAGTCAATTTCACAAAAATATAAGTTGATTTCACCAAAATATTGACAAATTCATTTATTATTAGGAAAATAAATAATTGAGTGATTTCATTGATTTGCTAGTGGATTTAGTTAATTGCTTTGTCAATTTCACCATTTTTCAAATTATATCATCAATTATGAAACTTACATAGAAAATAGAGAATAGATAAAATAAAATAGAGACGATTTCATTGATTAATGGATGATTTCATTGATTAGTAGAAAAATATAAATGTTTTCATCATTTTAATGAAGCTAATTCATTGATACATAGAAACTAATATAGCAAAAAATATGAACATAAATGAGCCAAAATAATTAGATCTTATTCAAAGGAAGATTATTAAAGAGGGTCAAAATAAATGTGTGGGTTTATAGTCCCATCAAGACATGACATATATGTCCATAATATTATTCACAAGTAATATTTTCATAAATATTAAATAAGTCTATCAAAAACCAAGAAAATGAAAAACAATTGAGCCTAAGACCTCGTGAGCATAAAAAGACTAAAACAATAATGCCAAAATTAAACTAATGAAAGGTAAACCTTCATTGGATCTTATTTATGTGTTTTATTTGGATCAAATGTAGCATAAAATGGTATTTGTCAATGCCAATTCAAGTTGAGACATCTCCCTTGAAGCTATGGACTATTTCAATTTGATCAAGAATCGAAAAGGTGATGCATAAGAGGACTTAAGAATTCATTATCACTTCATTGTATATATTGAACATCTAAATTATAATGAGAAGAGGCCTATTTAAAAAAAATAGGATTAATGATAACCCTTCATCTTGACTTTAATATGAATATATGTAAATAAGTCCTCAATAATGCACATGGATCAACACATGAATTGCTAATGGGATCCATTTATCTTACTCAAGATGAAGGGTGGAGTATGTATCTTTAAAATATCAAATAAATATTACTATGAGCCCTTCATCTTGATTACAATATGAATGGTGGAGTATTTTACTCATAATATGTTTGTGAGAGTAATTGATTTCCCTTCATCTTATTTCGACGATGAAAGGTGGAGAATCATTCCAATGAAAGAACATGGATAATCAATGTAGGAAATTCATCTTGTTTCTAATATGAATATTTGAGAATGTTCCCCTAAAATATTTTGAAATATTAATTATGGGACCTTCATCTTGTCTCTAAGATGAAGGGTGGAGAATAATCTTGCATATTAATTCATTTAATAAATTTATTGACTCATAAAATAATATTACATAGGATCTCAACATTATATCTTGAATAAAGATGCCTTTTAGAAAGAACAAGAGGAATTAACATTTCAAAGTAAATTATAATTCCATTTACATAGAACTATAATTATAATAATGATTACTTAAAATAATTTAAGATTAATTTCATCAATACAGTGTGGGGAATTTGATTAAAAGAATGATTTAGAGAATGGAATTGATTGTATTAACTGATCAATGAAGGGGAATTATTGAATTGATTATATTAAAAAAATTGACTAAATAAAATGATTAGAATGATAATTTAACAAATCTAGTATGGTGAATTATCCCACCTAGAGATTCCCCAAGGTGAATTCAAACTTATATGTTAAGTGAATAGATGAATTTAGACTAGAGTAGAAGAATTAGTGAATTGATCTGGGTAAAATAACTAACCAAATAAAATGAATAAAATGATAATTGAATAGATATAATATGATGAGTTATCCCACCTAGAGATTCCCCAAGGTTAATTCAAACTCATACGTTAGATGAACAGATAATTTTGGACCAAAGTAGAAGAATTAGTCAATATTTATTTCATATGTTACATAGAGTTATATAGTTAATTGTTGCATCTTGTGTTATTTTTCAGCATTCCATTCATTATGTATTTACAAGGCCAAATTAATAAATAATCTAGATTAAACAAGGCCCAATCTCATGGCCTTATTATTTCAAATGGTTGAACTATTCTATCATGTCATTATTCTTTTCTAATAGCTTTTTTCAAGCCTAAAATAACTTGGGAACAAGGGGAAGTATATGTTATACATTGTTTCAAGTATACAACTTGAAAGTATCTTCAATTGCTTATTTCAAAACCTATTTAAGGGTGCATTATGGCTCTTATTTTAGAACTTATACTTAGGATAATTCTATTGAGATTTATGAAGCAAAATTTATGTAATATATTTGTGAACATTTAGAAAATGTTGAGTCCCTATTATATGTTTCTATAGATTTCCAATGTTTCCACTTCCACTATTACATCCATTTATATTACATCATCCCTTGGTTTGGCAAAATGACTTGGTTTTCAACAAATATCCATGCCTATACCTACTCATGCTACTTATACTCCCACACTTATCTCTAAAAATACTACTCATGTTCCTTGTTGCATAACCTTTTATCACCTAAAACTGCATCTTATCCATTAGAATTTGGCTTTATGCCTCCTAAGCTTCATATTAATTAAGGAGAAGATGATCCTAAACAAAATTTACATGCATTACATTTAAATTGGTTATAGACTATGTAGATAATGATAGATTATTTACAAATATATTTTTAAGAAGTATCAAATAATATGCTCTTACATGGTCATATGATCCTCCTCCTGAATTATTAAAGGCTTTCAATCCATACTAAAATCAAATTTTAACACATTTTTCTATCAACATTGGTGAAAATATATCATATAATCAAATTGTAAAGATCAAATAGGGGCATATTGAAATAATAAATGAATATGTTTTAAGACACAAGACTATGCTAGAAAAAATGACAAATAAAATGTTTGATAATGAGCTCCAATATATCTTCACTCAATGTTTTTTATTTCCACTTCAAGAGTCAATTATGGTTGATAAGTTTAAATATTTTTATTAATTATGTCATATATTCAAAGAGTGTGAATTCAAATTTCTTATTTTGAAAAAGATTAATTATACTAAAAATTATCTTTCTACTTCAAATTTCAAGTTTCAAGTCAATCCCAATTATAATATTAAACCCAATGAAGGTAAGAATGAAGATAAGATTACAGTTAATGTTATCTCACAAGAAACGTAAAATATTTAATTACAATCTCCACCAAGGAGGATTTTATAAAGGTTACCATCACCTCTTCATGTACTATTTTAAAATATACTTGAATATAATATCATCAATCATACTCTACCAATTGGAGGTATAGATGTCTAGATCATAATGTAATTTTTTTGATAGCAGTGCATAGTGTGACTAACATTAATGTATTGGGCATTCCAAAAATAGATGTGTCAAAATCAAACACAAAATTCAATATTTAATTAATGATAATATTATTAATATTGACACACCTACTAAAGAGGATAAACCACAATCAAATGATAATTCAAATCTCAAAATGTATAAATATCGTCTTCCAAATCATGAATCAAATAACAAAGATATTTACGAATTACATTAATCATATAATGTGAATCCTTGTCTTTATACATATGGACATATACATTATATCATAATTGGTACAATTACATACAAACAAGAATAATGTCATATGATTATATTTGATGATAGTGATGTTGTTGATGATGTTTCAGATAGACATGCACTCTTTATTCAAGCACATGTTGACAAATAATCCATAACTAGTGTTGTTATAAATAATGGATAAAGTGAATATGCATGAAAAATAACAATTATTTAATATATTGGCTATATATAAACATATTTACATGATAATTATATATTTTCCAAAGCATTTTATGGTCATATATACAATACACTTGGGTATATAGTACTACCTATTGACTACTAGACTTGCACCCTTATGAAGGTAGTTTTAGGCATTCATACTATAAAGTAGCATGGATATAATCCCTAGGTTGTGGGTGGCATAATGAGTGGATTTAAATACTATATTCTAAGGGATTTATCCCCTTAATGTATCAGCTAGGATATCTAATCTATTCTACCGACTTGTAATTGAAAAGAGAAGGTAAACTAAAAGGAAAACCTATCTAACTAAGGCGATACACAAAAATATGTCCTCTACTTGTCTAATATGAACTAAGAATGCTAAATAAGAACATGGACCTGATTTAAATTCCCAAATGAGAATCTCCAAACAAAAAAGTTTCACATAAAGGCTTGGCTTGATGCATGATCTAAGATAGCTTATTCAATGGGTCTCTCAAAGACACTAAAGAAATATTACACTTTCCATACAAATAAGATTATTAAAGAACATGATGGAAATTATAAGGATGAGATAACACCTAAAAATAGGTAATGGGAAAAGGAAAAAATGAAAGGAAGTTTTAATTATCACTATCATTCATCAATAAACCATGAAAATACACTAGTCACAATTTTTTAAGAGGCATGAATTTAGTCTTATTCATTTAAAAGAGGAAAGTATAACTGTATTTATGATCATGGAATTTCCAAAAATCAAGTTAAATATTGTTTAAATTTCCAAACATAGGCTTACATAGAGAGAGAGAGAGAGAGGAGAGAGAGAGAGAGAGAGAGAGAGAGAGAGAGAGAGAGAGAGAGAGAGAGAGAGAGAGAGAAGAGAGAGAGAGAGAGAGAGAGAGAGAGAGAGAGAGAGAGAGTTAGGAAATGTAACATTCATTTAGTCCTTCTCTTAACCCAACATAGCATTTACTTATTAACCTCTCATAAACCTTAATAAAATGGTGTAGATTTTAAGGTGAGACATGAATTGAATATTTTAAGGAGTCTTTGGGCATTTATAAATGATGTTTGATGAACACAACCTTCTAAATATTTACTTGCACACCCCTATATCCTTGGTCAAGAAGTCATTTCCTTAAAAATAGTCCTTAAAGTCTTATTAAATTATTCATTAATCTATATTTTGAAACCTTATCCAGTTATTTATGAGGTCCCTCCATCATGTTTGGGTTGTTAGAATCTCTTTGAGTGCAAGTTTGACTTTATCTCTTTGGTTGGCGTTGAAAAGGAGGAAGCTCTTGTTAGGAGTCTTGAGACTTATTAAAACCTTTCTAACTCATTCCTATTGATCCTTGAAATTTTAATACCTTATTTGTGGCATATATAATTTGTATTATAATTTATAAGGTTTATTATAATTTTTATGCAATGATTTTGTGTTTTGACCCCTTGAAAAGCTCATTCTTCAACATGGTGTAGAAGATAAAAGTGGAGTTTATATTCAATAGTGAAACTTTCCTATATGTATGGTCTCTAAATAGCATAACAAACCTATAAAAAGACATTTTAAGCCATTAATCACTCAAAAATACTTGTTTTTGCACCAAAATCTTGAATTTCTTCTCAAATCCTTGTAACCCTCCTAACAGGTAAAGCTCCTTGTCTAAAAGAAACTGTAGATGACTATGGAAAAATGAGAATAGTTTTGAGTATCCTATATCTCCTTACAACTCCAAAAAAAATAATGATAAAAATTTGAGTGTAAGTATACTTTCCAAGTCATTCTCTCTCTCCCAAATTAGGCCTAATTAGCCCTCTTAGGCCTAAAAAGTAGAAATCTTGTTCCAAAAATATCCCACACATGTGAAATTATAAAAAATCATGTGATTAAATTTTCATAGGTTTAAAATAACCTCAATTTCAATTTTGGGGTCTTGAGACCCTATAAAAGTATGCAAACCATGAAATCACCTTGTTACATAGTCTTATTTTGAGCCTATTTAGGATTGCCTTGGAAAATGGACCTAGTTTGATCACATCTAAAATATTAGATGAAAATTATTGGACTTTAATAGATCTTATACATCCAAAATGACATCATATAATTACTTGAAATTTCTTCCCTTCGCATAACACCTAAAAAATACTAAAAATAATAAAAAATAGGGTATTTATGATAGTTTTAATAATTAAAAGTATGGAATAGGTACATGTGTATAACTTAATTGGAGTCCTCAATAATATAAAATAGGTTTTAAGATTAAAATATAGAATTATATGTGCATTTGATGTCCATTTCCATTGACTGGTCATAATCAAGGTATTAGAAGGGTTTAAGACCTATTTGGGGTCTTAATGATCATTCATAAAGAACATACCACCATATGACCTCCTTCAACTTGGAAACATTCTTGACTAACCTCCTCATCTATCCCAGATGGTTCAACTCCTGATTCAAATTGTGAGAGATGTTATGGTATGTGAAGTTACTCCTCAGGTGGCATGTTTAGCTCTCTTTGGACTTGAGAGAGGTTAAGTATGAGTTTTGGGTCTCAAAACTCATTCTCACTACTGGGAGAGGTTAATAACCTAAAAAAATTATCTCCATGACTCTATATTCCTTGGTAGTTCTCATTACCCCATTTTATGCATTTGGTATACTAGTCTAGGGTCTTAAGGTTTAGGCTTGTATCCTTCTTACTAGTACTTAAGGTCACTTGGATTGAAACTTGAGATTTGGTGATTATAAATAGTGTATTTATAAAAAAAATATTACTAGTAATTTACTTTTAGAAGCTGCATGAATTCTTGCCTACTTGTTTTGTTCTTTTATCTCAAATAGACCACCTAGTCTCATGACTTCCCCTTTCCAAAGGAGTGGGCAAGGTCTGAGACAAAATAATGGATATATCCACTACTTATGTGACCTTAAGGAGATCATGAATGTATAAATACATTCATGAAAATGTTATATACCAATTTTCAAATCATTATTATACTTACATGACCCTTAACACACCAAACTCTCTCATGGTTGGACTGTAGGCCTATGACTATGTGTAAGATCTTAAAATTAGGATTCATTATGTCTTAAATTGTGTTTTGATCCTTTTATCCCTATCATCAGGTCTGAGTAGTTATATTTAGATATTCATGGCACTATATATCATACCAAATGACCTATTTAAACCCTATTCATATTCCTTCTTCAAATCAAGTAAAAGTTCTTAAATAGGAAGAGATATAGATGTTGGTTGACTATATGTAGAGAGTTAGAATTTAGTTTGGTTGAGTCCCATCATGTTTCCTTTTGGTATCATAATTAATTTATGACCTATTTCAAATTGACATAGACATTAGTGTCTTCCATATGCATTTTGATCTTCATTTTAGACTTGAGACCAACCTACTTCTCATCATCCACCTGTATGTGTCTTTAGAATGTCTTGACTATGTTTTGTGTTCAATAACCTCATCATCATGTTAATATAAATTTTAAATGTTATTAAACCTATTTTTATTCCTAGATTGGGTTAAAACATCTTTCATTTTACTTTATCTCCTTGCTTAGGTTTGAAGGTGATTTGACCCTATCAGTAGGTATGTAAGTGCCTACTAGAGTGATTGAGTACATATAATGATTTGGACCTCACTTATACATCATTGACTCTCCTTTGATTTTAGACTTAATTGAAATCTCAGTAGGGTTATGGCATGTTTCATACACCTTTTTTAGCTCATCTCTTTAGCTCTAGGCCTGAATATGTAATTATCTTGAAGTAGGACAGTGGACTACCTTTAGGGTATTGACTATGTGTAGTAAGTTTAGGACCTCATCTACTACATATCATCTTCCCAACAGTCCATAAATTCAATTGAAGTCCTTAATGGTTTCAAACATTTCTTGACACCTATGTATTATTATCTTTACCTTGAAGAATGAACTAACCCCTAAAATAGGCTTGTAGGTGGTTGTTTAAGGCATGACTGTATGTAGGAGTTTTGAAGACTAAATTCTCTCTTTTCATTATTGATCCTCATTTGGGCTCATGAAATTGGTTGGATAAAAAATGGGTTCATGTTTATTCAAACATTCTCCTTCAAACATTTTAAGTCACTTCTTTTTTGACCCATCCATATAAAGTATTGTATGCAGTCTTTGATTGTGAACTCAATTGGAACCTTAACAATATCTTGATTATACATAGTCAACTAGGTAGTCCCCAATGAGTTATGTCACCTATAAAAATCTAACATGAAGTTTAATCTTCTATCTAAGTTTATTCTAGTGTTATTTTTATGTCTACTTGGTCCAAAATGAGGACCTATAGTCTTGGGGGCCTGTAGGTCTCATTTGAATGTAGAAGATATATAGGGTAATATTTTTAACTCTTAGGTCTTTCAACCCTATCCAACCACTTCACACTCCCATTTTCATTAATATTTGATATATATATATATATATATATATATATATATATATATATATATATATACACAAGTATCAATCCACCCTATATCAATTTAAACTAGTTTGTACAATGCGTGCGCACACACACACACACATGCACGCACACGCGCGCGCGCACACACACACACACACACACACACACACACACACACACACACACACACACACACACACACATTTTCTTATGTGTTCAAAATAGAGAATATAATCAGTTTGAATAAATTTGATTATGGTAATGAGGTAGTTAAGACCATTTGAATATATAAATAGATGTGTGAAACCTTTTCCATGGATCTAAGCATCTTCCAGACACTCTTGTAGTATGTATAAGCCTACATATGAAATAGACATCTATGATATTCATTAGAAGGTGTACATTTGGACACCTATATTCAAATTTATTCAATTTAAAGAGTAAAATATCATCTAAGAACCTCACACCATGATGTGTCTTTGTAATTTGAGACCATATTGATAATCAAACCTCCTATGGACTATTCAAACACAAACTTTGTCTCCCAAGAGTGAACTCTTGATGACGATAGACAAAAGACACATCTCAGATAATAATAATGAATTAAATGAAATTGAGTGAGATAACATGAGTTAAAAATCACTAAAAAAAATTATAATGACTACCATGAAAAGGAAATATGAACTTGCAACATAATTCACTAGAATAACCTATACACCAAGACATTCTTATTCCAAGTGAAGGCAGTTAAAGGAGATGAGTTGGATTATTAAACCATAATTAAAAGGAAAACCATGATCTCTAAAAACTACAATCAAAAACATTAATTTCCATTTATTTTATAAGTGGACAAATAGGTGCAAGAATAGACCCCTCTCGGATGAGTAGGCCATAGTGCCCTATTGTTACTCTTAGAAATTGTTCATAAATATTAAGCCATAAATATGAAAAAAAACTCCACTTATTTCAATATTATTAGGACCCCTAAAAATGGAATTTTTTTAATCTCCTAACTCTCTCTCTCTCTCTCCTCGTCGTACTGAGTAAAAATTGATGTCCCTTCTAGAGTTGTCAAAGACGTTGATATGAGAGATAAATTGGTTTTATTTAGTTTAAGACATAAAACATCTTCAAAATAATTTATTTGACTTTTAATAGACAAATAAGGTCCTAAAGATGCATGTATATCAATTTTACCTTGAATAACTATATAGATGGTCACAAAATAGGCCTTTTTGGCACTAAAACTACTAGAATCAATTGAGAAGTCTGATGAAACTAATGTAAAATGTATCCAATGGATATTTTAATGCCTAAATAAGTACATCATGTCTTGACAAATTTTAAATTGGTAGGGGTGAATATTTGACCTGTTAGGTTAGAACTGTTAACATTTAGTCAACTCAATTGTGAAGCATGCCTATTATACTTAAGAACCAGACCATTGAAATCTATTTTAGAATCATAAGATCACTCTTAGACTCTAAAACAATCATGATTATACCTTGACCAATGATAACTACTCTTGAATCAAGATAAGATAATTGATTACTCCTTAAAGATAAGAAATAAAAGACAACAAAGCAAGGAATCTAGACCAACAAAAAACATGTGATTGCAAAGCACTTATTAAAAAAAAGAGTAAAAAAATTACTATGATTAACAAAAATTAGAGGAAATTAAATCTTATGATAAATTAACTAACTAGAATTCTCATCTGGGATCAAAAGGAAAGTTTTCTCAATCACTTACTTCATGAGGTATGTAATACTGTATGAAATCACATTTGATTGAATTATTACATGGTTGGGCCTTAATCTTAAATGATACTATAAATTCAATGTCTTGTAATAGCTATACATCATCAAATATATCTAAAATGAACACATAGTAGTCCTAGATTTCATTCTCTAACTTTTATTGTTTTTATTTCCTGGTTATGGTCTCCAAGATAGGTAGATATTAGTTTTTAGGACTTGATACATCATGAACCTCATATGACTAATTGAAGTAACATACCTGGTCCTTATTATTATCTTGAAGTCTTTCAACTTTTCCATCATGGTCTCCACAAGAGAGAGTTTGTCATCCTTTAAAAAACTATGGCCAAAAGTGATCCTCCCTATCTTCCAAGAGTTTATCAAGGTCTATAAATGAAGAGAAAGGATGATAACCCATGTTGAGTATCTCAAATAAATCACCATCTAGTGAAGTTTCCACTTCAAAAGGAAAATTTTCAAGACTATCAATCTCTAGATTATTTATTGGTTTAATAAAACTACCTCCTATTGCCTTACTCAACTCATAATCACCTAAGAGAAGTGAGTGACCTAATTCAAAAGCTTCAAAAAAATATTCACTATGGCCTTGAAGGGTACCATGGAGATCAAAACAAGGATTTAACATCTATTCTTCATGCTCAATCACATAAAAATGAATCTATTGAAACAATTCAACATCACCTTCACCATGTTTTACAACCTCATCATCTTCTTTGAAAGCTAAAATGCCTTTACTCTCACCAAGGGGAGTACCAATAAATATTTCTTATTCTTGTACACTTTCCTCATATTCACCACACTCTCCTTGAAATTCACATGTAGTTTTAACTTCATTCATCCTCCATAGAATAGGCTCCTTTTCAATAAGGGAGATGGGAGGGAAATGAAATATCTCATGAGTTTGATTTGGAGTCAAGGGAATACTTTTACAATTTGAGGTCTTGGGAATGGAATATTATTGTAGGAATAATTGGAGAGAGAGTAAGTTTATTTGTGTTATGGATGCTTAGTTTTATACCTCACTATTTCCTTCATCACCCTTATGACTCACTTCATCAATTTTAGATGTAACCTAAATTTTGTCCTCTTCAACAATCACTTCTTCCTTATTTTGGATGTTTTCAAAAATTGAATTCCATGAGGGAATAAATATAGGCACAAGGTCTTATTTGGGATCAAACTCTATAAAAATTACCTCCTCATGTTTCTCCCAAGACTTAAATACTTGGTTCTAAGGTATGACTTTGAAACTAGTAGGTTCACTAGGAGGTTGAAATAACTCTCTTGGAGGATCCATCTAATAATATTAAATGACTTCATGAGGATAAGGAACATAAGAGGGCTGATATGGTAAACAAGAGGGTTATTTAAGAGTGATGGGAGTAGATTCATCAATAAGACTTGGCATGACACAGCTGGGATTCATAACCTAAGAATCTCTCTAAGATGGAATAAGCTTATTTTCTTAAAGAAGGGTAAATGTAGCTAGAGGGAAACTTGGAATACAAGAAGTTTGACTAGGGTAGGAAGAGATGGGCTAGGTTATTTGGGTTGGAGTTCTCTATTCTATCATCTCACCAACCTATCTACCCACTATTGGATCATGGTTCTCATTTCACATAATTTATAAGTCATGACATATTGATTATCCTCTCCAACTATTGTCCACCTACTTTTAAACATCTATATTATTTTTTTCATCTTATATATGAGGTGAAAAGGTATCACATCCAACTATCTATACTATAGTCTCATCACTCCTTTAGACTTTAGAATATCTGGCTGGAAGCCAATAAGGATATGGTAGGGGAAACATGATTCAAAGTTGGAAATGGAGTAGGAGCTGAGTATGACTACTAAAATTCATGATAAGGTTATTGATTCATATATTTAGGGGCATAATGAGGATAATAAGGGTCAGTATAAAGTTGATATGAATCATCATACTCTTTATAAGATTGATCATAGGGATGATAATACTCTTGGTTAGGATGAGTAAGATCATAATACTCTAGGTAAGGCTAATTAGGCTCATAAAAAGGTTCATATGGATCATGACATGGATCATATGGATCTTGACCAGGCTAGTATAACTCATTATAAGACTGATAAGGAAGTATAACATAAGAATTTTCCTCATACACAACCATAAAAAGAACATCAGAATAGTGAAATGAAGATACACTTACTTGGAAATTGTGATTATACTATTATAATTAATTAATTGATCTTAGATTCACTAAATAATTATTCTTCAACTATAATTCACCAAGACCATCACTAATCTATCCCACTAGGTGTGCTAAAAATTATTAACTACTAGACATGTATCCTTGTGAAGATAGTTTTAGGCCTTCATAGTCTAAAGTAACATGAATACTATGGGTGGCCTAATGAGTGTATTGATTCTCTAAATTCTAAGGGCTATATCCACTTGATGTATTAGTTATGATATCTACTCTACAATACCATCTTGTAAGGGAAAAGAGAAGGTAAACTAAAAGGAAAATCTATTTAACTGAGGTGATATACAAAAATATATCATTCACTTGTGTAATATGAACTAAAAATGCTGAATGATAACATGGACCTAATTTCACTTCCCAAATGAGAGTCTCCAAATAATAAAGTTTCACATAGAGGCTTGGCTTGATGCATGATCTAAGGTAGCTTGTTTAATAGGTCTCTCAAAGACACTAAGGAATTATTACACTTTACATACATATAAGATTATTGAATCACACTATGAAACTTGTAAGGATAAGTTACCACCTACAAATAGGTAATTGGGAAAGGACACAATGAAAGGAGCTTAAATTATCACCATCATTCATCAACAAACCATGGAAATACACTAGTCACAAGCTTTGAAGATGCATGAATTCAATATTATTCATTTAAAAGAGGCAAGAAAAAGTGTTTTTATAAGCATGGCCTTGAAAAAAATTAGGTTAAGGATTCTTATAAATGCTAAACATAGGATTACATATAGAGAGAATGAGAGAGAGGAGAGAGAGAAAGACAAGAGTCACAAAACTAGGAAATGTAACATTCATTTAATCCTTCTCTAAACCCAAGGTATCATTTATTTATTAATATATCATCCACATTTGTAAAATTGAATAAAGGTTGAGGTAAGACATGTATTGAAGATTTTAAGGAGTCTTTGGGCATTGATTAAATAATGTTTGACCAACATAACTTCCTAAATCTTTAGTTACACACCCCTATATCCTTCGTCAAGAAGTCATTTCCCTTAAAATAGACCTTAAAGTCTTAGTAAAGTCTTAATTAATATATAATTTTAAACTTTATCTCATGATTTATGAGGTCCCTCAATAATTTTTGGTTTATTAGAAGCCCTCTGAGTGCAATTTAACTTTGTCTCTTTATTAGGCGTTGGAAAGGAGGAATCTCTTGTTAGGAGTCTTTAGAATTATTCAAAAATTTTAAACTCATTCTCATTGATCCTTGACCTTTTCCAACCTTATTTTTGACATAGATAATATTTATTATCCTTTACAATGTTTTGTAGAATCCTTATGCAATGGTTTTGTGTTTTGATCCCTTTGAAAAGCTCATTCTTCAACATGGTGTAGAAGGGAAAATTGGAGTTTGCCTTCAAGAATGAAATTTTACTTCATGGATGGTCTATAAACATCATAATAAACCTAAATAAGACATTTTAATGCATTAATTACTCAAAAATAATTGGTTTTACACTAAAACCTTGAATTTCTTCTCAAATCCTTGTAGCCCTCCTAACAGGTAAAACTCCTTGTATGGAAGAAACTATAGATTATTATGGAAAAATTAGCATAATTTTGAGTTCCATATATCCCCTTAAATATTTAAAAAAAAATCATAATCAGATTATGGGTATAAGTTTACTCATCATCTCATTCTCTCTCCTAAATTAGGCCTAATTATACCTTCTAAGCTTAAAAAGTATAAATATTACTCCAAAAATATCCCACACATGTTAAATCACCAAAAATAATTTTGTTAACTTTTAATAGGCTACCACCAATATTTATACCATTTTTGGGTCATGAGACCATGTGGAAGTATGCAAACCATGAAATCACCTTTCTACCTAGTCTTAATTTAAGCCTGCTCGGGAGTGCCTTGGAAAATATCCATGGTTTGATAACATACATAATATACCATGAAAATATTAGGAATTTAATATCTACTATACATCCAAAATTACATCATAAAATGATCTAAAATCTCTCCCCTTCTTAGAACCCCTAAAAAACACTAAATCATGAAAAATAAGGTATTTATGATAGTCTATACAATTTCAAGTATAAAAAAATTACATGTGTATAATATAGTTAGAGTAATAAATAAAATATAAGAGATTTTAGGATCAAATTATTTAATTATATGTACATTTTAGGTCCATTTCCCTTAACTAGTTATAATAAGGGTTTTAGAAGGGTTTAACACATGTTTGGGGTCTTAATTCATAAAGAAAAACCACCAAATTACCTCCTTCCACTTGAAAAAATTATTTAATTACCTCCTTATCAATCCCAAATTGCATATATCCCCCATGTAAAGTTTAATATATGGTATGATTATGTGAAGTTGCTCATTAGGTGTCATGATTAGCTCTCTTTGGACTTTAGAGAGGTCAAATATGAGTTTTGGGTCTCAAAACTTGTTCTAACTACTAGGAACGGTTCAAAAACCTCAACAATAATATTATACATGATTCCATATGCATTGGTAGTTCTCATTACCACACTGTATGCATTTGGAATACTAGTCAGGGGTCTTAGGGTGTAGGATTATATCCTTCTTGTTAGCCCTCAAGGTAAATTCGATTGAAACCTAAGATTTGGTACCTCCTAAGAGTGTATGAAAACATTTTTTATCACTATTAATTTCCTTAAGGAACCTCCATGATGTCTTACCTACTTGTTTTATTCTTTGATCTCAAATAGATCCCCTAGTCTCATGACCACCCCTTACCAAAGGAGTGGGCAAGGTCTAAGACAAAATAGGGGGTAAATCCACTACCTATTTGACCTTGAGGGGATAATGAATCTATTAATCTACTCATTAATTTTTTTTAACAATTTTCAAAGGATGATTATACCTATAGGATCTTCAACACAATAAATTATCTCATGGTTAGACTGTAGGCCTATGATTATGTGTAAGATCTTGAACTTAGGCTTCATTAGGTCTTAGAATGTATTTTAATCATTTTATCCCTATCATCAAGTTTGAGTAGTTATATTTATATATACATGACACTATATATCATCCAAAATTATCTCCTTCAACCCTATTCACAGTCCTTCAAATCAAGCAAAAGCTCTTAAATAGGTGGAGTTGTAAATGTTGGTTGACTATATGTAGAGCGTTAGAATTTAGTTTGGTCAAGTTCCCTCATGTTTCCTTTTGGTCTCATAGTGGCTTTATGACCTATTTTAAATTGAGATAGACCTCAATGTCTTCCATATGCATTTTTTTCCTTCATGTTAGACTTGAGACTAGCCTCCTTCTCATTAGCCACTTGTAGGTGTCTTTAGAGAGTCTTGACTATGTTTTGTGTTCAAGAACCTCATCATTATATAAATATATATTTTCAATATTCTTGAACCTACTTGTAGTCCTATATTAGGTTCAAACATCTCTCATTTTTATCCATCTCCTTGTTTATATTTGAATGTGATATGACCCTATAGGCCTATAAGTGCCTATTAGAGTGATTAACTACAAACTATGATTTTGACCTCACTTACACATCACTGACTCTCCTTTGGACTTGGACTTAATTGTAGTCTCAATAGAGTTATTTCATCCTTCATACACCTATGACAACTTAGCTCTTTACCTTTAGGCCTAAAGATGGAATTGTCTTGAAGTAGGCCTGTAGGTTACCTCTAGAGTATTGATTGTGTAGTGAGTTTAGGATCTCATATACTATATATCATCTTCCTAAAAATAAATGAAATCAATTGAAGTCTTGAATGGTTTCAAATATTTATCAACACCTATATATTTTTCTCTTTACCTTGAAGAATGAAGTGACTAGGTAAAGAATGTACTGACCCCTGAAATAACCCTGTAGGTGGCCCCTTAGGGTATGATAATAGCTTGCACACTAAGAACTTGCAATTAAATCTACTAAAATAGCTTGCACACTAAGACATTATTCTTCCAAGTGAATTAAACTCAAGGATATGGGTTAGATAATTAAACCACCATGAAAAAGAGCTACATGAACTCTAAAAACCACCCTCAAAACCATTCTTGTCCATTGATTTATTAAGTGGAGAAATATGTGCAAGAACATACCCCTCTCAAATGAATAAGCCATAGTGATTTACTGTTACTCCTAGCAATTATTCATAAATAATAAGACATCAATATGCAAAAAAATGTCACTAAATTCAATGTTACTAGGACACATAACAATGGTCAAATTTTTAGATCCTAAATCTCTCTCTCTTGGTTGTACTGAGCAAAAACTAATGGTCATTCTAGAGCTGCTAAGCAGGTTAATATGAGAGATAAATAATTTTATTCATTTTAAGACATAAAACCTCTTCCAAATATTTTTTTTGACCTTGTCATAGACAAACAAGGTCTTTAATATGCTTGAATCTCAATTTTACCGTAAATAACTATGCAGATGGCCTTAAAATAAGACTTTTTGGCACTAAAACTACCATAATCACTTGAGAAGTATATTGAAACTAATGTAAAATGTATCTAATGTATATTTTCATGCCTAAATATATACATCATGTCCTAAAAATCATATTTTTAATTGGTATGGGTCATAATTTAACTTATGAGGTCAAAATTATCAACACTACCTTTACAAGAGGGACTTATCATACTACCCACTACATTCTTATTTATACCAAACACATGGGTATTTTATATTCTATTATGACATAATTGGATACAAAATATTTTATTATTACATTATATAGTGTATAAATGTGTCAAATATATTCATGGTAATTAAGTTGTCAAAATTTTAAGAATCTAATATGAATATCATTTGGAAATAATAATATTTACTCCCATAGAATAGTTGGTTGTCAAGTACATTGAGAAAAATGTTAATGAAATAGTCTATATAAATATTCAAAAACATATTACATAATTAGTTTCTACATCTATTTATGTGCATGATATAATTATACATGAGTATAACTAGTTAGTTCCAAAGACCATGTTACATTCTCTTAAGTAGAAAATAACACCCAAAAAGATGTATTTGTATCCTAATTCCTCATAGGTTATTCATAGAGATTGACCATAGGCATAAGGAGTGACATATTCTCCTATTACACATGAGATTACATGCTAACATGGGTATATGAGTACTAATTTAGATGGTTACATTATAGCATATGATTTGTATTCAAATATAGAAACATTTATAGTTGGTACTTCCTCTTCAAATGAAGTCATTCCTTCATATTACACCATGGGTTATTCATACATTCCTCCCATTACTCATATAATTGAATGGTCACTTTCACTTCCTTTGTACATAACTTTTTTTTAATTCATTACTAATTCTATTATTCATTATCAAAGCATTATTCTATACCTTGGCTTTATTTTCACTTTGAGTACTTTCTCTCTTAATTTTGAAACTTATTCAAACAATACAAAACAAACATCTTATAATACCTATAATTCTCATCCTTCTTATAAAACCACTTGTTTACTATTGCATATATATCTTGTTATGGCTTCCTTTGTACTTATGTGATCACATTTATCTACCTACATTCTCCATGAGCACATAGAGTATCTTTACCATTTTGGGCATGTATATCCTTATCTACATCAATAATTTATGTTATATTATTGACTACTTTACACATACATTGAGGGTACATTTCTTACCTTCCTTCTTACCACACTATGCTTTAACACCTTGTCAAAAATTATCCAAATCCCTCTCATTTCTTCTATTTTCAAAGCCTTGCTTCTTATCACTTTTCAAATATTTTTCATTCCAAATATTTCAAAAATTAAATATATTTAAAAACAAAATATATATATATATATATATATATATATATATTTCAAATACTCAACTATTAAAAAATACCAAAAACCAAATATCTCAAAAAACCAATAAAAATTGAAAAAAATAAAAAACATGACCTAAAAAACATTTTCAAATGTTACTAGCTTACTTCCTTACATATGTTATCTATTTCATGTATATTAGATTGAATATTTGATTTATATTTCAATATAAAATAATTTATAATGGGGTATTTGAGTTTGATACATGACATACTAATATAAGGTTATTTCATGTCAGGCTTCCCTTTTTACCTAATAGCCTTGCTAAGTTAGTGGCATATCTTTGTTCTCCATGAAAACTTAAACAAGTTGTATCTATCCAAAACCTTTCTACCATATTTAGATATATATAATTCAAATGTTTTTATAAATCACTCATACTTTCCATTGTGTTACATGGATATCCTATTTTTCTAATAATGACATTCATATGTGTGGTTGATGTACACTAGTCTCATTTCCTCTATGGTTCTTTTTTATCTTTTTCATTTACTACATGATAAGTTAGGAATTTATCACTTATTGTGTCTGGCCTTTGTCCTTATGTGTATAAAATATACATGTTCTTTATTTTATGGAATCATCATGCTATTTTTGTGTGTCCCTTGGCCATGTGTGTTCATACAACATTCACATGTCTCTTGCATGTGACATTTAGGCCTTATGTGTGGAATTATATAAAAATTATTGACATTTTATGATATATTCCTTATATGTTCATTTCTTGTTACTATGGTTCCATATTCATATCATGCATTACTTATATATTATACTCTACTATTTTTACATGATATATATCATACACATCTTGCTTATGTGATTCAATACTATATTTAATGTTATTATACAATAAATTCAAATACTCATAGGCTACTATATGATTATATATTTCACATATTTTATAGTTATATTTTGAGATTAATGAATTTTAGGTTACATATCTCTTCTCAACATGATGTCATCATACTGGTATTGCCTCAATAATTCAAGTCCTCATGAGCAACAAATTTTAGATTTATGATAATATACAATTTTCAAAATTCTAACATGTATGGGGCATGTGACATGCATGTCCACTCATTATTAAAATTACAAATTATATATTTAAAACAATAAAAATCTCAATTGGAATTCTATATCAATACATTACAAATGGAGGGGGCATGATATTCATTCAGTTCATGTTTCTACACAAAAATTTAAAATTTCATAGTTTAAAAGTTACAAATAGAATTTATATCTATCTAAAATAATGTGACTTTTTTCCTTTTACAAGTGGCCCATGTTATATTTTATTGAGACTCAACATCTATGGTTGAACTTTAATGAGTCATATTTGGTTGTTTCACCCTTTCACCTACCATGTTTGAGTATAGTGGCACTTAATGTCTATGGTGTAATATACAAAGCCACATTTGGTGGTTTGACCCCTTAAATTATTATACAACATTAATCCATGAGATCTGAATCATACAAAATTTCCAACTCAAGGGATTTTAATCTTTTCAAAATTGAGAATTGATCACTCTCCATTCACCACAGGTTCAAGATTTTTCCAAATGTCTCAACAAGGGGGCACACACTTCTCCACTTTCAAGTTTCATGGAAATTAGATTGAAAACTCCTTTAGGTGTATAATTTCTTTGATATCTTTTAAATTTTTAAATTTCAAGTTTCATATTTTCAATTTTCACATATGGACAATAACTAATTTTAGTGGCTTTATTGTAGGTTTTGCATTGAGGCATATTGTATAATAAAACTTAAAATCAAAAAATGAAGTGTGTATACACACTTAGTCTTTCATTTTATCTACTCTCAAATTTAAACTTAATTACATCACTAAAATAAATTGGGTGCTAATGTAGACACTCAAAATTAATCCCTAAGTGTTTGATCATTTTTAATATTGATAGACTTACCTTACTTGACCCATTCAACATTTTGTTAACTTTAAATATATATGAGAGTCTTCACTATTCTATTTTTTCCTTGAAATTTTTGGAAACATCATGTAGGAATCCCTATTGTACTTATAGGTTCTTGTTAGCCAAATCCCAATAGTGCATATCATTTTGTGGTAAGACCACACTAAGTAAATAAGAACATATTGTGGCCTTTATCACCCATACTAAAATTATAAATTTTCAACTTAGATATATTTCATATTACCCATATTCCACTTTTATCAAGGTCGATTAATGGAAATATTTAAAAAATTACTATATATATCACATCAAAGACTTTAAATGAATCATTTAGAAATTACTTATATATTACACTACACATTAAATAAAATAACATTAATATTTATAATTAGAATTTTGAATCATTATAATAGTCATAGTACAATTCTAAATTTATTTTATTATAGGTCAAGTGTACTCATTATCAAACATTAAATTCAATATATCTATCAAAATTCATATAACAAGGATCAGTTTTCACACATTCATCCTAGGATGGATAACTACATCAACTTAAGGCACTTTTAAGCCATGTAGGAAACACTAAAATAACACTAAGTTTTTTTAGGATAGTTTGGTTATTCCCATTACCTAATTCCCCCCTTTATATTTGATCTCTATTTAGTTTATTGTGCATGAGATAGTGTTTTATTTTTGCATATATTTCATGTGGAAAATTATGAGACAAATTGAATTAGGAATCTATCACAGACAGGTGAAACTATTCACATGTAAAAATTATACACAAAGTCAACAAGGATGTGCTCATAGTAAATATAAAATGTTGTAGTGCAATCCTATCCTCGTAATAATGCCATGTCCCAACATAGTTTATAATTACACTTTTGTTTGATATTTAGTCAAATTTCATCAACAATAAACCTACATAGTTAGTATAAATTGAGTTTGAGATAGGTTTGTATGTTTGTTTTTTAATTTACTATTATAGCTTATTTCAAATTATGTAAATTACTATATTTCACATTTAAATTATTTAGATACAATATTCTAAATTAAATTCAATAGTTTATTTTTTAAAGCATTTATATATTAAATAAAAATAACTATTATAAATCAAATATTAATTTTAATATCTATGGGTTTAATATGAGATCCAAGAATATTTGAATTTATAAGTGAGGTAGATACTAGTTCCTAGCCCCTTTTAGAGTGTGCACCCACCACATCAAAATTCCCAATTATAGTCTTAATTTAAGACAAAATATAATAAAAAATATCAATAAACTACTCTTAAGTAATTACAACACCATGAATATCAACATTTATACCAAAGGATAGCCCTATATTAGATCCATAATTCCAAAAATAGGAGGAGACTTCTTGATTTATATTCAAGGATTCCACCATATAACATGTACTAAATTAATAATAGATGGTTTCAAAGGGAACCCACTCCCCACCCAAACACCAATTCTTTGAGGGAAAAGAAATCAAAATTATGGGGAAAAACATCCAAAGGAATAAAAATGAAAATTCAAACATAAGAGAAATTAGAGGTTTCCACTAAATTATCTACAATGGTTGTAAGATAAAATATATTTCAAATGAATGGAGAAAAATGAAAATATCTCAATACTATAGACCAAAAAGAAGGATCAAAATTTTAAAAAAATCACCAAAAAAACAAAATAAGGTAGAGGCAAAGAAACATTGGTCTCTTACTCAAAGAGAAAATCTTTAAAAGGGAAAAAATGAGGAGAAGGTCATATGAGTGAAGAAAAAGATACCACATGGGATGCACCTAATTCAATTAAACTTATAGAAGAGTGTCAAAAAAAAAGGTGATGTACCAATGTTTGGGAAGGTGTATGGTAGTGTAGACATGTAAGTTCATAAAATAATAATAATAGCATCATTGGACTATATAGATAAAATTCCATTCATGTTGGATGATATATTAGGGGGATTACATTTAAACCTATAAGTAGTAATAAAAACCCAAGTGAAGAGATATGATGCTAAAATTACATCAAAAAAATAACAAAAAGAACACTAAAGAAAGAAGTAGAGAGAACATAAATTTCTTATGAATACAAAAAAGGACTCATATATAATAAATAAATATAATTACAAACAAAATAGAAAATAGACTTGATGACATACACACTAGAAAAACAAAAACAATTATAGGTACTAAATTAAATTAAAGAAGCTTCTACATATTAAATGAAATAAATGGAAGGGGAATACAAATAAGGAAAAATAAAAATACAATAAAAAAATACTAATACAAACCATGCTCAGATTATATTAAAAAGGGAAAAAATATAAAAAATAAATATAGGAAAAAGAAAAAATGGAACAATAAAAATTAGAGAGGGAAAAACTAGAAAAAAGTCAGAGGATGCCAAAAAGGGAATAAACTGAGGTAAACAAAAAGAATAATATAAATACGAAGAATAAGAAAAGAAAAAAAAAGAGGAAGAAGAAAATAAAAAAATTGGAAGAAGAAACAAAAAAATAAATGAGGAAGAATATAAAAGAAAAGGAAGGAGGAATAAGAATAGAAAATAAAAGTAGAAGAGGAAAATAAAATGGATAAAGAACAAAACAACAATAAAAAAGAAGAGGAAAAACTATGGAAAGAAAAATAGGATAAGGAAAATAATTTTTTTTGAGAAAAAAAATAAAATTTAAGAAATAAAAGGAAAGAATAGAAAAAGTAGGTAGTCAATCTATAAGATCCATATAAATGGGGAAAATAGGTAAGACACAAGAGAAGAGCGCCCTGGGAAAAATAGGCCATGTTCCTAGTAGTTAGTCTAACCAAGGGACCCATAAGGAAATAAAAGCAGAATTATATTGGCATAAGTAATTAAAATACACAAGCATGGTATCACCTAGCTTCCTTCAATTCATAAAAGAAGGATAAATTATGGCATCTTTAAAAATATAACACCTATGGAAAATGAATCAATTGAGGATACCTTGATCTAGAGAAAAAAAATAGATTAGATGAAAAGGTGTGTGAATATATTAGGACCAAAAAGGTGTCTCATGTCCTTAACCACTTCTAGACCATAATTTGGTCCATATTCAAAATTAAAAATAGAGCAACAACTAGAGGATAATGTGGAAACTTTTAACAACCTTGTTAGAGTTGTAATGGATGAAATCCTCATCAAAGTAGAGGTTATAGGATAATATGAGCATAAATTATTATGACCACTTCTAGGGGAAATTTACACAAATATAAATTAATATAGATATTAAATAGAGAAGTTGTAGAAATCCATTTGGGACTCAACTACCTGATTCACATACTCTATCACTTAACATTTATGGACCCAACAAAGAAAATAATAATTTGAGGAAATAGGAAGGCATTTTAGCATGGCCTCCATTAGTTTTGACACCAATACAAATACTTAAAAATAAGAGTGGGACAAGTGGATCACTATGATAGATGAATACAAGGGAAAAAAGCTTGACAGATAATTATTTATGAATAAACTTAATATTATGGAACACTACTGAATAGCCAGATGGACAATATGAAAAATCACATAGAAGATCATGAATCATATTAATGAACATTGGAGGGTTCACCAACTCTAAGGGATGTGGTTAAGAAAATTATTGACCAAATTTGACCTTAGGTGAAATTAGGTCAACCCCCTATATAGTAAAACTTACTATAGGGTCTTTATAAGTCATTTTTAGGGTCAAATTATATAATTCATCCTTCATCATATGTTTTATTTATCCTAATATCCTCTTTAAGCCACATTTTGTGTCATTTTTTGAAATGTATAGTTTTATATAAAAAAACAAAAGTTATCAAGAATAATATAATGTACCATGTGTTAGTTTTTTTTAGAGAAACTATTTTAAACTGACAAATTATAGGATTTAATATACAAAGAATGAGTTTAATGGAAAAATAGGTAGTTTTAAGTAGTTCTACACATTACATGGATCAAATGTAACATGAGAAGGCTTAAGGAGTGGCATTTCATATCCTCACAAGTCATCTCCATGTTAAGATAGCTTTAACAATTCCAAAATTGAGAAAAACTAATCCATCTTTCTCATTGCTCTTTTGAATAGGTCAATGAAGTTAATTGGTTTCCATTTAGTACAGACAAGAGGATGAGAGTTGGTCTAAGTGAACTTTTGGTTTGAAATTAGTATTTTTTTATCTATAATTCCATGGTCATGGTTTTTATATTGGTGGTTTCTACTTCATGAACTATCCTTCAGAATGTTAGTGGCTCTAAACTAGCTATACATCCCCATGGCCTCTAGTTTTATTATCTATTTGTAGTTGTTTTATGATTCAAAGTGTTATAGGTGTATTTTAAAATATTTATATTCCTTTCCATGTTATTATCATATATTTTGGCACATGTGAATGTGGATATATATGAAATATCATTGCATTGTGATATAAATGCATAACTATCAATGGTCTGTAGATAGTTATTTTTAGGTGTAATATTTTATCCTCTCTCAATGGTTTTATCTCAAATTTAATTCACTTGTCTTACCTCCTCTTATATCATATTTATGGTCTAGTTATAATTAATAGAACAATGGAGGTCTCAAAGCATTGAACTAGGGTGGAGTTGAAGATGGTTCATATACACAGTCAGACTTCAATATAATAACAACCTACAAGATTTTATAGGAGGTCTAATATATAGTGTTGAAAATACTCTAAAGGTGTTTGGATTTAATTTAAGCCTTTAACTAGGCCTATGAATACAAAATAATTCATTTTATGAATGGTGAGTCTAATACACATCTATATATAAATCCATGTTCATAGGTTTAAAATGGGACTCATTACCTTAATATCTCTGACAAGGGATTTTTTCCCTATACAATGTTATCATGTGATGAAAATATATGAGGTCTGATTAAGTATTATGTCTCCATTCTTGTAGCCTAGACATAATTTTAACATTTAAAAATGATAGGAGGTGGATTTTGTCAAGATCAGATAATGTAAAGGAGCTTCCAATTCTATAAAATTTCTAATGTAATCACTTATTAAATACAATGCCAAAAACCAACATGAACCTATAAGTTGTAGGAGCACATATTGTGTTGATGGTAAAGATTGATTACATCTTTTATAAGAATGAATGAGATTAACCAATTATGAGATGATCCCTAATGACTTTAGGAGAGATTAAATGTGTAGGATACAGTCTTTAGGCATGAAATAAGCACCTACAAGAATATCATAACTCCCTAAATTGATACCTACAATTTCACTTAGACTGTAGACTAGCTAGGCTAGTTAAAGGGAAATATTAATTGATAACATAGAGTAATGAGATGGAATGATCAATCTTATATAGATTACCTCAACTTACATATAGTCCTAAATCATACATAATCACCTACAGGAATCCCATGATTCCCCAAATGAAGCATCTACAGTCTGATTGTAGACCCATAGTGTGTTGATGGTGAGAAACAATAAGCATGATCTATATGCATAGATGTTCATTAAGATTTGAGATGACCCAATGATCTCAAAGGGAATTAGGAGAGTATAATGTAGTACTCAAACATAAATTAACACCTATAGGGGTCTCATAACTTCCACTAAGGTGGCACCTATAGACTGACTAAGGTAACAAACCAACCTAGCAAAGGGAGAATTGAAGTTTGGAAAATTTGGAAAAGGTAAAGTGAATGATAATGTAAATAATAACTCTCATATTGATATACCATATCCTCATGTGATTCTTAGGCAAAGAAGACAAAGAAAGTGAAACTAAAATATCAACCTCATACTAAGTTTAAAAACCTACACAATCACTAGGCTTGAGAAGCTAGTTTTGAGAGATTTTAAAGAGGTGATCAAAATTTGATAATTTTAAAAAAGTTTCACAATTAAATAGGATATATATATATGGTATTAGTTAATCTAAACAAATAGGGTAAATTCCCTTTATTTTATCTCAAATAGAGGGCACTCCTTAAGTAAGATAACTTATAGTTTTGGTATGTGAAGACTAAAATGGATGAAGGAGACAATATTGAGAAAATATGGGATGATATAAAAGATTTTAATAAAGGTTAAAAAATATATCAAAGGAATTAACATCACTAGAAACCCTTATAAGGGCCAAACATATAGAAAGTACAATTAAGCCTTTTAGGCCTAGAACTAGGCTTAAACCCTACATATGCCTAACAAAATCCATGAGTATATATGAACCTTTATAAATAATTTCGTAAACTTTATAATGTATTATATGTTTAATAAATATCCACTTGTTTATAGATAATAACACATAGATTGTAAATTTAGCCTAAAACTGTATAAGGCCTACTCAGAATGCAAGAAGGAGCTCAAAAGGCCAAATTATGATGCTCACATATAAATGGATGATGTGAATAAAATATAAAACACTTGAGGAGAGTTTAAGGGTGTCATATGCTCTAAATTTTTGGAATTCATTCTAATGTTGGATGTCTAACTTTTATGAATAATAGTTAACAGTTTAAGAGACCAAAAATCCTCCTAAAACCCTTGCTTGGACCTGATGGAGAAGAAACAAATGGAGATGCATCTAGGAGGATTAAAATGGCCATGAAATTGTTTTATACATGTTTATAACTCCCTCAATCTCCTTTACACCTTATTAATTTGTACTGCCATCTATATGGATAGACTTAATACTAAGTTTTTTGTAGTAATTGAGATGTTTTATAGGTATAGAAGAGAATGGATAAGTGAAGATTATTTTTAGAAGTATTTAGGGACTTATAATAACTCCTAAAACTAATTTATCACTATATTTTTACATGAAAATCTTTTTTATAGAATTTTCATTACAAGTAGTCTAAATGAAATAGTGAGAAGGAGAAGTGATTGCTTAGTGAGATAGTGATCAAATCACCTTGGTATATTTTGAAGTATATTTGATAGAAAAAAGGATAAAAATTTCTCTATAATGTGTTTTACATCTTATAAAATTCATCTCCATAAGCAACTTCAATCCACTTAGGTGACAAGTGTGAGGATAGACTTAGAGGGCTAGTAAAAAATGACTATAGGCAATGAATGACAAGTGGAAAGAGTGAATCCATTAGTTAGATAGGTGTAAATGACACAAACTAAATTAATTTCCACCTTTTGATATTATAATATATTTGGCCATGATTCCTATGGTAGTTTTAGACAATCAAGTGAACTCACCATCATGAAGGCAATTTTAAAATAAGATAATGATGTTGGCATTATGATTGTCATTGATGTCAAAAGGGAGATCATTGACCATATGGATGTCATTGATAATCAAGGCTGAATATGATAATTATAGGATGTGAAAAGGATATTATTAGAGGTCAATAAATATTGGAGTGATTGTGTGCATGAGTGGAAGTTATCTGGTTCCTCATATTGTTCATCTAGACATTTTGGGTCTATAGAGGAAAATCTAAGTAGGTAGTTTGCTTACATCACCATTGCCACATGTGAATGATTATGGGGGAGTTCATAATATGGTTGTGATCAAATTAGTCCCTAATTATTATATGAAAGATTTAAATCCATGAAATGAAGTGCAGTTGAAGATATGGGGATGCAAAGTTGGCTACTTGGATAATATTCACTAAGTTCTAATACTTATCCAAATTTACAAAAGGGTTAAACAGAGCCAAGTAAGCATGTTGATGAGGTCATAATTTGCACACATGGAGGTGTCAAGATAAAACTATCATTTGGGTTTATTCATTTTTATGCCTATTTTCTATACACTGAATCTCAAGTCATAAGATGTAGTGTGAAAAAACATATGCATGATCAAAGTTGGGTTCCCAGGCATTTTGATAGTGTTTTCCCACACTTAGTCAAATTTGTAGATGGAAAGATAAAGATAAGTAGGCATTTTTTTGATGTCATATCTTATTTGTATGAAGGTTTCTAGAGAAGATTAATATATGGATGGAATCTTGTATGTAAGAGGATCCTATGTTCTAAATTTCAATTCATGTAACTAAGTATGACAAGAGTTATGTAAGAATAAATTTATCCTTCTAAGCAAGTTTTAGTCATAGTTAGCTCTATGGTAGAATAATTTGAGTAAGAATATTAATGGAGTTATATCTCACATGCAAAAAATATTTAGGAATAAATGAGCATATGGGTTTATTCATTATCATGCCTAGTTTATATGGTCCAATTTTTAGACTAGGTAGACGAGTGATGAAAAAGATATGAAAGTAAAACGTTAGCCTTCCATGCATATTGAGATGATCCCCATAGTCAAATCTACACAGGGTAAATTTTGATCTTGTTAAGAGATCAAAGGTTTGTTTTTAATCATACATTGAAGATCTAATGAAGCATAGTAAATTCAACTTATCAAAGGGATCTCTAAGTAAACACACTAGTGACAAGTGTCACAATCACATAGCATTAAACAATAAACCTATGGTGCAGTTTAAAGTTAAATAGTCAATGATCAATAATAAGATGCTAAGTGTCTCAATATAGGAAATGATATCAATGTGTAGAAGGCATGTGCTAATTCTAAGTGTCACATTCATGAATCATATTAGACATAAATCTAATGATCATAAGCTTATCAAAGATAATGATTGAGATTCTTATAAGATCTAATGCTAAGTATGTGATCATGTAAAGGAGATCCAAAAAATAAAGTATACTCAATGGAATAAAGTGTTTGAGGTTTATCAATGTAATGGTGAGTTAAAGACTGAGAAAGTTTGAGAAGATTGATAAAGTGTAATCATTTCAAAGATTCAGGAAGAAATGAGATGGGATAAATAGCTTGACATTTAACATCAAGACAAAAGTAAAAATCATGTTATTTTTAAGATCTAATAGCACATGGGATCTTAGATCAAATGATCTAATGGACACATTTTAAACTTGAAGAGTTAAATTTTGGATGCATATATGGATCTAATGGTGCACATGAGCCTAATAGAAATCAATCAAATAAATGCATTTTAAATATGAAAAATTTATATATGGATCATTAGATCATAGTACCAAACTGATATCAATGATCAATATTTAAAGATATGATCATGCTAATGATAAAGTGTAGGAACATGCAGTAACATGAAAGTAAACTATAAATTATGGTATAGACAATGAGAATGATTGTTTTAATCAATCAAATTTATGTAAAAAGGCTTGTGAATCAATATTAGATCTTGATATTTACTAAATATAGTAAAGAGACTAAGAATCACGATGATGGAGCATGAGTTCAAGATGCAAGAAAATTATTGTTCAAGAGATAATGAACCATGTCTAGAATAGAGTGTGATGTGTTTGAAAACTAGTGTGAACATGGAAAATATATGAAACCATAGATAAAATGCATATATATATATATATGGCATATAGGATACTGTCAAAAGTTATTTTTATCAAAGCTAAAGCTATTGGTGTATAAGGATAGTGTTAAAAAGAAAATATATAGACACAAAACTAGAGGGTAGAGGAGAAGAAGAGGCCACAAAGAGAGATGAAGTATGTCAATTGAGATATATCCAAACACAAAGATAGAGAGGTAGAGAGGAAGAAAGGCACAAAGAGATAATGTGTAGAGCATGATTAGTTATAAACTAGACCTATAATAAAGAATAGAGATTTAGATTCATTTATGAATCTATGTTTTAAATTGGATTTATAGTTCTATAGAGAACTGATTAGTTGGTGCCATTAAATAAGATGAGTAGGTGCTCAATTAGGGGATTGGTGTCTCCTTTGGGTTGGTGCCCTTAAACATTATAACTAATGAGGTTAAGATGAGTTAGTGCTTGGTTAGGGAGTTAGTGCTTCCTTAGAGTGGGTTATCTTAAATTAAGGTATTAGTGTCTCCTTAGGGTCTATACTCTTAAATGTGTAACTAGTGAGGTTTACCAATGAGGTTTTGACTATGAAGCTAGATTAGAATAATAGATTCTACCATCTATTATCACTATGGTTTTTCCCAATGGGTTTTCCATTTATACATTTGGTTTCATGTGTATTTGTGTGTGTGTGTGTGTGATCTCTACATATTTTATTTAATATAAATATATCTTTTAATCTATTTTAAAAAGTATTTTGAGGATTGATTTTAGTTGATCTACTGATTCACCCCCCTCAATAGAAGTTGTGTTCCAAAAACTGGTATCAAATCCCTATTTCCTTAGAAGAAGCTTAATCAGGTCAGGTAGATCTTGGAAGGTGAACACAAATGGATAGTCAAGAGGGTTCTTCCTCAAATAAAGCACCTCTCTTTGATGGAATAAACTATGCACTTTGGAGCATTAGAATGGAAGCATGCCTATCTTCATTAAGGTTTATAGATGTCTATTGTGAATGGATTTATAGCTCTTGCTACAACTCTTATTAATTAGGCTACCAAAAATGCATATGAGATAAATGCCAAGGTTAATAATGTTATTCTATGTGGATTATCTAATTCAGAGTTTGTCAAAGTGATGTATTGTTAAAATTCACAAGATATCTAGAATAAACTAAATATCATCTATGAAGAAGATGAAAAGTAAAGTAAGCCAATATCCAAACTTACAAAGGCAAGTTTGAAATCCTTAAAATTAATGAGAAGGAGAAAATTATAGACTATCTCCTTAGAGTGGATGAATAGTCAATGTAATCAGAGGCTTTGGAGAAGAGATGAAATAATCAATCATTATCAAAAAGATCCTAATATCTTTGCCATCAAGGTATGGCTCTAAAATCTCTAGAATAGAGGAAGCAAGAGATTTGGATAAATTCAATGTTGATAAGTTTCATGGAACCTTCACTACCTATGAGATGAGAATGGGAGAAGTAGATACTTTCAAGAGAGAAGTTGCATTCAAAGCATCCAAGAAATTGAAAATAGAAGCATCTACATCTAGATCCGAGGAGACTAATGAAGAAGAAGAAACCAACTTTTTTAGAAGATTAAAAATAAGATATGGAAAGTAAAAATGTAAATTACCATTTAAATTCTTTAACAATGGTAAGGTAGGATATTTTGCTACTAAATGCCCTTATGAGAAAAAAGATAACTCTAAGAAAGAAGTGGATGGTTAAAGGATGAAACCCCACTATTACACAAATAAGAACTTCTTTAAAAATAAGAAAATATTGTATATAAGAGAAGATATTAACTCATTGGATGATAGTGATAGCTTAGATGATGACCATGACTATGCCTTTGTGGCTAAGGGAAATGAATCCTTATTCATGGTGTTAGGATCATATTCTGTGAATCAAGATCAAGAAGTTAAAGAATTTAGATGAAGAAGAGGAAGGAGAATTAGACCTAGAGTGTGAACTCATCTATGCTCTAGATGAGATTGGAATTCTAAGAAGAGATAACTCAAGGTAGAAGAAGCTGGCATAAAAGGAAATTGAAAAACTATCCAAAAGTCTTGAGAAATCTAATCACATGGTAGTAAGCCTTAAGACATAAGTTGAAGAGGTTGAAATAATATAAGATGTAGTCAAAGTTGAAATATAATTTAAATATGATGAATGCATGAAGTTAGAAGTGGAGATAGTGGCTTTGAGAAAAGAGATTAAAAAGGCTAAATAAAAAAATAGAAAAAGGTCTAAAGATGAAAGGATGATTAAACATTCTTGATGAATTGATCAGCTCTCAAAACCCATCAAAAGGGAAATCTAGTATTGGTTAAAAAAGGGGAAAAGTCCCATGACTAGTACATCTACTAACTTATATGAAAATTTCAAAGCATAAAGAGGATTAGGAGAAATGAAGGTGAAATATTGTAAGGAAATAGAAACATGTACAAGTGCTACGAATGTGAAGAAGGCTAAAGGAGAAAAGAAGCCTAAATAAATAAAGAAGAATAATGATTCCATCTCTAAAAAATTAAGGAAGATATAAAAGACAAAGTTAGTTGATTTATATGGTTACACAAGGGTAAGAAACTTGAAGATGTAAGAGTTGATAATAACTCCCCATCCTGCATAAAGAAAAGCTATGACTAGGTATTCCTCATTTTTTATGGTTATTATTATAGTTGTAATCAGTTTGGACATAAGGCTTGTAAATGCAGAGTAGTATATAAAAGGATAATAAGATTTTTAAGTAGAAATTCATTTTAACCCTTGTTAGATACAAATGTAATATGCTATAATTATAATAGTTTTTGTCACATAGCTAAATAATGTAGAACAAGCTTTGTAAGATCAAAATTATAGATTAAGAAGAAAGGAATGCCTCCCAATGTGAATAAAGGTTAAAAAGTCTCTAAAAAGGGTAAAAATAGGAAATTTAAGAAACCCAAACATGTATGTAAAATTAAATATCAAGCCAATGCTATAGAGGTTGGAGAATGTCAAGAGCTCTCAATGTCTACTCATGTTGAGAACGGGAAAACCAAGCTCAAGGAGAAGTCCAAGGTGCTGACTGAGGATATTTTTGAGGTATGTATAGATTAAATTGAATAGCTTTTTGTGACTAAGCAAGTTTCATGCTAGGAAAATTAGTTGTCAATGTCAAGAGATGATAAATTGAGCTATAAGGAAGATTCATCAAATAAATAGGTATGTCATGAATTTATGTTATCTCCATGTATTGTTAATCTAATCATTAAAGAAAAGTAGAACATTGTAGTGGATGAGCATGTTAATTATATTAAGCCTAAGAATAAGAATATGAAACATAAGCTTAAGATGACTAAGGAGGAGAATAAATATGAGGAGTTATGGGAAACTCTTAGTTTCACCTTATTCTAAGACATTATGAAGTAAGGTGTTTCTATTTGTTCTTCTTAAGAGACTCCTTTTAGTGGAGACACAAGTGATGTTGTGGTATTGTTATGTATGAAGTGTCTATAGGGATAGAATCAGTGATCCCAATTGGAGATGGTTATCTCCTAAAGTGCAGGTAGTATCAAAGGTTGGCATAGGGGTTTTATTGAAATAAACCCTTGACATTGTTTATCTTAGGTTTTGTAATGATCTAGATCACCAAACCTAGAGAACATGTGTAAAATGTTGATATACATGTGTTAAATCAATTTATGGTGTGTTATAGGTAGTCCCTTTATTCAAATATGTATCATAGAGTTAAGGGGAGCTAACTCAGAAAGCATGAATAGATTGAGAAGCTATACATAGTGTAAAGGGGAGCTAGATTATTCAGTCTATCAAGATCAAGAAGGCTCAGAGTAGAGGAGATTTGAAATTGGTTAGGTCTTAGGATTCGAATAATATATAGTTGAGACTAAGAGAGAAGGATAGTAAGCTTATATGGTAGCTCCTACATCACATCACTAGATAATAGTGATAGAGCATAATTCTATGGGAGGATCATAAAAATATTTATTAATCCCTCATGTATACATACTTTTAAAAATTTATAATGAGTTGATGATTGCAGATTCTTAGACAAAATCCTTTATCTGATAAAAGGGGATAAACATTTATAAAAATAGTCAAAAAGATTCCTTTTTCCGTTGATGTCAAAGGGGGAGAAAATGAGAAAATGTTATTTGCAAAAGTTTGGAGAAAAAAATGCAAATTCCAAAGAAGTAGAGTAAGTGTCCAAGTTGAGTATTAGGCAAATGTGCCATTACCTAAGGGGGAATTAGTTTGGTATGCATAAAGTTAGTTCATACTCATCAAAATCAAAATCAATAAATTCCATAGGAGTAGAATATTAGAAGATCATAGAATTTAGTTTGACATCAATGACAAAGGGCGATATTATTGACAATATGATTGCCATTGATGTTAAAAGGGACATTATGAGCATTTCATTGATGTCAAAAGGGAGATAATTGCCATTATGGATGTCATTGATACTTAGGGTTGAAAATGGTGATTATAATATGTACAAAGGATCTTATTATAGGTTAAGGATTATTAGAGTGCTTGTGTGCATGAGTGGAATTCATCTAGTTCCTCATATTATTCATCTAGAAATTTTGGGTCTATAAAGGAAAATCTAATTAGGTAGTTTGATTACATCATCATTGCCATGTATGGATGGGTCTAGGGGAGTTGGTCATATGGTTATGATCACATTAGTCCCTAGTTGTTATGTACCAGATTTAACACGATGATATGAAGTTTAGTTGAAGATATGGGGATGCAAAGTTGGCTACTTGGATAGAATTCACTAATTTCCAACACTTATCCAAATTTGTAAAAGGGTTAAACAAATCTAAGTAATCATGTTGATGAGGTCAGAATTCACACACATGGAGGTGTCAAGACAAAATGATCATATGATTTTTTTAAATTTTTTGACTATTTTCTATGCACTAAATTTTAGGTCACATGATGTAGCATGACAAAAGATATGCATGAGAAAATTTGGGCTCCCAGGCATTTTGACAGTGTTTTCCCATAGTTAAATTTATAGATGGCAAGATAAAGCTGAGTAGGAATTTTTATGATGTCATATCTTGCACATATGAAGGTTTTTAGAGTAGATTAATATATGGATATAATCCCCTATGTAAGAGGATATTATGCACTAAACTATAGGTCATGCTACTAAGTGTGACAAGAGTTATGTAAGAACAAATTTATCCTTCCAGGAAAGTTCTAGGCATAACTAGCTTTGTGGTAGAATAATCTAAGTGAGAATATTAATGGTGTTATATCTCACATGAAAAAATTATTCAAGAATAAATGATTATATGGGTTTGTTTATTATCATTCCTAGTTTATATGGTCCAAATTTCAAACCAAGCAGATGAGTGAAGCAAAATATATAAAGGTACAAAGTTAGCCTTCCAAGCATATTGAAATGGTCCCCATACTTAGTCAAATTTTCATAAGGTAAAGTTTAAGCTTGTTAAGATATCAATATTTAGTGCTTAATTACACATTAAATATCCAACAAAGCATAACAAAGTAAACTTTTCAAAGGAACATCTGAGTAAATGTGCTAGTGACAAATGTCACAATCATGGAGCATTGAACAATAAAAGTGTAGTTCAAAGTCAAATAGTCAATGATCAATGTGAGGATGACAAGTGTATCAATAGCAGTAATTGATATCAATGTACAAGAAGGCACATGTTAATGCCAAGTGTCACATTCATGGAGCTTGTTAGATAGAGACCTAATAAGCAGAAGCCTATCATAGATAATGATCAAATTTGTTATAAGATCTGAAAGTGAGTAGGTGATCATGCATAAGAGATCCAATGGAGTAAGTGGAATTAATGGGATAAAGTTTTCAAGGTTTATCAGCATAGTGGTGAGTTAAAGACCAAGCAATTTTGAGAAGATCGATGGAGTGTAAGCATTCTAAAGGCTCAGAAAGTAGTGAGATGGGATATATATCTCAATGTTTAATGTCAAGATAGAAGTAAATATCATGATAGTTTTAAGATATAATGGCACATGGGATCTTAGATCAAATGATCTAAAATAAACTATTTAAACTTGAATATTTAAAGTTTAAAAGCATATAGGGATCTAATAGAGCATGTGATCTTGTTAGAGATCAATTGAATAGACACATTTTAAAGATGATCAAATTGAATATGAATCATTAGATCATGGTGACAAACTTAGGATCAATGGTTAATATGTAAGATATGATCATGATAATGATCAAGTGTAGGAATATGCAAGAACATGTAGGTAAGCCATAAATTATGATACAGACAATAAGAATGATTGTTGTAATCAATCAAATTTATGTAACAAGGCATGTGCATCAAGACTACAGCCTAATATTTTACAAATATAGTATAGAGAATATAAATCATAGTGGTGGAGAATGAGTTCAAGATGTGGGAAACTTGATGTTCAAGAGATAATGAACTTGATGTCTTGAACTCATGCTCCACCAAGATACTATTAGAGGTTGATTTTATTGAATCTAAATCTTCTGGTGTAATTGGATAGTGTCAAATAGAAAATATATAGACACAAAACTAGAGGGTAGAGAGGAGAAAAAGAGGATTTAGAGATAGATCTAAACATAGAGATAGAAGGGTAGAGAGGAAGAAAGGCATAGAGAGATAATGTGTAGAGCATGATCAATTACAAACTAGACTTGTAATAGAGAACATATATTTGGATTCATTTATGCATCTATATTTTAAACTAGAGTTTTAGATCCATATAGATATTATTGGTTAATGACATCAAAGAAGATGAGTTGGTGCTCAATTAGGGGATTTTTATCTCCTTAGGGTTGGTGCCCTTAAACAGTGTAACCAATGAGGTTAAGCTGAATTGGTGCTCAGTTATGGAGTTGGTGATTCCTTAAAGTGGGTGCTCTTAAATTAGGGGTTTGGTGTCTCCTTAGGTTTAGTGCTCTTAAATGTGTGACCAGTGAGGTTTGTTAGTGAGGTTTTGACTATGAGGATGGATTAGAATAGTAGATTCTAGCAACTATTATCACCATGGTTTTTCCCAATGGGTTTTCCATGTATACATCTAATGTCATGTGTATTTATGTGTGTGATCTCTACATATTTGATTTAATCTACATATATATTTTAATCTATTTTAAAAAGTATTTTGAGTACTATTTTTAGTTGAACTACTAATTCACCCCACCTCTAAGTAGATAGTTGTGTTCCAAAAAATGAAAAGTTCTATGCTAATTTGAGGAAGGTTCTCTATTTCATATTGGCACATGTTCATGACAACTCGACCTATTTTCCAACTCATTCTCTTGAAATGTAAACTTTTTTCATAGTTTGACACTTGTTCTTGTGACCCTTCCACTTATCTTCTTCTCCATCCTCTTGTATGATCTATATATTCAAGTCTTTTTGTCTTTGTAATGGATCCACAATTGGTATGGTGAAGCCCTACTAGTTTTGACACCTCATTTTCCTTTGAATAAAGTTTTATGGAGTTGATTAACTCTATGCAATATCTTTCTTAAGTGTGTTAAGTGGTTTGTTTGGTTGATAAGTGATGAATATTATCTCCTTACTTCCATTTCTACTCTTGCTTGTTTGAGTGAGTGATATCTCTTCTACATAGGTTTCATAAAGTGTATTGTTTTTTAAGTGTGTCTTAAAGTGTGAGAGGGACTAGTAGTTTCTTGTACCAATCCTTATTTTCATCCACCTCTAGATAGGCATAACAATCTACCTCTATGATAAATGCTTATGTTAGAATGACATATATTTGAAGTCAATTTGAGTAGTATTATTTATTAAGTGTATATATAAGTGTGTTTTGTGGATTTATCTTTGGTTTATCACATCATTAACATATGTTTCTTTTATGTTTCCTTCTTCCCTTTTCACCCCCAATAGTGATTAGTCTAGTGTAGTGTGATCCTAGAAGATAAATCAAGGGAGATATCCCTTTCAAACCAAGAGATCCATCTCTTGTAGTGGTTTGTAAATGAGGAGAGATAGTTCCATGTTAACCTAAAATTGATAATGTCTACCTAAATTCTCTAGGGTGAAATTTTAAGCTATAATAGAAACCAAGGAGAATACTACATTGGAGCATAAGATCTTTGACACCAAGTCCATACTAATGAATTGGAAGACCTTCTCCAAAACTATGGAAAATAAATATGAGAAATAATTACCCAAGGAGGGGTGATCCACTTATGTAAAGAATATATTTTATCCATTTTTGACATTATAGTAGTTGAATTGTTTTGATTGAATTAGCTAATATTATTCAAAACTATCTTTAGGAAAAGATAAAGTTATAAAAAATGGGTGAATGTTATAAATATTATTAAGCATTATATATCCTTAACATAAAATCACCATAGAAATTCAAGCCCTACCATAATAGTATAATAAATATCCATGCTTGTAAAACTAGGACTTCTGCCATCCTAGGCAATGTAGTACGATTTAGTCACTTGTAGTTATGCAAGATAATATTTATGAATAAAAGGCATGCCTTACAAAGACATGACCATTGAATTGTAAAATTTATTTATTAAATATTTTTTAGTATTGTATTATTATAAGATATAGCCAAATATAGTGAGATAATAGAGAAACAAAGGATATAGAGTATAGAGATATTTGTAATAATATAGAAGAGAATTTATAAGGTAGTAGAGAGTGTCAAGGTATAGATTAAAGAGACCTATGGATTGTCATGGTTGTTATACATAAATACATACATACATACACACACATACATACATGAATACATACATACATACATATCTATATGAGAGTTAGATTAGGAAATGACAATGTATTGTGTATTGTTAATGGGAATACATACACATACTTATAAAATTTTATGAATGCACATAATAACTAGATTTACAAAGTACTAACCTTTATGCTACATTATATCTAAATAGAGTACACTCAAAATACATAAATATATGCAACTGACTTATAGATTTTATGGTATCAAAGTATTTAAGTCACTCATTTCAAAATAAGAGTTAATTATATCATGTGATAAAAATATAATAATTTATAGTATTGTCAACATGTGGATAATATGCTATCATAGTATAGTGTATGTCATCAAGGATGCATGAAAAATATGTAATAAGAGGAATACAAATGTCATGTCTAGATTGATATAAAAATGATGCATATAGTAAAGTAACCATCTTTTGATAGTAATATGTAATAAAATTACATGATATGGATATTGACACCATTAATTAAGCAAAATGCACAATGTCACACAATATAATAGATAAGGCCAAGGGCCACATACAAGTAACAATAACATGTTACAATAAACAAGGCCAAGGGACACATGTAAAAGACATAAAAAGTTACAAACAAGGGATATAAGATGTTTCACATGCAAGGTAAAGAGACCACATATAATAATAAATCAATGTATAAATTATCATGTAAGAAAGTTATAACCTTAAATGAGCATAGAACAAGTGAAAAATAGTATACATCATCCTTGTGAATCAATGTCATATCATGTAGTAAAGTATAATATTTATGTAGAACCATGTAATGTATAATTAATTATAAATACACTTTTAATATATGAAGTAAAACATGGCAGAGAGGTCATAAATAGATATAACATGTGAGAATGTAACCTATAGAATAATATGCCCCTAGTATAGGCATGGTGATTGGGTAGAACAGAGTCCAATATCTAAGAATCCATGCATAATATGTATGTCATTCATCACACTTATATACCTATTTACATTCATCTGTGTATGAAAAATAATATTATATATACCAAACATGTTATAAATAACATATAAGTGAGTAAACTAGCAATTCATGTCATGCTCAAGTCCTGATTTTTGAATTTTTGAGAATAGTTTGGATGTCTTTGTGTTTTTGAATATACATACATACATACACACATACATACACATACATACACATACACATACATATCCATATACATATACATATACATGCATACACACACACACACACACACACACACACGGATGCACG